>JASFYC010000324.1:600000-1028308 GCA_030412335.1 Botrylloides violaceus
ACAGGAACAATACTGAGATCTGTAACACCAACATCATGGTATTCACTGTTCAGACAATAGGTGTCACAATACACAGATCATGCTGATCATCTATTTATATCTCTGTCCTATTGTAATCTCTTTTTCTAATCACATGAAGTATAGGCTTAGGCAATAGGCTGACAGCACGGGGGTTTATTATGAAACAATACCCATAGATATAGAACTAATGCTGATCCCTGGTTCCTGTCGATGCTGATCCTATAAACCCCTAACCACTCTAATCGCTACGCCAAAAACAAATGCCTCATCGGTCATCGCCCTAATGCATTGATGGATGGTCTGACTAATGCATTTATGGATGGTATGACTAGGATTCCTGCATAATTATATTTACTAACATTTACAAGACTCCATTTGCCGACTGGCGTTGTGGCCTATTTGCTTATCTGCTGGAGACAGAAGCATTAATGTGTGAAATACTACATGCCTATACAAAATTACTAATGGATTACAGTCCTGCAGTTAGTAGAATGCACAACTCAGCTTTCTAAAACAGGCCTAAGCGATACAATATAGGGTAGGCCTATGTTATATCGACGATGTCACTACTAGTTACTTACCAGTTGCATATACTCACAACAACAGAAGACTTAGTTATCATACAACACGATATCGTAGCCAATTTGCAAGTTGGCTTCAGAAATCAGAAACTGGCTCAAAATGGTACAAGTCCGCTTAGCTAGGTGGTAGTAAAATAATCACTGCCATGTTAACCAACAACAACCTAACAGATGCTAGTATAAATAGCCCAAATGTAAATATGCAATAAACAGAACCGGAAAGGTAAGGATGAAGGAACAAGTCTAACCTTGTACAAGGATACAGGTACAGGCACTACTACAACACAGCTTCTTCCAATACACAATTCTACAGTAGCAGAACATCTACTATAATACATGATATTTATATAGCAAGCAAGAGCTTTCATAGCCATGAGATTATTGCAAATTCACTGTAGCACGAAGCCCATTGATATTGATTAACATAATCCGCATCAGGTTATCAATATCATCATGCAGATTGCAATTCATTAGCGACAGCTGTTAGAATGTGAAAAAGACAGTAGACACCTTTACAAAAGCCTTCAATGAAGGAGGTACGGTAGCAGATGTTGTAAGACGGATACATTACTTTTAAATGCACATCAATAATTGATAGTATTTTGTAGACGGTACATGCTTGCTCTTAAATCTAGGTCGACACTTCCAACTGCGAAATGTCCTCTGTCGAAATTATGAACAGGATGTCGATTGCCAAACTTAACAACATAAAAACAGCACACTAGAGTCCCACCTACAAAAACCGAGCACCAAGCAAGAGTCCTCGGTTTGCGCAACATGTACCTGCCAAATATTAGACGCCCACCCCTTATTATAATTGCAAAGCAGGACCTTTACAGAGCCTATTTAATGTTCACCCCAAAGGTGATGCATGACAGCTTGACTTGCCGACCACTCGTGGTGTTATGATGGTATCGCCGTTCCCTGACTGGTTGATTCCCATGTTCTATGCTGTATGTTTCATCATCACATTGTCTGGTTGACTATTGTGTCAAGAATCAAGATACTGTGATTACCATTTTCTTTTACTCTGCTGGCTGATATATTTATATGTCTCTCTCTCTCTTCCTTTTCTCTAAATTCAATTTAAGGTATGGAGATGGCTAACACAATGCAATTCCCCACAATATAGCCTACCGTCATTTACTGATTAGCTGATCAATGTGATCATGGATATAATTATATCGATATTCCGTTCCTGGCACAAGAATGTAGCGGAGCCGAAGAGAAATAGTTTTCATAAAGTGGTAGGATACTCACACTAACCTCCATCATCACTTGCTTACAAAATTAGCTACCATGAATACTTTTCAATGCTGACGAAAACACTAGCTATTGTAACTTGATCAATAAGCCATTTACTTATGTTACAATCTTGCCACACAACTAACACAATAGGGAAATTGACAACTTCACGATGCCATAATACTAACATGGAAACTAAGAGGAACAGGGCAGGCATTAGTAAGAACACTAAATAAAACAAATCGCTTACTACTGGTATCAAATACAAGCCTGCAACGAGTCATCCAACAACTTTGCTGAGTCACAAATGTTCAATTTCATAGCAACAGTCTACATTAGATAGGCAAGATACTGATGAAATTGCATGCCTTAACAACAGAAGTCTTACTCAATTGAAAAGCTAAACTGAATGATTTGGTGAGTCAAGATGGGTTATTTCCCAAAGCGTCTAGGCTATATACAGTATATTTATAAACTATTTAGACTAATATTACTTCAGACTATCGGAATTTGAAGAATGTGTCGAAAAACCTATGGCACTTCTTGGTCGAGTTTCAGCATGAATGGTAATGGTGAAAACATTAATGACAAAGTGACCAAGCATTGAGTAGAATCAGTTGATTATACCATACCATACCTAACTATGTGTTATTATGAAGTCGAAGTGCCTGTTATGGTACCAGTGATGTAGTTGTCAATACTGCATAGTCTTTAACTTGTATACCCATTGGCAAGTACCATCCCTATGCAGCCTCAAATTAAAATATTTGACAGAAAGGTTGTGCAGGACCAGGATACAGCCCAATACACAACACTAATCATGTAATTAGCCAAAGAATAGACTACCAACGCAGATGTACAATAATTGTTCACAATCATGTAGTCAAGTACCAGTAAAGATTCAGTGTCTCTGATTAGCAGCAAATTATATAATTAGTGACAGAGAGAGGAGTTGAGTTCTAAAAGCATGTGAACTAATTTGGCATGACATTAGAACTGTGGAAAGACTGTCTAGTTTCTAGATCTATCATAATTCGTAAGTGATCATCTGCCATCAGCTACTATCAAATGTATAATTGTATATTATACAATAACTATTGCACAGACACAGAGATAAAGTGCTGCTTCATAAAACTACTGTACTTGTAGACATGCAGAAACATCATTATCGCAATCAATAGTTTCAAACAGTGGGCAGATGATCTAAAATTCATCATTTGCTCTGAGGCTGCCCTGACGTCTAGTCCGAAGAAAAGAAAGTCAAACCAGGAACGTAGATCATGAAACTTCCAATTCAGCAGGCATTCTTGGCATAACTTCAAGTTTGGCAATTAACTTTGCAATCAATACCAAAGCAGAAGCAGCTATTAATAAATTGTGTAGTAATATACTTTGCAATATTGGAAACGAAAGACATGGCTAACTGATCAATAGCTACACATCAAAACACGAAACGATTACTAAAGCTAGGATCATAAAAATACATAGCCTATTGATGATACCTCTACCAATAGAGCATGGAGGCTTATCTTGTAGATAAGTAATAACTGTGCTGTGCACCAATGCCTCTGACATTATTGAACAAGTGTTAACAATGACACAGGACTCTAAAACTTTCTATTAGTTCACTAAAGGACCCATAAAATCACTGTGCACCAGTGCTCTTTTCTTATCAAGACAGCTCTATGAGTGTAATAATGACAGGGCAGTGAGAACACCCAAACTTTCTGAAGGACCAATAAAATCCCTGTGCAGTATGCTGTATGTACCATTACTTTTTTTCTACCAAGGACTCTGACTTTGTGTAAATTAGTAACAATAACAGAGCAGTGACAGCACTCTAAATCTCAGAAGGACCGATAACATCACTGTGCCGTGCAGTGCGCACCATTGCCTTTTTCCAATCAATCCTGCTGACTTCGTTTAAACGGGTGCGACAATAACAGAGCACCCCAACTTTATGTCAGTTCAGCAAAGGGCCCATGGATAAAAAGTGCATCAACTTTCAAAAAACAAAGGAGCGTGAAACTCATCGTAACTTGATGATGCTTTCTTTCAACGGGCATTCACAAAATTCCGTTGATCAAACAAAACCCTTTGACGTAGCATAATCAAGAACAATACAGCTCCCCTTCTTTTTAAACCTGCTGCCCAATCAAGGTTGATTTCTACATAACTTCAAAAATATTAATAAGTAAAAAATGGATCGGATGTCTTCTAAGAAAACATAACAAATGATAACAAACAACATATCAATAACATATAGTAAAAGTCTCTTGCATAAAAACCACCCCCTGTAACATCAGATCCTTCTATTCCAATACGTTTTCTGCAACCTGCTGGTCTTGGTAGTGGGCGAAAATATGTGCAAATTGGCCGTTCACAGTGAGGAAAACTTGCTTCGTTACAAACTTACAATAGCCTAATAGAAACTCGCACACAGTTTAAAGATGACACGCTATTACGAAATTATTCCGACATGTTGAATGAGAAGGTGAGCTCTTCCTCAAAAAAGTACCACGCTCCACAGTAACCCTATAATGCTGAACTGACGCCTCGCAGGTGCATTGGCGTACCCAATGTTGAAGTCTTTGGTGTGCCGCAACCAGGATTCAGGCACAATTTACATGATTAGGCCAAACTTGCCAGATCGGCACGCTTTATCCGGGCTATCTGAATAACTTGCTCTAGTAGGCTGCCGTACATTTATTCACGGAATCCTTAATATTATAGCAATAAAATCCTAGGCAGACTGGTACTCGTGATTTCACTTACCGTAGTCCTATTTCATTATTTTATTGACACTTTACAAAAGAGTATTCCCCTCACACACCTCAAAACCGCTTTTGAATGTCATCACCTGAGCCTAAAGGTCGGTTAAGTATTAGTAGTTAATACCAACCTTAGCAGTAGATCTACTGCTGACAACCATTATGCGAAGAATCAAGAGTTACCAAAGGCACTTTGGTACCACACACGTGACACAATACCACGGTATCGGTGATTTCATACACAGACTGAATGCTTGCTTGTTGCTCGCATTAAATCTTATCAGGATAGTCAGGGACGTCTGCTTTGGAATGTAAAACAATTCTCCAGGAATAACATGCAGCGTTAGCACCTGTCTGCGAACTGACAGTGCACCAACATCCAACAATCGCTTATCTTATTGGAAAAAAATCACACTCAACTATAAAACTGTGTTTGCTTTCCACACTAACACTGCACTCACAGCATAAAATCGAGAGCTATAAGCTACAAATTACACCAGACCTACCTTTTGAAGTAGGCTAAGTATACAGTACACTAGCTACATAAAGCTAAATAATAATATGCAAAACATTTATGTGTTTTATTAACGATCACTTGGAAGGCTACATCCAATTCTTACGCGATTGTGATATCCTATGTCAATAAAATTCCAATTGAATGGTATATATATATACCTATATCTAAGAACATAGTGAATGTGGTGAATCGTCTTTAAGATACCAATTGAATACCTAGCATTCACTCTTCACTTTGCTTTCATGAATCAATCCTTTGATGATGTTACTTAATACAACTACGACCTCACTTAGTTGGGAGAATATGCCAAAGTCACGCATCGTTCATTAAGTCTATAGTACCTTTTACAAATTCCTATCTAATCTCATTGATTTCTTTGACAATGATATGATTATACTTCCCAACCTCTACCCTAAACAAACAGTTCACATTGATGATAGAAGAATCGACATACCTTCTGTCCAATAAAACGAACAAGTCTTCACCCGACAACACCAAAAAGCACCAGGTAAAACGTAACCTCAGTATCGAAAGCTTATATATCACATGACTGCTTCAAAATCGAGATCTATTTTGGAGCAGATTAGGTACCAACAGCTTTTGGAACCATGAAGTATATATATAAGTACAAAAGACTCATAGACATTTCTAAAAACAAGTTATTATGGTCAGTATATAATTATACCCACGGAGAGATTCATAAAATGACACAATAAAAAGTACCTCAACTCTACCCAATCGCCGAATGTCTACCTATATATATATATTATTTTTTTTTGCTATAAAGAGAAAAGCACTAGACTAGAGGATACAGCTATAAGCCAAAAGCTATCGGGCAACACGGTCTGTACAATAGCTACAGCAATCTATAGTCTACCTGAAACTTTGGCAATCAACTTAATAAAGCCATGTCAAGAATTTGAGTACCAGTACCATTAGAAATTGACATAGATAACAACAATCATTCCTTCTCTACATCCCTACATCAAGTGCGTCCGTCCAATTCCATGAACTTAGGCTACGGTACTTGGAAAAAGTAAAATAGTGCAAATACGTACTTCATTTTCACATTCACACTAACTACGGTACACAGCCCTCTGAGATTGTATACCAGTATTAAGCTTTCAATGTATATAATTATGTGCATGTCAATCAATGGTGTGGTCGGTGACGACGCTGCACTGCACACACTAGATTTCAGTAGGCAGTGACCCGCATCATGTAGCAAGCCGGTAAGAAGCTGACTGAATAAATATGTTCAAGCTTCAAAAGTATAACATATTGGGCAATACAAATTGTTAGCTATGTACGATAAACCAAGGGGAATCACCAACCAGAGTCAACATTGCAAAGTTAACATTTTATTTCCTCTACCGATATGCTGCTTCAGCGTGTACAGTTCACTGATATATATTATGTTCAAACACCGGCTTGCGCAACTATAAATGATGATGCAATGTAATATCTACATCATGCTTCAGGGTCACAGAAGGTGTCACAGCAGAGGTCTATATAAGTTCACAATTGAAACTTTGCAAGAGGAGCAAAAAAACTCTGAAGACAAGCTTCGGTATAACAGTAAGAATGGCACATATCTTGAGAAGAATATAACATATAGAGGAGAGTAGAGCTGCAATAGATATCGTTAAGAAGACTCACCACACTTAACGTCCAGCCTAGATTTATTGAGAATTACCGGAATAACATTCACAAACTTTCGGAGCTCAGCTCCATCATCAAGTAAAGATGGAATGAATTAAAACAGAATCATAGATGTTGTGATGACATAGGTAGATGAAACAAACCAATATGTGAGTACAGGCCTATCAAGTGCAGTGATCCCAGACAAGAAAAAGAATGGAAGAGTAAGCGGTGGCATAGGCTATGGTGAAACCTTGTGAATAGGAGCCACTGGTTCCATGCATGTAAGGTCTTACTCCAGTCTGCCCCACATAGCACAAAAATACCATGTCACATCTTATTAACCAAGAATTCCTTTGTTTTAGTCTGCACTAGCCCGATACATCAGGAAACTAAACAGGCCCAACTACAAATCAAATCCGACATAAAATGGCTCCCTCTCATTGTAAGGGGATGCAGTTAATAGTGTAGGCGTAAGTAACATTTTCATCTAAGGTAACAATCAACTGACACACTGAAGCTTTCTTTACAAACAAGGCATAATTCCCGATACAAATTATTGATGCAGGCCCACTTTTTCGTAGAACAGAATATTGACACAACAGTAAAAAAATACGAGAAGTAACTCAATTCACAGTACAAAGAACAGCAACGAAATCCTGTTCACGTGTTCAAACACCATCCATTATTTCTTTTTGGCAAGCACGAGCTGGATCAACAATTTGAAATAAGGCCACTGTAGCAACAACTTTATACCATGCTTACGACACAATCGTTGCGCGTACAAATCATGTTCTGACATATTACATTGACCGAAACACTTATTATGAGCACATATACCAAAATGTCCAAAGCCAACTGTCTATCACTTCAGTCAATGACTTAGTCTTCAACCACAGCACATTTCACTATAAGCTATATTTATATCAAAGTGTACAGAGATTCTTTTTTATCCACAACTGTACCGGTACCACTTAATTGAGTTATAACGATTTGATTCAATAAATCAGCTGGTCATTCTCTGATTATATATATTGAAGACTGGAGCTAAATCGACCCCCTTACTTGCCTGACGGTCGGTCGATGCCGATTAACATAGTCGAAGAAATACAAATATCAATAGATTCGGATTCTAAAATTAGGCCGATGCCCACCACTGAATTGAATGAGGCCATAGTGCCTAGTGTCCAGTGATAAACGTATGGAGTAAATGGAGAGTTTATGGGAATCTTACCTCATCATAGGAAACTACATCAACACAATTGCCAACAACCAAGTCTACTACTTACAGCACCAGGTATATATATATATATTAATGGGTTTACCCGGCACAGTTAGAATCTAATAACCAAGAGAATACTGATCGCCAGTGGCGTCAAAAGTCACAGTGAAAATGTGCAGAGGGGGCATAAGTGAGTGAGCTGTACACACTAATTAGTAAATAGAAGCCTTCGGGCATAGCTGCAAGCCAATTGACAAATCGAATTTTATGAATTCCTGAATGAAATGTCTACCAAAGCCACACACCAATCAAAGAGATTAATCCTTATCTACACTAGATGTACTAATCCCATAGTTTCACTTAAGAAACACATTACACAAAACTCTGAGCTGTAGAAATACTTTCGTTATATATCTGCTAAATTAATAATATCCATTGTAACAGTGCAAGATGTAATCACAATTCTTAGAGAAATAATGGCACCGGTATGCAGCTTTGGTCACAGCTAGGGCTGGGCACTCGAATACTTTGAATAACAAGATATTCGGACCGAATCGAATGGCAATTCGTTCTCTTTTCGAATTCTACAACAACTTGAGAAAGCTCTATACGCTTTTCAACGTGGACGTAGCCATGAGAGATTTAGCTTGAAGCACTCCTTTTCTATTGTGCCACCGTTTTGAATTGGACTTTTGGTATTACCCTGGCAGCACTCCATGAACTCGTAGACATGACTTCACATTTGGCTTGTTGCGTCTCTTCATGTTCCTGACAGTTGATATTATATTTTCAATCAAATTTTATCGAATTAGGTTAATAACTAGGTCAGCCGCGTCTATTCTGTATATATTTGATTCAATTGAAATTATTATATTCAATCTGATGTTACATACTAACCGATTTTGCCCAGCCTAGTCACCGCACATATAACTGGTACTATAGGTACCGGTACTGTAGGTGTGTTTGGCATTAGCATTCCTACAGCAGCATCTATTCTTATCACAATATCTCCATTGCCACCATAAAACATTTAGTAGCTCATCAGTAGGCATCTTATAGACATAATTATGTAATTTTGGCAATAATAGCCTCCTGCAAAAATCAACGGTATCGGTGTGAGACCCATTTTTATAAGAAATCTTATTAAGAGGTTTGGTCTGCTTTGTCGGTTCTGCCGCAAAGCTTGAGTTCGTCAGAGAATTTGTATACATGTAGTGTATGGTAGTGTAGACTGTAGAGTGGAGCCATGAGTTTCGTAACTGGTTAGGCTAGACCTGATTTGCGTATCATCTATCATATGACATCTGAATTTGACATGTGCTTAGACGAAGAATTGTGCAAAATATCCAACATACTGGAGCCTTGTACAGGCAAGATTAGTACGGCGATACCAAGAGAGAGATTGAATATTCAAAGAGACCTCACACAAGGTTTTTTATGGAAATGAGTATTGAGAAGTAACATTACATATGCAATTTTATCTTGATTGGATGCCTTCTATATTAACTGACATATAGTATATATACAATTAATTGTGAATACCGTAATTAATGCTGAGCACATGAGCAGTAAGCCATTGGTCACTGTTCAAATAATGTAGAGGCATTGTGGTGCACTGCTGACAAAACAGTCTTGATTCTGACACCATGTAATGCAATATGTAGGCATTGATCCTCATGTAAAGTTGCAACATCATAATTCCGTCTGCAAAATAGCCTACTGCCGCACTTGATCAATGAAAAAAACAACGTGAATATGATTCATAACAGGAAAATCTTCTCTGCGCAGTAGATTTAACAGGAAATGCTTCCGTCAATTCTTTCAATAGTCCTAACGCTACACAACATAAGAATCGTAATCAGGATACTTAAAAATAGTAACGCAAACCTAGCAGGCCTAATCTATGAAGGTACTTTTCACCTATGCTTTCATCCAGTGGAAGCAAAGGTCACAACTCACAAGCTTCCAGACATTTTGATCTCCTTAATCAGAAATTCAGAATAGATAGATAATTATAATTATAGATATTAACACATTTTTTTTCCAGATATAAAACCTCTCTCTCTATTTATCATAAGAATAAAAATTTAAATACCGGTAGTTATGGGCTTTTTAGGGACCGTTGCCTACTGCATGGCAGCTGGTGGGGATAGGCCAATCGAATCATTACTTTTCTTGGTACCAATCAATTTTTTTTCAGATCAAACCTCTTCCCTTTACAGTTTTAAGCAATTGAGGATAATTTTGACTTCAACATAGGGAAGAAACTTGTTCTCTAATACTGTTAATTTCAGAACGACCGAGGAATTATAACAACACCAATTGATTGAGTTCTGTTTCTGTCACACACCACTAATTATAATCTATGTTCGTTCAGCAGCTTACAGAAACATTTGTCAGAACACTAAGTGGCGCTATATATCTATACAGTCAAAATGGCTTATGTTGAAGGCCCTTCGAATAGACTCAAGTCATTTAGTGATTCGATTAGGTTCAGAATAGATGGGATTAAATGTGTCCAACCCTATAACTGCATGGTAGTTAATTAAATTGCGTAGCCTACCATCTATAGGCCTACCCACCAGAGAAAGGGCAAGACTAAAAAACATACTTCTAGCTATTGATTGCAAATTCCAAAAAATAAATAAATATATATCTACAATGTATAGTAAGCTCTCGAGTTCTAACTAATTGGTGATTAAAAACTTTTTATAAGTGGCAAATTAGGTTTCAGTCCTCGTTGTGAAACTCATAGTAATAGCGAAGGATTGCACATAGCATGAGCAGGTACTTGGAAATCAGTTTAATAGCCTCGAACAAGCATTTGTTTGAACTGAATTACAATAGAGGTGTCAGACCTTATTGTGAACACAGTAAGCCAGCAAGCCAGCATGTGGCTATTGTTGAGTTGACTGATCAACTGACCTTATTTTTTAGTGCTTGTGATTAATGTAGAACTTACTAACCAACTGACCTTAATCATGGCAAAGGGGATCTGCACACTAAAATGCAGTGATGGTTTTAAAAAGAAAAGTTGCAATCTCAAGAAATTTTGGCATTAGTCACCCTTCACAATGCATCATGGTATTTATTTATAAATTTGCCGAGATACAACTTCCAATTAAATCAGCACTGCATAAAATTTGTTGAGTAGCTTAATATAAAATTTATATATATTAGGAGCATTCTGAAAACTGCTAGAAGAGATACGGTAGATTATTTGTAACTACAGTACTAGGCAAATAATCTTCCAATATATACATTACTAGTAATGCTACATTAGAAAGTTATGCGGCCTATTTAGAATATGTTTCAGCCCAGGGATTCTTAAACTTTTTAAGCCGTGCCCCCCTTGACATTATTCCTTATAATTCACGCCTCACCTAATATTAAGCAAATAAAAATTAAGCAGGTATTTATTTGCACACTACTTTGTCAATGAGAAGGATGTAGCTGTACGGTACACAGGCACACAGCTATTGCAAAATGCAATTCCACAAACAATTTTCTCCTTCATGGCAGAGAACAGTGGTGCTACAGAGCACAAACCTTAAAATTTAAAATCGTAGTGGACGATTATGCCGTAATTAAATCATTTTTAACTTATATAAAAACAGTAAAACACACTTAACTTTCTGTATATATATCTTAATTTCCTTTATGTCATCTTTATGACACAATGGCAAGATCATTCGCACCCCCTTGTAAATCGTTTACGCCCAACAGTTTAAGAACCCCTGGTTCAGCCTAATTACCTCACTCTTTACAGTATAGAACTATAGATTATAAAAATCAATATCCAGTTGGTTCTAGGAAGTGACTTTCAAGACCTTTTGCATCAGAAACTCAGGCCTACACCATAAAGTTGTAGACCTCCGAAAAGTGATAATTACCAAGCTCTTCAAATCTGATGGCATTCTTTGGCATAACAACTAGGTGTTAACAAAGTTGTGGGGCTAACAGCCTAGATATCATCTCATATCTTGAGAAGTGTTTGTCTCCTATCTAACTCATTATTAGCAATCTCAAGTTCATGATGGTGCCAAACCGGCACCTAGATGCTCTTTACCTGATAACATGCACAGGCATTGAGATCACAGCTGTTCCTATTCAAAATCTTGACAAGGCTAATGCAGAGGAGTTAGCACACAAATAAACTAGGAAACATGTTTTACTTTACATCTCAGCGAGCAGAACAAAGAGCGGTAACCACAACTCCTTGATACCTTATCAAATAGCTGGGATTGCTGATTGGAATTGTGTAAAGAAAAAGAAGCATCCCTTTTGGTTTAGTAGCCTACTCCTGCAGGTGGCACCTAGGATCCATCTAATCTCAAACATAATTCAGCTACTGGAATTCAATACTGTACATGCATGGCATTACAATTTACATCCGCCCACACATGCAGGCCTGTCTGTCAGATGGATGGGACCTGATGCAAGTTGTTTAAAAAGCAGGTTTTCTTTCGTAATTTGGAGGAGTAGGCTAGGCTATTCCCTTTGATAACCAGAATCGGAAAATTCTTTGGATACACAATTATTCAACGCGAATACCGTACATCAAATTATTACTCAATATTCAATTTGATCTCAAAAACATTACCAAAATCATATTGGAACATGAAAACATTCAAAAATACCCATCTTTACTAAAAACACATTTCAAGACACTGACTCAGTTGTTGATAATGGGAATGCCATCAGCTAACCTATATCTACAAGAAGTAAACACAATGAGGTATGGAACATAACTAGGCCAGTCATTAATGTTACCACAATGCAGGGAAAGCCAATATAGCACGGTAGGCAAATTCACATTCCTGTGGCCAAGTAGGCATATTCTAAATTTCAATGCAATAGGACTAGAGTGATACTGCCTTCGAGATACATGCCATTGTCGAACATGATACATTACTGTGGTATTTCCGCAGACAAAACTACATCATGGGAAGCTACACATAGGCCTGTATACTAACACCATCTGAGGCAAGTCTAGGAATCCATACACGGCTTATACAGTGATGTCAAAACCACCACCAATAGAGTCAGAGTCACATAAGGTTTAGGAGGTGGGATCACTATTATGACGGGTATACGGAAACGGACGCTGCTAACCAACGATCAAGATAGCCCAGTGTACACACGATCTCAAAATTGAAAATTTCCATGAATGCGTCGAAATGTTGCCAGGGTAAATGAATATGAGGCTATTACTCAGGATACTGTAACTCCAGTACTGTACAGTATATTTCTTATTTAAAATATAACAGCACAGGAAATCATATATCCCAGTATATATAGAGCAAATCGGTTGACATTGTGTGATCAGCATGTGGCGGTAGGTAAAGTAAAATGATCGCATAGCCCCGAGTTTTCATGCTACTGAACTGAGCTCCATTGAACCAAATCAAGTACGGTAACTGCAATGAGGTTATTAAATATATATTATACAATAGGGCCTATTTAGTGTCACTCTAACACTAACTTTTCAGATGCCGTAAATGCCGACACCATATCAACGGTTTTATGGAGGGGGACGATTCCCAAGGATTCAAGGCTATCCTATTGCAACACTTGTCAGAAATTGCAAAACTCAACCACTCACTATGCCAAAAATTCAAGAAATATTTTTATAAGTGTATTTATAGATATATATATTGTACATTAATCCAATCAACGAGCAAACAGCTAGGGAAAATCAGTGACATCGCCTATATCATGAAATTCAAAGGGGAAAATCTGGGTCTTTCATTCAAGTCGTCATTATATTTTGATCATAATTTGAGTAATTTATGGTACTTTGCTTTGATAAGCTATACACAATTTCCCATTCAACTAACTCATTGCTTTTCCACACGCCCACCAATTACAGGTACTGTGATTCATCGAGTACTCCATCGTGTTTCCAGGAACTACTCTGCATCTGGCTTACATCCTCATTGCTGAAACTAGGGCAATATAAAATATCATTGCTGTGTAAGGCAACTCTCAATAGTGTGGCACCATTCTGCCAAACCACAACTCTCAGCTTTAAGCAAAAGGCATCTGGTCTTACAAGACACATGAATAGCCAACCATTCCATTGCCACTCTTAACATCAAGACCCTAGTATCCTTTCAAGAGTGCACATCACGGTCTATTAATAAGAAACCTACTGCAGGGCCAGGATGACCTAGACTATCAAGATTATGTTATATAACCACATCACACCATCAGTGGGATTGCTTGTAGAATTCACCCACCTTCGCAGGCTAATGGTGGGTCGCCAACCACGAAACTGGTGTGGTATTTCAAGGTTCTAATCACGAGACCGCATCATAACAAAGATGTTAAAAATGGTAACATATTATATTCGTAGCTTGATCGCTAGACACCTAGTGAGTTGAGGATGACAGTGCAGAGCGCTAAGGGGTGACGTGCCTACCAGCACCTTTCGCACCTCCTTGTCCAGCCTGTCTATGCACATGCTCGCATGATATGTGTATAGGCCTAATGGATATACCAAGATATCACGCAGGAATATCGAAGTTTGTAGGGAGGTTACTATAGGTCAACAAAAGTTCATGACCTTGAAACGTGATATCTGCGATATCTTGGTATATCCATTAGGCCTGTGTACTGTTTATACCAGTACCAGTAATATGAGTTGGTATCTGCAGCAATAGGAACACGGGCCAAAAATAAACTGTGTCCATATCCTTCTTCCCTAACCTACATAATGAGTTACGACAGGATCTAACTATTCTTGTTTCTTTCTATACCATAGGCATAGGCTCATGATTTACGGCCCTCGTCAGAAGAGAAATTCATGAAACCATTCAATCAATTTTCAACAAACAATCCGGGAACTTGAGTAAATTGACGACAGTGTGAATGAGGCTTTTGTTCACGATTCACCATCATAAAATGGTATTGAATCAAACAGAATAAAGTGGCTTCTACCAATAACCTCTGCATCAAAGCTAACATAGCGATAACAGTGACGATATTATGGTAGGCTATATTGTTAAGATCACCACAGATTTAGCGACCAGCCTTAGTTCATTGAAAATTTGAACATCCATTCATTCAAATTCTCAATAAACCAAGGCTGGACGCTAAATCTGTGATGATCTTCTTTACAATATCTATTGATCATCCGTTGTCACATTCCATATCGGCCTCTATTATACTCGGAAAAAAAAGGATAAAAATTAATCTACTAGGCTATCGTAGACAATCCGGTTTTAAAGCACCGCTTCCACATTCTTATTAAATTTGATATCCCTATAGTCACAAAAATGGCTCTACAATTTAGTATAATCTGGAAGTCAACCGGAAAAATATAAAATAGGCCTACCATATCAGTTTCTTTCATCAACTGAAAATTTTACAGGTCTGCGGAAAAGTAGCTGTGGCAAAACTCAAAACAGTAGCTCTCTCATCTCACGGAGCTTTGTTCAAAATTTTCCAAAAAGCTTGCTGACAATTTATAATACGTTGCTGACCATAGACTGAGGCATGGTGAAAACTGGAGGCAATCATCAATATTCTATCACAGGCTTACAAATCTAATGGGCCAATATCATAGAAAAAATTTTATCAAGAAATTATAGGGGAGCCTATGACAGACCGTCAATAGATATTGTAGAGAGGACTGGATGCAATATCTGCGGTAAATTGTCTTTACGAGAAAAATTATAGTTATGGTGAGCCGAAATAAGTATTTGCTCTTGTCATCAGCAGCCAGACTGCATTTCATGGCTGATCTGTGCATATGCTTATTTTATGCCCTATTCGTTCAGCAATGGCAGCAGACTACTCAAACCATGTATTTTTGTCATTCCCATCGTCTCCCTGCGATCCTAAAATACGGGAGCCACACACGCAACACATTTAGTAAAAAATATCTCGCGCGCTCACCGGCCATGAAATGCCGACTGGATCAGCAGTGATGGGCAATGCCGGTTGAAAAAAAGCGCAACATTTCCGTAGCTGGGTACTATATAAACCGTGCGTCGGGAGCGGCAGGAGCTCCTTGGAGTTCTGGTAATCCCCTGGTTGTGATTTCAATATTGCCTATCCGAATATACACAGCGCCAAATCCATAAAAGGCAATTTTGCTGGTAATATAAAATGATCTGCCCTTTAGTAGGCCTTGATTGCAAATGACAGTGTATTTCTGCACCAACACCAAAAGCTGGAATACGCGGAACTACAGATATATACCGTACCTAACCACTTAGCAATTTAAGATGGTCGCCTGTCACCTCAGCTTAGGCCTTAGGGTGTATATAATTTCACAAATTTGACATTCCATTTAAATTTTATGTTTGGTACCAGTAACTGCCGTGTCATGGGTACCATCATCCATCACTATAGGAGTAGCGTAGTGCCCTATAACTATGACATGAGATGTTAGATCGATTTTTTGGTGCCAGCCTGTCAGACACCCATGATGATGATGGAAGCGGCATAGAATTGTGAGAATGAAATGCTGGCTGAGCACTGGAAACTGATCTTACTTAGCCCTTCTGCTGCACGTATAACGTGCTACAGGCTGCAGTGCCATAATAAAAGACGCACCACACCAACGATACGATATCGATATAACTGAAAATTAGTAAGGATGGATGGCACCTAAAATATCTACACCACCAACTCTTTTGCCGTTTACCGTACCGATCATCCCCAACGCAATCATAATTCCGCCGTTGTTGCATCTATCCGCTCACAGCAATCACCAGTCAGCTCCACTCCAAACAGCAGTCATCAAGCGCCAACAACGTTGAGAAGACGAAACACGGTGGGGCCGCCAAAAACGCGATAGAGCGTTTGGCGTCTATATCACGGAAAGCTACATTCTATGTCATCAGGTTAATATTTTTAGCTGCTTTCATAGATCTTATATCGGCGATCTATATAAAATGCACCGCAAGCAGTCATCATCAGGGTTTCCCTTTAGCGTTTCTTGCATGTGATGTATCCACTGGTTCCGTTTCCGGTTGAGTGGTGTCAGTCAGTGGTCAGGAACCTGGAATTCACCCAGTAAAACTTAGCGGCGGGTGCTCTATCCGTACCTAAAAAGTCCAACAGTTCGATCTCCGCATTGCCTCACACCTACGCCACGGAGGACCGGTCTTGATCACTGGAATTCTCACTAGCCTTCTCCGGATATGGATTTTCACCTCTCTGTGCCCTTTCAAGCCATACCCATATGCCGACTGGCTTTCAATATCGCATCATTCGCATCGTTAATGCACGGTTCTCGTTACGTCGTATTGAGAAAATTTTCCAGTCCCTAGCCACGCTGCAGTACGGCTGGTCGCACATTCAAATCACATCGCATGAAACAACAGGGTTTATCTCAGCATTAGGATTATTATGATACCAAAAATGCAACAACAATTTTTATCTCACGCTCATAAACTAGGGTGAGACGAATACATGAAAAAAAAAAGAATTGAATGCTTGATGCCAGTGAACAGCAAAACTTAAAATCTATAGCACAAACGAGACATGCTATACACAATGTTCATTGAACATTATTAAATAGCGTCAACATGATGGCATCTCAAATGTGCAATGTGATCGGATTCTTAAGGTATTCTGAACAACAGACAGGCAACATTTCATTGAAAACAAGAAACAGTCAAACATTGACCAGGTTTGATCAAGAATTGCGTAAGCATCCAATCTATAGTGATATTATACACTACACATGATATTTTTCCCAAGTTTTCAGTCTGTTGGTGCATCTATGATAGATTTAGATGTGGTGAACGGAAAAACTAAGCAGGCCTTATCCTTTTATCAAAAGCTTGAAATAATCCATCAGTGCATGATGATTATGAACTGCATGATGTCCCGTTTAGGTTTAATTTGTCTTACCGTACAGGCGTACGCATGCCTAGGCCTATTGTCCAGTCCATGTACAGTTGGCACAGATACAATACACAATGTTTTTAACTACGCAGTGTATCAGTATCATGCAGTTAGAAAAATTACAGTATGTAGTTCTGAGAGGAGCAATCCAACCTACTATTACGTCTAGTGCTTCTCGTCAGATTCACAATTTGTTGAAACTTTAGGCCTCACAATTTTTAAAAAAAGTCATAACATCACATTGCTGTTATTAAGAACTAGACCATTGCTGCATTGTAAAATTGAAACAGAAACTGATTTCACACGATAAGTAACTTTGGCGCATAAATGCAATGTCAAATAGTGCACAATGGTGCAGTAGAGATAGGTAACGGATTATCGCACAATGATACAGATCATTATAATTATGAGTATTATAATGCAGGAAGCAAATTGGAAATCCAACGGATTATTGTATAGAATGCTTTCAAAATAAGGCAATGGCCGATTGCTACATTTGTTGTTTTAAAAACACAATTGAGAGCCAGAACAAACAGGAAATTTTTCATAGTAACATAATGTACCAAATCATACGCTTTACCTAAAATATGAAAGTAGCATCGGAAGCTGTTAGTGACTGGTACTTGGGAAAATTCATGGATTGTAATTCACACAAGGCTTTATGTGTTCGTTCATAGCAACTTATTTGAAAAAGATAAATTAGATAAAAGAAAAATGTAATTTCCATGGAGTGAGACATTACATCAGCGAGACACAACCATTACGTATTCCAAGGGTGGATTGAGGGTGGGGTTATCATATCTAAAGTCCCGGGTCCTCCATTATGTGGACAAGCTATTTGTGTTACCAAATATATGCATCCATGAGGGCAGGCAGTTAGGTGTGGGTATGAATTAAGCTCCTGCAGTTTCCTCTTACGTTATATCATTCATGTTGTGTCATTCAATTTAGAATCTCTAGTGGCCGAGTTTTCCCATCCCAAATACTCCGGGTTAAGAATTGTGCGCAAGTTGCCCGTGGGTTAACTACAATCATGAATCTTGGTATTCCTTCATGGGTCTCTATGAACCTCTTAAATCATGTACCAGTACTTAAATACTCCGAGATATGGTTTCCACTTGCTTATGTAGAATATGCGCTCCTAGCAGTAGGCCAACTGTTTATTGATCATTTTTGTAATTCACGTAACGGTTTATGTGTTCGTTCATAGCAACATATTTGAATTACATGGGTTGATTCAGTGACAAGGCAGAACTAGCTCTATTTGAAGAAGGAATTGAATAACGGTCACTGCATCTTGTCTTAGCCCAAACACGACGTCATCATCACCATTCCTCATGGCTCTCACATCATATACAATATCTTTTAGTCTGATGTCATCATGAGTGTGACCATTTCTCATGGCTCTCACTGTCTCACATCATCATGTAACATAATGTTTCAATCTAGCTAAGCTCATGCACCACTTCACGGAAACTACGAAAGAATATCTGAAATCAATTTTTGGCTATACCTATACAATGGAAATTCTAAATAAAAAATGTAAAAACTGTAACATCACGTTCTGCTCAAGTCACCAAAGCTTTACATTACTGCCTCTGGTTCTTTGTAGTCATTGTCGTCTTGGAAGAAATATTCTTCTAGTTTCCATTGCAGTGTTTCAAAGGAAGGCCTCTTCTGATCGTCAGGGTTCCAGCATTCCATCATAATCTCGTATAACTGATCTTGACACTCGGCCATTTGTGGCATACGATAACCAACGCGGACTTGATCGAGTACCTCACGATTTGTCATGCCTGCAACATATGCGCGAATGAGATATCTAGAAGTTACAAGTTTCGCTAGCTATCCTAAGTCTTGATAGTGAACACTTCATCAAAATTTAGTTGTCACTTCCAGACGCAGAAACCTTCCCTTTCACCTTTGGTTGAGGTTGAGAGCAGTTATGGCCTGGGAAATGTCGTTCATCATTATGCATCACCGGTCGGTCTGTATGTACTTGAACTAATGCACATAGTGGTACAGGCATTGAGAAAGTGGATGAGGGGCATTGACCTGTGACTCAGGACATCGGCATTACAGCATGCTATTGAGCTTGACTCAACTTGACTTGTGACTCGAACACCAGCAATCACCATCACGGCATGCTATTGGGTTTGAGTCAAATTGACTTGTGACTTGAACATCAGCATCACAACATGCAATTGAGCTTGATTCATATTGACTTTTGAATCGGGATATTTTTAAAACATTTCGAAGACATTGATAGAATAGAGTTTGAATTGATTGGGTTAGTCACAGAGTAAAAGAGTCACAAAAACTTACCTGGATACGGCATTTTCCCTCGTGTTACGATTTCATAGAGTAAAATACCATAAGACCAAACATCGGATTTGATTGTGAACCTATTGTAAAGTGCTGCTTCCGGAGCGGTCCATTTTATTGGAAATTTTGCTCCTTCGTGAGCCATATAGATTCCTTCGTTGTCATCTTGGTCAGTGTCCTGAATAGAAGAGGTGGGATGTGTTTTTTCGGCCCATTATAAAATCAAAGTATCGCCGTAATATTCTCATTTACCATTTAAAACTGATACAGTATCTAAACTGTCAGTTTGGGTAGGAATTGTCTACTGCCGCAGAGTATTTTGCACTTAGGCTACTACTAAGCCATCATCAACCGCAGGCCACCTTTAGAAAGTTGTCCGAACTGTTCAGTCTAAGGAATGCCAAAGACGAACATGATATCTTACCTTTATAAATCGAGCCAAACCAAAATCAGCAACTTTACACGTGTTGTTATCGCCGACGAGAATATTCCTTGCCGCAAGATCACGGTGGATAAAATTTTGACATTCTAGATACGCCATCCCCGCTGCGATTTGAGCCATCATGTCAATCATCACTTGAAATTCAACACGGCTTCCACTGCCTAAAATCCAAGCACACAATCACATTGTTACATAATTGATTACGGCAGTGGTAACTGGTAAGTTAAACAAAACTTAAGTTGGTTTGCTTGCATTAGACAGGGTGACACTACACACTTTACTATACAAGTCCACCAGGGTGAGGTGTCATATTTATTCACTGTTAATTGTATGTGGTACAGAACTACAGATCATCCAATATCACTTTTTCAAAAAGTTTAGGCCTACTGATTCTGTTATGTCAAAAAAATCTTTCACCGATACCTGACATTTTTTTCCATTGCCTACTCAGCAAAGATAGCATTTATGGAAAGAAACTTCAAAAATTAAATGGCGCAGTTTGCATGCCTACATATGCAGAAGGCCAAAGCAGTCTAAGGGTGGAGATCAATAAAGTGGATTATTATATAACTCTCCAGTTATCCTTGTCGGTGGGGTTTTTCTGGTTGCAAAAAGCCAGGTTATCTAGCAGAATTAATTGTTTGGTTGATGGTTCCATGGCGGTATCGTGACGAATGGGATTATCGGGCGTTAGAAGGTTATTATGTCGAGGCTGATAATATTTTATAGCACTGTGATTAGTGAGAGAGAGTAATGTCTGGGTTGCCATAATGACTACGTACGCCTTCTCTTGTCGTCAACTCTCTCGTTTCGCCAATCTCAATCCGCTGAAGTAATAACTTTTCACGGGTCACTTCACATCAGGTTCTGTTTTGCCTAGTCATGATTGTTAACTCGGAGGTTACGTATTCCGCGGATCTCCAACAAAAGCCCGACTTTTTTGCAATCGCGATTAATGTGACGGATAACGCAGAGTTATTTTTTCCCATCTTTTTTATCCCCACCCTAAGGAATGTCGAGAGACGATTGTATCAGCCTTAGCAATGGCTGATCCCATGGTTATATAGTAGTTCAGTAAGTCCGCGCAATCGAATGGATCCATACTGTAGTGCAAGGCTTAGTAACCAATTTGATAACGGTACATACCTTTTAAATAATCAAGTAAACTGCCGTTACACATCAATTCGGTCACAATGTAGATAGGTTCGGTTAAAGTGCACACTGCATACAACTGAACCAATTTCGGATGCCTCAACTTTTTCATGATTTGAGCTTCTTGTAGGAATTCTTTCGCGTCCATAGTACCTGGTTTAAAAGAAAAAGGGTTATCAATTTTAATCTTGATTAGCCCGGTAGACAAAAGTTGCAAGGCAGGAGAAGAGTCACGAGATCGGAGTTGAATATACAGCCAATCGAACATAATACAATGGTCTTGTATTGTATATTTATTCAGCAGCCGAGCGGCTCGCAGTTTCAGCCCAAGAGCGGCAGACAAACAGAAAAGGATCAAAAAGGCCAGTAAGACAGAGATGGGCCGAGTACGGCCACTAATACCCCTCATTGATTAAATTTGACAGGTCAAATTAAAATACATGATAATAACGATAATGCCTATTATTTTCAAATAAAGTACTTAAATATATATATTTTAGCAATAAGGCTTTGAGTTAAATAACTGGAATTTAGTGAAAAGTCACTTTTTGTAGGGTTTATGTCTATACGAGTCCAGCTAAATTTATTCAAAATGTTATGCCTCTGATCGTTTATGAATGTCGGACAAACATTTGTGGTTCTGGTACAACATTCTCTGAAGATCATTTTTCAAATATTTCAAGAATTTCTGCTAAGTAGTTTGTAGGAGTTATAATCTGAGAGATGTAGCACCTCACGTCACGTCACCTCACGTCAATAACAACAGTTCTAGTCAGAGACAGGTTTGCTGATTTAGCCTAGCAAGGCTAGACAAATATTACCAAATCACGTTACTAGTAGGCCTGGGCGTAATAAATGTCTGTTTGAGAAAATAAATTATAATTTGCTGGGACCAATACTGGCGATGGGCTATAGGCCTGGTGTATTTATCACTATTATATATTATGACTGTGTACCTTTCTGCCATCCACAAAGTAAGAATATGAAGCAAAATCAGCTAGAAGGAACCAACAAACCACACAGATATGCCTCAAGGCTTGACAAAACTCATGATACATTTGCTGATTTATAAACCTATTACAAACAGGAGCTAAATCTTCAACCGGAAAATTATAATTCATGCTCAAATTCCATCAAGGAATTTTGAAAAACAGACACGGTTCACAAAAAGTGATTACCATCTTTTGGGTGTTTCCGGATAACAGGCCAATAAAACTCATTCAACCTGAAAAGGTGTGAACACACTCACCAAGCAAACACTCATGACATGATAATGGCTGGTGGAGTGTTAGGATACATATTATCTCACAAAATATACATTCTAGCCAATGCAGCCTAATGTTATACCAATGCAATCACACCTATTCTAATGTAATGGCCATGATATTAAAATGACAAGGAGAAAATCATTCAACTGCTAATAATCAACATATTTGTTATTACCAGTTCAAATACCAGTGTTTGACGTTGTAACTTAACAAACAGTATGCCTAGCCTACACCTTTCGGCCTACCCAACGTGATCCAACTTATTCTGGCTCCGGCAGCCAGAGCGAGTGACATTTTACCGAGGCTATGTCCGATGACTTTCTTGTGACAAGCTGACCACCCACCCACTTATTGAGGCTTGGAACCGCACCTATGGTATGGTATGGTGGTGGGCAGTACTTTTGGCCACCAATCTCGGCACTGCAATATAGAATCATGTTGCCCCACCCCTCAGCACTATCACCATACCATAGGTGCTAATCCAAGCCTGGCAGGGTAGTTGCTGGACTTGCTGCTGATAGTAATTTTCACTTTGCCTTTATGTGGTTGGTGTAACATAAAAATACAGTTCAACGTGGCGAACTTTCAAGCCGTGCCAACTCCATATAATGTTTCCACTCGTAACTAAAGAAATTTACAGAAATATTTATCTGACAATCAAAATCATGTTTTCATCAAATACACGGTCGAGCATTGTTCTCTTCATTACAAAATTTATATAATAAGTATCAGACTCGAAAGACGTACCGGTAATTCAACCCTTATGTCTAGGAAAGTCTCTAGTTTCAATTTCTTGTAAATATCGCTGTGAGCTAAAATTGTGGTGACAGTAACTACCGGTAATCAATCTATCTTAGAACTGTGAGGCAGGGATGTGAAAACGGGTATTTTTCAATTGATTCCAAAAGTCTTCTGCTTCTAACAAGTAAATATCATGATTGCAACACCTCAAGACTGGCTGGATTATGATAGGTACCAACTAATTACACTAAACAAAAAAATTTTGTTACACATGAAGTCGAATACTGATTTTGCTAATTTGGATCTGCTGATTCCAAAAATGATCCAGATTTTTCCTCATCACGTCAGGATTGTAATGATAATTATCAAATGCGTGAAGTATCACTTCTGCATTTTCGACTGATTGCTTCAGCAATGATCAGACTAGAGGTGCTTATGCATTGAGTTCACATATAAAGTGGAACTCGTACAGCCGCTGGCAGGTGTGAACACACTCACCAAGCAAACACTCATGACATGATAATGGCTGGTGGAGTGTTAGGATACATATTATCTCACAAAATATACATTCTAGCCAATGCAGCCTAATGTTATACCAATGCAATCACACCTATTCTAATGTAATGGCCATGATATTAAAATGACAAGGAGAAAATCATTCAACTGCTAATAATCAACATATTTGTTATTACCAGTTCAAATACCAGTGTTTGACGTTGTAACTTAACAAACAGTATGCCTAGCCTACACCTTTCGGCCTACCCAACGTGATCCAACTTATTCTGGCTCCGGCAGCCAGAGCGAGTGACATTTTACCGAGGCTATGTCCGATGACTTTCTTGTGACAAGCTGACCACCCACCCACTTATTGAGGCTTGGAACCGCACCTATGGTATGGTATGGTGGTGGGCAGTACTTTTGGCCACCAATCTCGGCACTGCAATATAGAATCATGTTGCCCCACCCCTCAGCACTATCACCATACCATAGGTGCTAATCCAAGCCTGGCAGGGTAGTTGCTGGACTTGCTGCTGATAGTAATTTTCACTTTGCCTTTATGTGGTTGGTGTAACATAAAAATACAGTTCAACGTGGCGAACTTTCAAGCCGTGCCAACTCCATATAATGTTTCCACTCGTAACTAAAGAAATTTACAGAAATATTTATCTGACAATCAAAATCATGTTTTCATCAAATACACGGTCGAGCATTGTTCTCTTCATTACAAAATTTATATAATAAGTATCAGACTCGAAAGACGTACCGGTAATTCAACCCTTATGTCTAGGAAAGTCTCTAGTTTCAATTTCTTGTAAATATCGCTGTGAGCTAAAATTGTGGTGACAGTAACTACCGGTAATCAATCTATCTTAGAACTGTGAGGCAGGGATGTGAAAACGGGTATTTTTCAATTGATTCCAAAAGTCTTCTGCTTCTAACAAGTAAATATCATGATTGCAACACCTCAAGACTGGCTGGATTATGATAGGTACCAACTAATTACACTAAACAAAAAAATTTTGTTACACATGAAGTCGAATACTGATTTTGCTAATTTGGATCTGCTGATTCCAAAAATGATCCAGATTTTTCCTCATCACGTCAGGATTGTAATGATAATTATCAAATGCGTGAAGTATCACTTCTGCATTTTCGACTGATTGCTTCAGCAATGATCAGACTAGAGGTGCTTATGCATTGAGTTCACATATAAAGTGGAACTCGTACAGCCGCTGGCATTGCTCAAAGAATTTCATGCGAATTCAAAAGATTATGCTTTACTGTGAGTGGAAGAGGTGGAATTTTGGCGCTTCCGTGGAAAAAAGGACCGTATCCGCCTTCACAACCCTGCTATGGCGTGTATGTTTTATTCATGCTTGTGTGGCTGCCCTGACGTCTAGTCCAAAGAAAGCGAAGAAAGTCATATGAAAGAAGAAGATTGGTAGTATACATGCTGCATAAGAGAGGCATGAAATAGCCTACTACAGGCTACAGACCTGGCTTTAGTTGTTTGATTGCGACCCTCGTTGTTCCGTTCCATAATCCTTCCCACACTTCCCCAAATTGTCCTGAGCCAAGCTTCTTAGTTTTCCTAAGAGAGCTTCTGTCAATTTCCCAAGCATCAGCTGTATTATGTGACAAACCATGTGTCGTTGGTGCTTCAGTCTGAAATTACAATGTAAACTAGTGAGTAGGCAGGTTTTAGAAAACGGGCACGCTCATCAAAATGCCCATACAGAACATATATATATTGAATAGTGGAGTCGATGGCGGACGTTCAATAGATATTGTATGGTCACCTCAGATTTAACGACCAGCCTTGGTTTATTGAATGTTTCAAGTCTCAATAAACCAAGGTAGGACATTGAATCAGTGGTGATCTTCTTTATGAAACAAAACATAGGCATACGATAGATCAGTAACAGCAAGTACTGTACCGGACGATTACAGTCACCATAAATGGTAGTAAATGAATGTCCGACAACACAAACAAGGTCTGTCAAACCTCACTGGCCATATTGGAAATACAAGGTTTGTTTCTCTTTAACGCCTGTCTACAAATAGCTAAAATTATATGTTAGGTCACTTAGACAATGTGATTGTTATCATACACCTTATTCTGAATTATTGCAGGCAGGCAATAAATATAGGCCTATGAGCTACGTTTTATGAGATTGAGACTTCCACTTCATATAAAGAATTTGTACCATAGATTATCCGAAGCTAACAGAACATAAAAGCAGACTTCCATATAACCACAGGGCAAGGAAAATCCCACAATAGAGTACAGACTACCACATGATTGAAACTTGAAATTTATTAAAATGCTGAAGGCACTCTCTTATGCTCAGTCAAGCATGATGTTAGCTTTGTGCTAATGAAATTCAAGAGACATTCATCAAACTCCTGAAGGAGGAGTGCGAAAGGTAGAGAGCAGACCATCATGATAACCATTCAATCATTTTCGGTTGTAATTTATCAGAGCGTGGAATTTTACCAAAAACTCATTGAAGTGAAATTTTTGCCAGAGTCGGGCGACAAATCTTCTAGTGCCTACAAAAAGTCTTTGATACGAATACAAACTATTTCAAGACACGAAGCCCCACAGAAAATTTGCGACAGCTATCACCTTATTATCTAGTCAATGCTATGCTGCGGAGTTGCTAAATTATGTGTGTGATAATAGGATGACACCATGACTGGCCTAACATGGTTATTTTATTACATTACATGTTTTTTTCAGCAAGCCTACACAGTCTGACTGACACACTACTTGTGCATATGCATATCGTTATGTGTATCATCCGCATAGCGAGTAGACAAGGAAGAGCTATGGATAACACCATATTTAATCTCTTTGGTAAATGGCACTGCATTGAATCGAATGGATGACCTAGGAATTGATGTCGACGATCACACCAGTCAAAATGTACACCGCGAATCTTAGGTTGGTGACCGTCCATCTTTTGTTCACGAACTCTATTCCGACTCATTTTCCTATTTCAGACCAACGACAGTAGGCATACCGTATATGAGCCAAACTTGCCATGGTCACAAAATGTAGTGGTTGGTTGGTTGGTCACATTTCAGTTCACAGCCACATTGATTTTTTTGTTCCAGACCAATGGCGCCTTCATATAAGAGTTTGGTACTGTAACACGGTAGCCTAATGAATACTACACAAACACAACCTCCAGCTGAACAGTCTCGTGTGCTTATCAATATCAACAAGACAACACCATAGGCTAACATCAAGAATGTCAGAACATACCGAGCATGGCGATCTCAGAGTATAACACAATCCGTCTGCATTAATTTTATAATGTTCGACCAGTTCTTGTACAGAGGGAAAGACGGCTCTCCGTGCAATGAAAAATCCACCCGTATCAAGTTTACGTATTCTGTAATGCTTCACGTGGTCATCGTCACGAACTGAAAAAATAATTGGTAAACATAATTTTATATACCGGTAGGTCTATGCAATATAATATATGCCCAACACCTGGTAAACAAATTGACGTTTTGCCAGCCATTACAAATTATTGGTGGCGAGCCTACAGTTGTGAATTATGTAGGCTAACTATGCTATCATTGAGGGATTACAAAAATTACATAAAATGGTGATTGGATTACACTGCCGAACATGAATTAATATTGCAAAGAAGATCACTACAGATTTAGCGTCCAGCCTTAGTTTATTGAAAATTAAAGCATTTCACAAGCTTACCATACCATTCCATCTTCACCTGACAAAGGAGAAGGGCTCCGAATTCTTGTGAATGTTTTAATTCTCAATAAACCAAGGCTGGACGCTAAATATGTGGTGATCTTCTTTACGATATCTATTGATCGTCTGTCATCGGTATATTTTATGTTATTTTGATATCTGATATCATAAAGAAGATTCAGTATATGTGCTGAACATCCAGCCTTGGTTTATCGAGAATAAATCGCAAGATTTCAGAGATGGCATCCTGTCGGACAGGAGACAGTGGCAGTTACGACAAACCGTCACTGAGCTTTCAATGTCACATAATATAATGATATTGTGCAAATAGATTATGGAGATTTAATAAGACATGCTTGAATCGTTTTTAATGAAGTTATGATAGTGTGATATCAATCAACCCTTTTAATCAACATTTCAATTAGATGATGACAACTGATATCAGAAACAGACTCTAATCTGTTGAAGGCCAATGATGGAATATATTAAGTAGTAACTAAACATGACCATTAAAATTTGCAAATTTGTAGCTCATTACACAAACAGAAACATATCATTTACAACTGGACTTCAGTTATATTAGAATGCTACTGGAATGAGAGATGGAACAGAGAGATGATTGTAATGGCGTGCAGAGGATTTTCCAGCAGCATTATCACAAAGTAGGGATGGGCAAATTAAACAGCTTGTGAATGCGATACTTATACGAATTGGACCGAATCATCGAATCACCACACCTTTACAGTTTTATACTATGAAGTGTTGTCATATGAGTAGATTTAAACGTAAGGAAAGGAATTCGGGAACACCGTGCATGACAATGAGAGCAAATCTGTTTATCTGAACTGTTTTTGACACAAAAACAAGTTGAAATCTAAGTTCGTGTAGCTGCCAACAGAAAAAATGTTGTCAAATACTAGGTGGCGCTATAGATCCAGATTAGAATCTTTTGTGATTCGAATCGATTCCGAAAATTAAATTCGATGTACCCGACCCTATTACAATGGGCTGTATATTATTTTGTCCTTATTTGTTGTTCGCGCCATTAGGCTACAGTAACTTACAAACTCCACAATACACAATAGGCCTACTACTTGTGCATACTATGCGATACAAGCATGATCTCAAAGATGCAGGTTCAACAAGGAGGTGCCGAAAGTTCCAAGAGGCTATGTTACCGGTAAGTCAAGTGTTCCCATTCTGCACTATTCCCAAGGCACTTGTGAATTTTGTGATCAACGGGGAAGCCACAGATACCGGTACACCATTTATAACAACTTTAGTATTGCGCTGTCGAGACTCAAATGCATGACCAACCAGTTTCCTGGCCTCCTACCTTACCACAAGGAGACCTGGCATGGTAGGTTTAGAGTACCGTTCCGGTTAGTGGCTTTATTAGGCCTATTTGAGAAAAGTTGACACGGAGGAAGTGCTTCTTACCTGATAATGAAAAGTCTCCCGGTTTGCTCTCACTTCCACGAACAAGAAACGAGCCGGATTTGTTCAAAGGCATCATCAATCGACGTTCGGCCTCAAGTCTCTTAGTATCACCAAAAAACCATCTGAAATAAGCGTATGATATTTTTTTACCAGTACTTGCAAAAAACAGTACCGGTATGATCAAAGAAATACAAACTTGTGCACCATACATAAATCCCGATTTGTCATTAGTGGTGGGTTAAAGTAAGTAATTGGGGGGGCTACCGTATATCTTAAAAACATGACTAGGTGTAAAATGTAGAACAGGGATGGGCAAATCAAATCATAAAATCACTGCCTCTCCAGTTTTACTCGGATCAAAAAGAATGCACGATATTACGGCACATAAAATGATGTGACTTGGGTGTCTTTTACGGCGTGAATTCATTCAGAATATTTAATTAAAAGAACCCATCCCCAGCAAGCCAGCATAGACATGAACCAGAAGACATGTGAACATAATCACAACATCAAGTACGCTAGGCACGATAAGCAAAAGCAATAGCCTGCAATAGGCCTACAGGCCAGTTATCACACAATCATCGCAAAGCCCGCAGGAGATGAGATTAACATCGTCAGAAAGGAGAAAATAACATCTACTGTCTGTTTATGTTCAGCTGTAGTGATTAAGAGATGAATTAGCAAAAAGGTCTGTCTGCAAAACGGTAATGACGAAACTGTGTGGGCTGCATAAAGGCAAATCACATAAAGGTTCAACATTGTAATTTGTTAAATCCCACGAAATGACTCGAGTATGAAACTCCAGCTAATTCAGAGTTTACATAAGGACAAACAAGGAAAAGGCCTGCGCCACAAATCCAACCCCCTGCGTTAGCATACATTTTCATTACAGAATGTCTAGAACTATTATGGTATAATATACTACACTACACTCTTTGGTATAATATATAAAATACTGGTAGCGTGAGTGGGTGAAGTATATACTTGGATTAGGACATTTCCAATGACCCAATAGGCACGAATTCCTATTTCTAACCAGTACGTAGGCTACACTGTTCTTTAGTTAACACCCCGTCACTCGCTATTCAACATGCAGATATTATAGCGGTAGCTCCACAAAAATGCATCTTAAAAACACTAATAATCCCAAAATATAATTACACAGATGTCCTAACGGTCTAACCTAATAAATAACCAGTCGAGCAAGAACACAACTTACACTTCAGCATTTAGAGATAGATGCCTCGCAACATAATTAGATGGAATGTAACCCTCTCTCCTCGTGCCAGGCTTTGGAATGAGGTGCCGCGCCATCCACCAATCGCCTTGGTCTCTTGCCAAAATCTCCATCAGATCCCCTGTCATGGAAAGAAGCTGTTTGAAATGGGATATCACAGGACAATTTGCAAACTAACAGTGATGCTGTGGTCTGTGGATACCAGCTTTACAATCAAGTCAAAGCTTCGGGTCGGGCACAAACCCAGACCACTTTCAAACAGAAGGCAGTGTTCAAATCTTATGCTATCTCACTGCTCTGTAGTTGATCTACTAAAGTCCGCTCAGGTGCATAGTCCATATAATTTTCCTACCAAGCCATAATGACATAGCCCATTAGGTAATACTATTAGACTGGTACCCAAAAGCAACAAGGTCCCTCACAACCAACATTGATGACAACAGGAATTGATCAAGTCATAAAATTAGTTGTGAATGGTGAAATGACAACAGACATAGCCTTTATTGTAAGTCTGTACTCATTAGGTCAGGTTCGGCAAGATTTAAACAGCAAGCTTCATTGTAGGGATGGACTGATGGGTGGGCACGTTGAATTGTATATTTGGAACGGAATCGAATCTATTCAAATGCAATTCCAAATTGGGATCCATAGCGCATTCCAATGTTTGACAATGTTTTTTTGATTTCAACTCATTTTCAGGTATATATATAATATACCATCCAGTATACACAACAACAGTCAGCTATACACTAGACGCAAATCAAGGGGACAGGAAGAGCTAAAGTCATACATCTCAGCAGAGCCCTGTTATCTCATCATTTTTGCAACTGAAGATAACATCATGGCCCAACAACCTTATGCAACATTTAGTGTAGACCTGGAGAGGCGATGACTCAATAATTTGATTCATTTCGAAAAATTTATTCGATAATTTGCATTCGGAATCACCAATGATCCGATTTGCCTATGGATCGCAGCTTAATTGCCATGTGTGATTCAACATCAAAATCCAACTTCACATCACAATCGACAGAACCAGTCGGAAGTAATCAATGACAACGAATGGTTTTCCCATGGCAAATCCCCTTTCATGTTTGCCCATGGAAACAACACAACCACAATCATGTCACTAACAGAAACTACTTCCATGTCAAAACGAACACAAGGTGTTATTATCAGACCTGCTCATTGATACCGCAGTATCGAAAGCCACTCTCCCAGCTGTCGGTGAAACAAATTTCAACTAAACAAGTCTGCCCAAAGCTATCTCTAGCTACATGATAAAATTCCTGTGATTAAAAGAGAGAGAGAGAGAGAGAGAGGTAGCTTGCTGTGTGGCTAACAATACACAAGTCGCTACCAGACCGGAAATAATATATTCTCTCCACATTTTGATAGTTAACTTATCACTAACTTTCCTAATCATAGAAGGACCCGGCCCGTCACTCAGATGAAGTGCCGCAGTGCCGGTACCAATAAAACGTATAGGTCGCTGCTTCTCAATCTTTCACTACGGCAGATCGGTAAAATCATGCCAAGGCCTAAATCTCCGCGGACTAGCGCAAAACACGCCATTCCTAAAGTGCCACCATTCTGGTGTATAGCCTATCACTGCGTTTTCACGCCACTATGAATACGGCAAAAGAAATGCTGTTTCGATGGCACATCGGTATACTCACACAAAGGGACAATTGGGACAGATTTACAGGTTCAGGAAATTTATCAATCGTGAATTTCATGCTCTATGGCTCGCTCAATTAGCGAAGAGAAATATTCTGGTTTAAATACGCACGCTTTCCGTGAACCAGGAAAATTTTTTCGCAGGCCGCCCCGGTGGTTCAGAGTCACTGGTATATAAATCTATATTATTATATATACACATAATTATATATTATATATTAGAGAATTGCATTCCATCATCTCATTCAGATCTGTAGGACTTGGAAAATTAATCCATCCTTCACAACATAGACTACAATTTAGTAGTAGCACGCCACCTGTTATTAAATCCATGCAGAGAATAGATATTAGCTAAAAGCTATTCAATGCGGCACTTGATAGTTGATAACAGCACTACCATAACATCCTTTTATCAGATATGATCATTAATTAACAACAACCTCCCCTGATTAGGTGTCAAATAATAAGCTCCAAGCAGTAAAACACAGCCTCATCAATACCCCATTTTAGTAAGTCTTCACACAACCTATTAATATTAATTGTCACCTTTACCCAAAGGGCTCACTGAAATAATGAAGTAGGGTCTGTAAAATTTGTCATACCTTGTCAAGTATTTTACATTTTTTTTTTCAAGATGTAAAAAAGAAATGGAGAAGGACAGTCTGTATACAGGTATGATAATAATGTGACGCTATTTGAAGAATTAGTCACCATTTTCAGACAGCCATGAAAAATCTATCCCTACTAGTTTGACTCACCTTTAAGAAAACTTAAATCATCTTCTGTTCTCGCTTGGTAGTCGTACAGTCCGATGAATACTTCTTTTCCAATAGGTTGTGGCGTCATGAAAACTGGAAAATAAACAAAATCTAAAATAAGATCACGAAACTCTTTGTCAGTTGTGTAAGTGAATCGACGATTGTGAAAGGTAAGACGAAAAATTATGTCAAGAGGGTGTCAAAGTATTGGACTATTTCCAAGCTATTCACATAATCTTTTTCTATTTTTGTCCAATGATTATGTTAATAATGGTAGGCTGCTAACTGCCATAACAAATATAGATGTGCTATATATATCAAATATAAATGTGCCGTACCGTACATTATGTTCCAGACTAAAATGTCCAAGGAATTATATTCATAATTTATATAAATAGCACGTATGTGTCAAAAACCAGGCTGACTGTATAGGATTGTATTTAAACAATAGTGCTGCATCCAATTAAGTACAGTATGGTATGTTGGTATCTTCCAGACTACCAGTAAATATCCAAGGAATTTATCAAAGTGTACTGTATCTAAACAGCAAATGGGTACCGGTGAGAACGGAAGTTAAATTTGTGGTGACACATTAATAAATCTCATCTATAAGTTGATCGTCTACCATAGGTCCATAGCATTAGCTCGTAAAGTGGTAATGATTGGATTCCAAGGTGTTGCAAGTATATATATATGGGCAATTTCGTATGGTAAATGGTAATTTAGTAAATTTTCAAGTTGATTACAGAAGTTAAACTACTACACTCTATTAAAGTCAATGATCTCAGGTTTCGAAATCTAATCTAAATATTTCAGAAGCTGTCATTCCGTTACCGTCACTGTCATTCCGTTACCATGCGCTTCTCGAACATGCGAGTGGGTTACTCAGCTCCATGAAGTCGGTGCAAATTGTAGTGGGCAATTTTGAAAAGCTAAAGGGTTGCACTTTTGCTAGTAGCTGCCCAGTTGTCGACTTGGCAGTCAACTTTCAGATAAATTTAATTTGAATTAAGGCGATTTTTATAGGTCGAATTTTCTGCGTCATTCCGTTACCAACGAAATTGCGACAGCCACGGAAAGACCTGGATATATATCGCAGTAGTTCAATGTTCTCAAGTTAGGGGTGTATATTTGGTACTAGAATTGGAGGATAATATTGTGTCTAATTGTACTGTTTAGGGAGAATACCCAATAGAATGTCGAAAATTGGCTCTGATTGTCATTCCGTTACCGTGGAATTGCCCATATATATATATAACAACTTATCCCCTGATACTGACTGCCTTATAGGGTTGTATTTAATAAACACAATATTTAGGCTGCATTATTAAATGATGTACAGCATCTTCCAGACTACCAGTAAATGTCCAAGAAATTACCAAAGTAGCGATAGCAGATAGCGCAAAATACAGACAACCATGTGTGTGTGTTGCATTTTAAACAAGATTGTTTCTGTGCTACTAGGCTTACATGGCCAGCAGTCTCACGAGTTGCATGGGGATAATCGACTCAATCAATGACTTGCCTAGTTAGCATATATCGGTCACCATGTCTTGATTCATTTTAAGACAAGCACGAAATTGGTAAAAAATGCAGTCACAAGAACAATCAACTAGGACAACAAATCAGTGACAGGTGTCTTATTAGTTGTAATCTACAAATTAATATTACAGTCTTACGGGGATTAAAAAATGAACATGACAATAATACATTGTAGGCCTGAGTGTTAGTTAGTACCACATACTTATACAACTGCAACCTAATTTTAATCAGATCACCTGATTCTAGAAGGCTGAAAGCCTGTGACCTTTATAACATTAATGGCTCATAAGTCATAATATTATGTATAATGAGGGTGGATGTTGAATTTGTGGTGACACCTGACACTTACAATCTCATCCATAAGCTGATCGTCTACCATCGCCCATCGGTATTACCCCGGTATTACCCTACTTTCCTGGAATAACTTGAGATACCACCATTAATGATTGAATTCTAAGGTGTGGAAGGTATATAATATATATTTTTATCAACTTATCCATGATACTAATTTTATGCCAGTAGCAACACAGCTTTACTGTGTTTAATTCACGGACACAAATTACCATAGTCAAATTTGACCAGACAGCCAAATATTTTTTTCACAATTTCGGGAAATTGCCTTCTCTAGAGTCTATAGCGGACCTAACAGGTGAAAAATGGCAATTCATCAGCTATGCTGTGACGACAGCAAACCGGAGCTTACTTTATTTAGTGAAGAATGAGCCAAGACAAATGTTTGCCTAAAGCATACCAGAAGAGAATTCGATTTCTCGAGACCTGGGAAAGTCAACAGCAATATTGGGACAATGATTCAGCACATAAACTGGCATTGAGTATGTCTGACGGCATGAATGAATCATACATTACCTTACCATGCATCCTAATAAAAAGATATTGGATTGCCTAGACACATCTGTGAAACTTTCAATTTTACGGTACTAGAATAGGCTAGCTCCTTTAAGCCAATAGTTCACTATGATACAGGTACAGGTGTACCATGTTAAGTTTAGAACTGCAGACTAAAATGATAATGATGCGGTCCTACAGTGATGTATCATGCTAAACTTTAGCGGGTTAGTTAACTCAGCTGGTTGGAGCCCGGCGCTCGCTTGTTAGGTTAGTAGTTCGATTTCCAACATAGCCTAGAGGTATTTGAAGCTTCCCTGTCAGGTTTCGAAAGTCACGAGGGTAATACGGATGGGTGGTGCAACATGGCGATGTCTGCCACCTCTTTGCCAAAGTCTTTTATGCTCACAATGTGTGCCCGGACAAACGGGGCAGGTTGCGATAAGAAGGGCTCCTATATCATGGACGATTAGACCCACTATGGTCAACGACAAATAGCGCATGGCCAAATGAAAACGGACAAGTGGTGTGTTTAATTTTATACAATATCAAAGCCTCAGTCTGATGACACCTCTGAGGCCTACATTAAGTCATCCCTGGACAATGAATTCCATTAGTCTAGAGGCTGGCTTCATGGTGTAATGGCATAGGTCGTCTACCACGCAACCAATAGGCCTAGGTCCCGGGCTCAAATCCTGCGGCCTCATACAAAAGATGCTAAAAATGATATCCATACCTTCCACACTAGACAGCCAGGGCAGAGGTGGGGCACTAGAATTTGATAGCCACCAGGCTCCTTGTCCTGCCTGGATATGCACATCATGCTAAGAAGGTAGTTATACGGCAGTAGTGTGTTTATAATCATTTGATTCCGTGTATTTGCGGTAAATAGAACAAAAAGAATCAAACTACAGGAGGCCTAAATCCTACAGAAAATCAATAAATCAAAAATGAGATCCGTGATCAAAACTACGAAGTACAATATGACACGGTTTACATCACTCCATATCAAGATATTCAACATTTGAAACGAAAACGAATAATATATTACCTGGGGATGATGGCGAGATAGAGCTGAACTCTTGATTAGTACGAACGTGAGTGGCGCCGTTTGATTCAGGCCCACGACGATTCATCAGTTGTCTAATACAATTCCCCATGATTTATTTCTGTCGTGTTACTAGCTATTTCAATCCGTCTTTGCGTTGCGATATCCACTCTTTTAAATCTTAGCCTATTTCACATATGAAGCTCATGTTCCTACATTGGTGACAGGAACACCTGTATATCATATTATATTATAATTAATAACATAATTATGCATAACACAATTTCAAAACGCATTTCTGATTAGTGGTGTGATGGTAGGTTGTTGGCCAGGAAACCAGTGGGACCGGGGTTCAAATTGCGAGACCGTGTCTTAAAGATGTTAAAATTCGTAATTCGTATCCATATCAGAGGGGTGGCGCTTCAATAGTGTACTGGCTTCTTTAGCGGCGCCTCCTTGTCTAGCCTGTATATGTGTGAGTCTGTGTAAATGCAGCAAAATGAACAAAAATATACTACGTCCTTATCCTTACGTAAAGGCATTATTCATTGCCTAGCCTTAATAGATTATTAAAGGTCGATTTTGAAGGTAAAAAGGCATCACCATTATAACTCATAATCTTAAACTTTCATTATTCTATCAGACTTCATTATTCTATCAGTTCATGAGATTACCTGTCATAAGCTGATAACTGCAAATTTTACGATAGAATGCTACTTTTCGATACTTAACTAGATCCGTAGATCGTAACTAATACTTTAGCTGGCCAGACAATGTTTAAAACTGAAATTATTGCTAGGTACGAAGGTAAGTAGTAAGCGAACACAATACAGCAAAGAAAAAGGGTGTGCATAACTCGCTCATGTGAGGAAATATTACAGGGCAAGACAAACCTGGTGGAAATGGAATGTGCTTTCCATAGAGTTACGGACACGGGACAGTTAGGGTTCGGTTACCGCTGCTCGATGCAGAGGTATACAGTTCCGGTTCTGGATTTCACTGAAACGCTATAAGGTAGGCCTATACTGTACTGTATAGAAACGCTGGTATCTGCTTTCCGAATAAAATGGTATGCGTCTCGAATTGATCTACGTACAGCTTTTCTTTCGAGTCGTGATTCGACTATGACTTTGCTCGGACGAGCAAATCGACAATTTTACGAATTTCTGCAAATAAACAGCACCCGTGCACTCTCTCATGAGCTTGACGCCCTAGCTGCTCCCTATTCAACTTCCTGCCATTTGGGTGAGCCCGATACCATACCCAAACCAACCCCTGGGCGCCACCCACCTTACGTCGCATTCGTAAGCAACGCCCCAATGCAAATGCCAAGCCTAGCAAAATGCTCACATAAGGCATAACATATAGGCTACTGTTTACGACATTTTTACCCATAGCGACACCCAACGGTATAAATATCTGTTAGCCATAGCCATAGCCAGCCCGTTAGGGGGCGGTCAGCGTTCCTTTCTTCTCAGCATAGAAATTATATTCGATGTTCTCAGCTAGGTGCGTATTTTTAGGGTTTTATTGCAGATCCACACCAACTCCTAATGTGCACTTCAAAACCAACTCGTTATCTGACCATTGCTGCGTACATATTAACCCTCATGATGCGCTAGGTTATTAACTCTCGTCACACCATGACGCGTGTGACGTTTTTGCATTCACATCCTGGGGCGCTCTCAAACTGCGTCCGGGTCCAGGATAGAGGAGGGGGCGTGTCGCAGGCGGGTTAGGTGGGGTCAAGGCCTGACACAACCCGCCCGCCGAAACATGCGCCCCCGACGAGCACCGGACTGTGAGAAATGAATGGCAACCCACGATTTGGGGTTGAAAGATATATTGAGAAAGTCATCAACGATAATGACAAAATCTCGAGGAGGTTGACGGCACCGCTTGGCTCCGCACGGGTCGTCGAGACCCCACCCAACCCGCCTGCGAAATGACCCCTCCTCTATCCTAGGAAGCGGTCCTCGTTCCCTCTCCTTGCAACTGGTTCACTCAGGTAGCCTACAGTTCTGTTGTCAGACATGGCACGGAGAGAGATCAGCACCGCGTCCTGGGATAGATGAGGGGGCGTGTCGCGGGCGTGCGGACGGCTCTGCTTCGCTCCGCAAAGGCCGGTCAGACCCCACCCGCCCGACGGGGCACGTCGCCTAATGCATGGACGGAGGCGGGATGTAGGCCTATATGATGTGAAAGGCATCGCGACCCGTGCGGAGCAAAGCGGTGACGTCCACCTCTAGTAGTATATCGCCCTATCTCCTTTGACTGATGGCCAAAAAAATCTGCATTTAGCTGATTTTGTAAGAATTTATTTTTTCAAATAATTAAAAATTACCAAACTACGGTTATATTCTGTGGTAGGACCATAGCCTGTATAAAGGCTATGGTAGGACTGAACCTATTCACGGTCCAATGATTTTGAATGAGTTGGTGCGAATCGACAAATTTACCATTTTTAGGTTCTCACAAAGGTTTTTCAGCCGAATCGGATACGTGTAGTTACAGCCTACGGCCTACCCTCTAATCCGAAGCAACTCCGTTGGCACGAAGAAGTTTACGTTATCCCTCTTTCGCAAGCCGAAGATGGGACATGAACAGAATCAATAACCAAGGAAAGTAGGCTACCCGCGATAAGAATAGTAGACTTGCCACACACTAAACAAAATGATAAATCTATCTTTGCTTTCGCTGCAGCTGACTTCATGATCGCTTCGCAGCGGTCTATTCATTCTTAGATTAGCCTATACTTTTCTGTTTTCTTTAATCTTGAGAGTGTAGTGTAGTGTAGCTCTCCAAATGCGGCAAAACCTCATTGCACTGTAGCCCTCCCCTTTGATGCCGTCAATGCCAATAAGGGAATACCCAAGGTGCCAGGTCTTTCGCGTACTGTAATATAATTCTCAGTAATGACAAGGCATAGCGTGACACGACTACAAACAAAGTAGTTTCATTGGTTATATATTTCAAGATAAATGTCTCCAATGTCGATCGGTATACGAATTAACACATTAGTGACCAACTGCCAACGATTCGTCATTTTTCTTATCTCAACCAAGCCACAAAAGATAAAGGGAGACATGGGGCGTGGGATACATGCTGCTAGTAACAAAAAGTCCGATTCTCACTTAGTACACACACACAGACGGATATGAAAATAGGGTATAGAAGAAAGACAAAGTAAAAATATGAGAGACCGCAGTAGCGACGCGCGTCTCCCATTTCATGCTGTATCCAAAGGCCTTTCAATATCTAGTTCAAGAAGAACACGTAAATTAAAGAACACAAAAATGAAGGTGATGACAGAAATGAACATTTACCAGTCCAGATCCTACGATACAGAAAACAAACAAGATTGTCAAAAAAACTGGCAGCATAAAATAAAAAAAATTCCCTCGACAACACAAACACACATCCTATATCATGGACGTTAAATCTGTGGTGACTTAATATATTATCATGACAAGACTAACTTTGTGACGATTGGCGAATTGATACTAGCATTTCTCCAAAAAACACTTGTTCCAGGTCAAAAACTGAGGGCTTCGGATTGAAATATCAATCTCACATGGCACTACTTCTGCAAAAATACGCAATCCGGAAACACGAGACTGTAAACACATGCTCCACGTCACATACGGCATTGACTGGTACAAAATGCGTAGCAAATACATTACCACAATCAGTGATGTCATCTCAAAAATTGTCTCGCTACTTCAGGGGGTTTAACTATGATTTCTGGCATCAAGTTGTTCCCAGAGACCTCACTACGCAGAAAATGCTGCAGAGTCCCAAAGAATAACACCAATGGTAACTATATAGGTCATCGATATACAAACATCAAACGGCAAAGAAAAACTGCCTAAACGACTCCGTTCTATTTTCCAAACGTCAGCGACACTGTGTTTTTACATAGCCTAGCATCTATCTACTTTACCATCTAAAATCCAAATAAACTCGTGTATATCATACGCACCCCTTGCACGACGCCAAAACTTTCATATATACTGGGTACTGATGTATTGCTTAGATGACATCACCGAATTACCAATACCAAGCACACGGGACGACTCACAACATATCCTACTGTAGCACTTCATGAGTGAGCCTGGTGGAGAGGTAGCCTGGTTCAATAAACAAAACACATATGGCAAAGAAGACATATCTAACTGCACCACGCCTTCAAAACGACTATATAAAGTTATATATCTAAGTTGTTGTTGTGAAAGATTACAGGAATCGTGTATAATCGAATATGAAGGGGTTAAATTGAACCCAAATCCAATCACTAATTTGGCAATAGCAAATCCCGTCTCATCAAAACTAACTCAATACTATATGGCGAGGGGAGAAAAAGGCATTGTGTTTCCCTCTGGTTGTAATAAAGATAATGTTAAGGCAAATTTGTTATCAAAAACATAATAAAGTGTGTGAAGAGTAAAAAAATCGAAGGTGGGGGTTATAATCTCCACCAGTGCGCCAGCGCCGAATTGGCAGATACATGCCGTAGAGACACGAGATATAACTTCACGTTGGTAAACGGCACGGATTAGCAACAGACACTGTGTTTAAATTCTCCAAAACTTTCGACGACAAAATCTCAAACCAGCATCAGCATAAACATTGCAACGCAGCAATAGATGGGTTTGATTTTAGGCTTAGACAAAGATTTGAAAATCTATAATATGTGTGTGTATTAAACCGGGAAAGGCACCGATAGAAATGCAATACGGTTTGGAAATCTACAAAAAAAAGACGGACATCACAGAAACACGTCATCGGAAACGTCCGACATTCTTTCGCACTTGATGGTTAGTATTGTATCTCATCAAAGTTACAATAGGTTTTCCATATGGGAAATCCTATGGTTTGTAATTATGACCATAGCAGAAATATGTTTCACTGTACTTCAACCGCGCTTTCTGCCTCAACACAATCGGTTGGCAATGCCTGAGCGATTTGCTTCACATTCTCAATGTCGATTTTGAGGCGTTTGATTTCTTCATCGTAATTGGCGATGGCTTCATCTTGCGTTTTCAGCTCTTCACGCAAATCAGCGATCGCTTCCTCGACGCCGGAATCGTGGACATGCTGCTGCATGGCGCCGAAGTCATCTTCAAGTTGTTGCATTTGCACAGGATCCAGGTCATCCAGATTAGCTGTCAACAAAGACTTGTATATAGCATATATTCAGGTTACCACTCCACTTCTACTTCCCCACCCCAGAAGCATCCCTACCCGGCTTCACTCGCGTCTCAACTGAATCAGAACGGGTGGGATGCTTCAAGTCGTCCCTCCACAAGTAGGGTCTCGCACCCAGTGCGGCATGCGAGTGTGGTGCAGAGGAGCAAATCGCAGACCATGTCATTCATTAGTGTGTTATAAACAAACCACCCAACAGAGTGACTGATCTGAAGGACCTAGATGAGGCCACGAAACAGTGGCTGATCTGTGGCTGCCCTGACGTCCGTTAAAAGAAAAGAAAAGCCATACGAAAGAAGAAGTGTATTCCTACTTTTCACCGATCTTTTAATAACAGTATATAGAATGGGTCAGCAGTAAACTGACATACGTGACTTCGGTTTGATACCCAGTGTATTGCCGTCACGCAATGCCGGGGTCTGTCTAAGGCAGTGGTTCCCAACTGGGGAGGAATTCTGCCATTTCAAGGGAGGAACGTCAAAACTGTGATTTTAAGATAACTATTGGCTTTTGAACAGGGTGTTGCGTGTGTTTACTTCAACAAAATTGACTGGCACGGAATTGCATTTGTTTTTGTCGAAAATGTGTTGATAGTATAGTGCAATGTGTCGAACCACTAACTGGTCGACCAATTTTTTTACTTGTGTAAGTTTAGTAGTGCATATTCAGATTAGGGGAGGAATTTTTTTTTAAATCAGCCAAGGAGGAATGTAGCAAAAAAGTTGGGAAACACTGGTCTAGGGACTTGGTTCACAAGATTTCGGGAACTCTTTCATCAAGAGAGGATGATACGAATGTGAAAATACTAACAGTAAATAAGACCGGTAGTCCAATTAGCGACGTCAAGTTCTTACTATAGCGAATAGGAGGAGACGAAACAAACTTTTGTACAGAGTTCGTAAGTCAAGCTTCAATGGACGGGAAAGCTTGTACTACCACAGTACTAACCAGCGCCATTTAGAGTCATCCCTTATGAATACTTACCCAACTCAGCCATGAGTTTATCTAGTTTTGCAAGGACTTCCTTCACTTTTGCATTTGCTGCGTTGGCCTTCGACTTGGCACTTGCCGCATCTTTCTGGGCCTGGAGGAAAAGTCAGAAATTTTAGCTTGGCGCATGTACAACTGCTACCTCTCAGTTGACCGAGTAATGTGAATATTTGCCAACTCCTGTTCAATCGATCAAACCAAATTCTTCAAAAATTGTTATCCGTTACTTCTCTACTTGGCAGGCAGTATCGGGGGAATGTGTCAGTCAAAACTTGTACAACACCAACCAGGTGCCAGGTCCGCTTTGGCCTCAGCTGGCTGGCGGTAGGAGAGAGGCGAGAAAGCATGTGCGTTAATTATTATCTACACTACAATGCTACTACCACAACCATGGTTTAGGTCTCGACAACATCTATTCTTTACATATTAATACAGGCAGTAAATGTACCTCCTTAACAGCATCAGTGCTGAGGTTGGTGTTGGCTTCTTCCTGGTCAATCAATTGTTGAGTTTCTTGTACCCGACTCTTGAATGCGTTCACGTTGTTTTGCATATCGTTCACTTCATCCAGGGAATCGTCTGCAGTGTAGCGGATGTTTTGCGCTTGCTGCAAAGGAACAGTCGTTACCACATCTACATTTCTAATATATTCGTAAGGCTCAGAATTGTTTTATTATTATATTATTTATTTAATTTATTATCTTTCCCCATTTTATTACTAGATTAATTTATTTTTCATACCCTTTTTTCCCCATTTTATAGGCATAACCTTTTTACAATACTTAGCATGAATGCAAAGCTTACGACTGGATGGAAGACAAGTGTGGAGGTCGGATTGGGAACAGATGAACATGCGACTCCACCTCTTGTCCCCCACCCATGATGCGTCCCCAAGCAGCTTCAACCTGCCGCATCAGGCGTGGACGCGTCTCAATGTACTCAGAACATGGGTAGGTTCCTTCAGGTCGTCCCTTCACAAATGAAGTCTCGCGCTCACTGCGGCATGTGAGTGTGGAGAAAACCGCAGACCATGTCGTTGATTCCTGTGCAACATATAAGCCACCCAATGGAGTGCCTGGTCTGCAGAACCTATAGGAGACTACCCAGTAGCAGCTGTTGTGTGGCTTCCCTGACGTCTAGTCCAAAGAAAACCCATACGAAAGAAGAATAAGTGTGCTAACCTTACTAATGATAATTATCGTTAAGCAATATCTCACCGTTTGCACTTCTTGCGCAATATTCTGCGCGTTGAGAGCTTTTCCTCTGGCTTGTTCCGAATATTCCCGAGCTTGCCCGAGAGAAGTTCTCGATTTATTCGTCTTTCTATTGGCCTCGTCTATCGTCTCTTGAATAGCCGGTATTTTTTCTAATGCATTCAAGGCCGCTGCTTGGCTGTCTTCGATTTGATTTGAAAACACTGCAAGAGGGATGTGTTATTCAGCCAAAATACTACTAACTGTGTATACATGGCTTACTGCAATAGGTCATGGCCTATATAAAGTTTATATTATATATATTACGGTCAATGTGTGGAATCAGGCAATGTACGGTTTGTATACAGTTTGTAAATACCCTACATGGTCGACGATCTATTTAAACTTTCCACTTTTCACGAAAACACCAGCTCAACAGAGTACGTACATGCAATTACGGGAATAACTGCTCTTTAAATCTAAGGTGACGAATGTTGACGAAAATGATCTGACGAGCGGCAAGTAGCGGGACGCCCTTGATCAGAATTAAAAGTCGCACTGCAAACATTAAACACGTATTGAAAATGACTCCATCAATCAGCGATAACAAACTGTATCTTCGATTTCTATCAACCCGGAACCTAGAAAATGAGTTTATCAAGGTCCATACTAGAACATCTCAACAAACCAACCTTTCAAAGATTCTTCGATCCCGAGGAGCGACTGGTATGCTGCATCACCTTTCTCAACGGCCTCTCTAGCTGTACTCCTCGCTCCGTGTGCTTGCGCAGTCAGCATGTCAGTCGTCTAAAGTCAAATATATATATTTGTTGCAACCATGTGGTATTCCGTGAGCACGTAGGCTCGTGGTTCCACGTAAGCACAGTGTTTTCCCGTGAGCCCAGTGTTCCCCGTGAGCACGTGGCTTTACGTAAGCACAGTATTTCACTATGGGCACAGTGTTCCCTGTGAGCACTTGGTGTCACGTGAGCACAGTGTTTCACCATGGGCACAGAGCTCCCCGGAGGCACATGGTTTCTGTCCAAGTTTTTGCAATATGTCGATATTTTGCGCGGAAGTCCAATATCTCTACGAAGCAAAGTCATTATGAAGTTCTGCCTAGGGTCCCAGTAACATTTCACCGTGTGTGTAAGATGAAATACATACATCTTGAATAGTATCAGAATTCGTCAGCAGTTCCTCAGCGCGGTCGATATCCGCTTGAATCAGGAGATGACCGTCATCGAATTCTTTTTCCAATGATTCTCTCTGCAATTAAACACACATCTATGAAACGAGCCGGATACGAACGAATTTTGGGTTGCCAGATAATCGGTGCCCGTCCAAATTGTTTGCCTCCCCAAATACGCAACTATAAAACTACGCCCATAGGGAGCATACCACAAACAAATTTCTGGCAACTAAAAAATTTTTGGACCTCCTTAATTGCATGCCACAAATTCGAGTATTTAGGCTCCCTAAATATAACGTTGTGTTTCCTCAATAACAAGGTTAAATGTTAGCGGCTCCGAAAGCGCGGTACCAAGTGACGCACCAGTTCATTACCCAGGTGACCCTATCTGCGACCACGAGCAATTTAACCAAAATGTGTGACTGCCAAAACGCTCATTCGCCATCGGACGGACATTTAGTATATATCTCAGCCATCCTTTAGGCCTAGAGTAATAAATCCCATCTCTGTTCTTTTGCCTTACCTCTGGAGCCAAGTTGTTTGCTTTGTCTACCACAAGTTGTATCTCCGTGACCATCTCGTTCACATCGTAGTCTGGCAGCACTAGTTTTTCTGCTTCTGTTAATAATTCTGTCGCGTCTGTCTTGGCTTGTTGTGTTTTCTGTAGTATGTCTTCCGAAAAAGCGGCCAAATCATCGCGACGAGTGATCGCAGCTGGCAGACGGGTGCTGCAAGAACAACCATATTGACTTCAAAATCTTGTTACGTACAGTCAAGCCAGACTTTACATTTGGGTAGGTATAGTCTGGAGCCTAGTGGGATGGTTGTCCATTCAGGGTCCATGAAACATATTGGTATCTAAATTCATTTTGTCAAAATGGCGAACGGTTTACTGTACTGGGTAGATTGTGAATTTCCGAGTTAGGAATAGAATGGTGTGGGGAGTGGGTGCCTGACAATTGGATTAGTCTTGAGATTTCTCAAGGAATAAATCCTACCCTGAATATATCCACAACCAAAATTGTTGCCGTTAGTAGATCTAGGGATGACTCGCACCTCTCTCTCTCTCCTCGTCTCGGAGCCTACTGCTCAGTAAAGAGCGAGAAAATCTTGGCTACACCAGCAGCGATGCGACAGTCTAACCCAGCATCGCTCTTCCCGAAGCACCAACTCACCATCGCTACTTAGGCGGGATTCTGATTCTGATTTAGAGGCCGTTCACCATTCAGTCTTAATCCCCAGGACCAGCGACTTAGCACTGTTTAGTCATAAATACCCCAGATGGTTCTCACCATTGGCTTATCCGCCCAGCACATGAACCAAACGTTTAAATCTGCGGTTCCTACCATACCGAACAGAACACTCGTCATAATTTCATCACCCCTCCCCTCCTTTACCAATCTCAAGGAATACCTACTCGTTCATCTCATCAAACAAATCGATCAGCCCATTCATCGTTGTTATAGAGTTCTGCATCGCATCCAGAGCTTTCGTGGACGTATCGAGCGCGTGTTGAGCAGAAGAAACGACCGATAGCGATTCCTGTTCGTGCCTGAGAGCGACAGGAAGACTGTCATAATGCAGTTTCTTGTGACGAAATAATGACAGAACTCACTGATCCGCGATGGCTTCAGCTTCGTCCGCTAGCCTTGTCATGTTGTTCTCTTTCGATAAACTATCCATTGCGATGGACTTGGCCTGACCGATGAAACCAGCAGCCTTAACAAACAAATACTCAGTTTTATGGGAAATAGCTACTACCACAGTAACTGCCGAGTTGAAAACCCGTGTGCTGTCGCAGGCCTACTTTAGTAGTGTAGTCCATGAAACGAAAAATTTGTGGAGCCGGCTCCACTACTTAAGCAGATCGTGGGAAGGCTGCTTGGTAGGGTTTGCAGACGCAGACCACCGGCAGAAATGAGATATTCGATAGACAGGCAAATGGTGCCGGTTATTCAAAGAAAGACATCCAAAATAACACACGCAGCTAAAATCTTATGCGGTCTGGCTCACTGTACCCAACAAATACTGAAGTTTTGGAAGGGAGAAGTTGAGCCCCAGTTCTGTTGGTCATGTTGAACTTGAGGGTCGCCAAAAGCCTGCAGTGAATCGAGCCGATCAAGATTCAGCTGTGACTCTACTCCTTCCTGTCATAACCCTATTCATTTTCGCGGGCTAGTGACCAGGCCGTAGCTTGAGCAACCATCACTTTTTGTTGTCCCTATACATCCGCACGCCTTACAGCACACTGTGCGAGCAGGCAGACTTTAGCAAAGGGGCGTTGGACATTGTCGTGTCATACCACCCACTTCTGTAATATCCCGAAAGCATGGCAGGGAAGCTGCCTATTATATATTGTACCAACCTCATCCAATTTTGATTTGGCTCGATTGAGAGAATTATCAATTTTAATCATGAGTTCCTTGGTAGCTTCGGTAGTTCTGTTGGCTTCTTCAACCCTCGACGCACACGAATCGACGTTTGTTTCTGTAGCAGAAACCTTCACAAGCAACTCAGAAATCTTTCCGTTAACTTCATCAACTTTGTCTTTCAAAGTGTCTCTCTTATCTACAAGAGTAAAAACCCACTAAGCGCATCTGAATTAAGTAACAGGGAATCATAGGCATTCAGGTGGAAGATATTCGAACCAATTAGAATAGCTAGCAAATTGCCCAGCCCTAATCGCAAACTAAACATACTTTGCTTAGGTCTACGTAGGTAGCAGCATATAACCACTCGTCAAAGCATACCAATACCAGAATCGATTGCAAACCAAACCTGTAAGTGTGTTCGCTTGTGCTTTCACGTCGCCGAGGGTATCTTTGAGATCGTTTAATTTCTTGGTAAACTCGTCTCCATCGCTAGGTCGTTGATCTCCGATAGTAGCGACCAGATGTTCCAGACGTTCAAGCTCGCTTCGATGAGTGTTCACCGCATCTTGCACCAATCCGTAACAGGCAGGGCATTCTAAGGATAAACACATCAGATATTTTCACATGTGTATCACCAACATGACTTCCTCGTCCTTCAAGGCTATGTAGGCCTACAGGTGAGGATAAAGATGGGCACTAAGAATCGAATAATCCGAATCACGAAAGCAATTTTGAATCGGGAACCATGGCACCCCTTTATGTTTGTCATAAAGCAGGATACAGATGTATTGATCAATATAGAACCAAGGCGGCTTTAACCAACTAAACAACACTATTAACGCTTAGAAGTCCAGATAATGAAATGAATCATAAACGAAGGAGCAGACACGAGGTCGTATCCCCAAATGGAAAAGCAATCAATGTAATATACGAAGTAATGATAACCAACAGAATTACCACAATGTTTAACAATTTTTTCAGTAATAAACCTATCCATTAGGCCGAATCCATTGCAAAACAGTCTGCTATACACCAGACTGCAATCAGGTGGACACCAAAAGCTTAAGTCATACACCACAGTGGGTGCTACTTCATCGTTTTGGCAAATTACGACATGTCACAGAAGTGCCGATAGCATTATGCATGACCTATATTAATAGGGTTAAACTGGAAAGGAGGTGACTCGACGAAACAAAACGTATTCGGAATCACAATTGATTTGGTTTGCCCATTCCAAGACCTACTCTATTGCAATTTGTAATGTACTTTGCCTCACCTATGCAGCCTTGCGATAGGTCGTGAAAGTTTTCCTCGCATTGGTCACACTTCATTCCGAACACGCCTGTCTTGCAAATACATTTACCGTTGTCATCACATTGCAAGTCAGCGCTCCCGAGCACATTGCATTCGCAATCTGTTAATGAAATAGAGAGAAACATAAATTTACACGCATAAGCAATGAAGGCCAGAATTTGGAAACGCTAAGCGATACCGTCTAGTAACCAGCTGTTCATCGCTATGTCGGCGGTAGAGGATGCTGGGTCGTACGTATGGATTTTGTACTCACAGGGTTTTCAACTACTAAGGTCATATAGGCCAGGACAATGCTTAAAGGGCGCGTCGGTATTTCTGGTTTATAGCCCAGGTCACTATCACAACCACGCAACTCTCCACACTCCCGCAATACTGACTGCAAAATAGAGAAAGTAACAGTCTTTGATTTGACTCGGTCAAGAATCGAACCAGAGACCTCCTGATCAGAAGGCAGACGGTAAAAACGCGGCCAACTGAACGGTTGGTAAATCATAATTACATTGAACCATTCAGGCAAAGGGGAACATCTTGTCATACAAGTACAGACAGTAGGATGAACTCGGTCGATACCTTTGCATCCATCTCGGGTCAAGTCGTAATGGTTGAGTTCACATTGATTGCACCGTTGTCCCGTAACACCCGGCAAACAGTCGCATTGTCCACTTTCCTGGTCACATTTTCCAGTCGTTGCCCCAACAGAATCGCAACCGCATGCAGTGCAACCATTACCGCTGTGTAGATCCCAATACCCTGCCTTACATTGATCGCAACGTTGTCCTGTAATGAATTGCAATTGCAATTTCCAAGTTCCCTCAAATTCCCCCATGCTGGTGCTTGTACTTACCTGCTACGTTTGGAAGACACTTGCATTGTCCGGATACCTCGTCGCAATGAAGGGAGTCGACGCTGCCAAGTGAGAAGCACGCACATGCTGAAAAAAATTGCATATTTCAGCATGGAAATCATTTTGAACAGTGTACAGTTAGTAGTGTGTGATACCCTCCACAAGCTTACGAATTATATTCCAATAAACTGTACTGGACGTAAATTCTGCGGTGACTTATTCTATCTATCACTGTTTGATCGTCCGTCATCGTCTCCATTATTTTTTGTATCATTGAAAAACGAAAGGAATTGACTATGAGCTATTGGGCATTACGATGTCATGACCGGCACCCTGGTTTTTCGAAACCAACTCAGGAACCTTTCACAGGTACAACATATGCAATCGGATGTCAGATATCCTAATTCTGTGATGTATCATCAGCGTAAGTACTGGTACATGCTAGAGCCATAAAAGTGTGGCATTGATCTTATGTTGTTATATAGTAGGCATTTCATGACAGAAATACTTCACTCCAAGATACTATGGCACCACGTTGCCGTACTATACGTGAAAGACTGAATTTGCACCTTGACATCTCTCCTCGGGTACTTTACTCAACGGGTTTCCGTAGTATCCTTCCAAGCATTCCCCACAATGGAATCCGGTTGTGTTGTAGATACATTTGAAACATTCGCCAGTAGTACTGTCGCAATTCATGATCGCGTTTGAATCGATGTTCCCGTTGCAAACACAACGTTGGCAAGTATCAACTCCGTACCTTCAAGTAACAAGGTATAGTACGTACTATATTAGTTTGCTTACAAGGACATGAAAGCGAAGGAAATCTAAGCGTTGACATCGTAGGAGCGAGTGAGAAAAAGTGGCCAGGATTAACAGTGCTAGGTATAGTCACCAGGTTAAGGTATGTATAGTTCCTTGCGGCTTGTGTATGGGCAACAATCCTAGCGTTCTAGCTCCTAGTACGTCAAGTGTTTTGGTGTGGAGATTAGAGAAGAGGCCATAAGCGAAAGTCTTGTCGGCGTCGCATAAGTTCAGTAGCGCTGAAATGCGACCAAAACATCTAAACTTCTCCGTTCGGCACTCCCATTATTTGTATGGATTGAGATGAATTGGTCGATTGGTGCAGCATAATCAGTTACCACTGCAAAATCTATATATTCGGGTGACATATACGTATTTAAATTACATACAGAAAAGCTACAGAAATTCTCAATAAACCAAAGCTGGACGTTACATCTGTGGTGATCTTCTTTACCATATCAGCAAAAACAATGATTACTATATTTCTCATACCATATCACAATTGAAGAACGGGTAAAAAAATCGTAGCCTACCATCCGTCCATGCAAAATTTGCAGTGATTTCCATAATGTCCAGGCGGGCAGCTCAAGCATTTCACTGCTCCATCCTCAGTCTGCGCGCAGGCAATTTGATTCGGACATGGGCAGGGCACGCATAGTTTATCGTCCATGTAATAACCGACGGCACAAATCTGACAATGATCGCCAGCAAAATTGTCCGTACACTTGCATACCCCTGTGAAATACGACGAGTTTATAATGCATACTCTTTCGTAACAGCGTAGACCTACTGTAAGTAATAGTGCGTGATAACCTATGCAATGCATGGTATTGGGTAATATGGCTTCGTCCTGGTCACCATAAATGCTATAATTGTATAAATCCTGGTCACCATAAATGTTATAATTGTATATATCCTGGTCACCATAAATGCTATAATTATAATGCCTTGTCTTGGTCACCCCAGGTGCTCACGGGTAACAAGGCTTCGTCCTGGTCACCATAAATGCTATAATTATATTAATCCTGGTCACCATAAATATCATAATTGTAAAAATCCCGGTCACCATATACGCTATAATTATAATGCCCTGTCTTGGTCACCCCATGTGCTCACAAGTAACACTGCTCACGGAGAACCACGTGGTTGCGGGAGCCTGTGCTCACGGAAAAATATGTGGTCGCGGAGAGCCACGTGCTCACGGGGACCACGTGATAACAGAGAGCACTGCTCGCACGGGAAACTACGTGTTCGCTGGGAACAAGGCCGCGTCGTGGTCACCATAAATGCAATAATTGTGTAAATCCTGGTCACCATAAATGTTATAATTATAAGGCTTTGTCTTGGTCAGTCCACGTGCTCACGAGGAACACCAATCACGGGGGACCACGTGATCGCGGGGAAGTACGTAGTAAAGAGTGCTAAAACGACAATCTGGCACAGAAACACGCAAGTAGACGGCCCTGAAAAAGGCAGGATGAGCAAAACCATCGAAGCGGAATGGCTCCGAACAGAAAACCCTCTCCAAAATTATTATATAGATGGCTTACTAAATTCAGTGGGCCTGATCTGATCTTGGTTCCACTATTTGCTATCAGCAACACGGTATTCTGCGTGAGTTTTATGAGTTGGTTTGCTGTCATTTACCTGTTTCTGGATCGCATTCATCGCCGTGCCCGTTGCAATCGCATTTGACGCATTTCGAATAGACGCCGCCGTTAGCTGTCGCTCGTGTGAAGCCAGGAGCACAAGAATTAGCTTGACCTCCGGTATATCCTTCGGCGATGCAGCGCTCGATCCAATCGGCCGCTGGACCGCTCCCTCCTTCCTCTGCTGAGTCCAGCATCACGGAATGTAAGAACGTAAAGCCTGCACACAGAAACACGCGTCTCAACAATGCGCCACTAGACTTTCGCATACGCTTTCCACGTAACAACACCTACCGTCTTCATTCAGAGCCCTAATCCTAATGCTGGTGAGGCTGTTTAGCATTTTTTGGAATTGGAAGGCTGTCAGACGAGGCCTGAAGCTCGCGGCTTCATGGAGACGGAATCTATACTCCTGTACGTCGCTCGTAGGTTCTGCGTTGCCCTGCAGAGTAAAGTTAGCATATCACCATAATTATGTTTTGTGGGTGCGTCAGCCGTTGAGCATGTCTCTCTACGCGACCAAAGCAGGCTGATTTCCGTCACGGTCTTGGTTGACGGATCGCCTTTGCCAACCATCATCACTATAAATAAAACGCCTAATCGCCAAATGCGTCGTCGGCTTGTCGGACCGCGCTTCGACCTACCCGCCAATATTTACTAACGTTCAATACCTAGATCGCCGAAAGTCGTTTGCTGGCGTTGCGCATTATAAGCTGATCTACTGTAGACAAATGCAATCGTTACTTCAATATTACAGGCCTGTACAATAATTAAGCTTATTTTTCGCTTGGACATGCCCGGTTTTGCACTAGTACTGTAATAATCACTCGCCAAATGGTGCAAGATTCTATTCTTACCTGTGCATAAAGCGGTATCGATACTCTGGACTGATCGCCCTCAATGATAAGATCGTGACCGTATCGTATAGACGATCGTCCTTCCCCGCTTGCTTCATTGGCCGCTGCGCTCTGCTCGATGCTCATGTGAAATCGCAGAAATTGGTTGTAACTGTAACGTTGGGCACCGAGGAACTTCTCTGTTAATAGAAATGAAATACTGTACATCACGGGAGTACTGCTGTCAAAAGCCTAGATCTAGGCTTTACTGCGTCAAAATATATGTGAATACCGATTTCCATTAGCGGGATTGTACCGCATATGATGTGGCTGTTATTTTAACCAGTTGCCTTCCCTCTACAGCAACCTTACCTATTTCCATTTCTGATGGCAGATGCAAACGCGAGCACGGAAAGCCACGCTCTCACTTTCACCACAGCTTCCCGTCAGTTTCGGACCGAATTAGCAAAAACTTGCCTTGAAAACGTCGTTCACTCATGATGAGCTACAATGCCCACTGGGAAGTATTTCTTGCCACATCGGTGATTAATCAGCGGTGAAAATTGCTGTGGTCAACTGCTCTTGCATCACAGACACACTACTCCATTGATGGAGTCAAAAAACAAATTCCACATACAAAACCCATATGCAAATATGTAATTAGCGCTACATAAATACAGGCAATCCTAGTCTTTACCTGGAGCGCTGAAATACAATCCATCGAGTCCGATCTTCTCATCTGAGCTCCATGACACTTCACCTCTAACAGTGCCGCCGCTGTCAGCCGCCTTCCAGCCTTCTGCATCTACAAAACGAAAGTTGCAAATATGAAAAATGTATTTTGTCCGCGGCATCTGATGCGCGTTGATTGACACGTGTAGACGGATCGATCGCGTTTGGAATCGCAGTGAATGACGATGCACGCCTCGGTGAAGAAGCAATCAATTTTGTGCAAGGATTTTCAAATCATAGGTATTTCTTTGTGCATAACAATTGCGAAGGATTGAAGATCGCCAAAGAGCTAAGCTAAAGCAATGCAGTGGGTGGTCACATGAGGATGAGGTCGAATGCATTTCAACAATGTCAATTTCCAGACTAGTAATCGCAAACAGCCGCAATTCAGCAGCTGAAAGTCAGACAAATTTCCTTGTTGCCAAGAGGTCACGGTTCAACGAACACAGGTCATACATTTTGCTAAATTTGTAGTTCTACAATACATCACCTTCTTCCCGATTACGTAAGGAAGTAGTGCAGGCCGCGCAAGTAAATTTAATTTCCCACGTCTTTATTGGTACATATATGCATTGGACATGTAGAGTGGTGTAGGGCATACATTTACATATTGTTGGTGGGCTCGGGCTATACATGTAGCCTTTCAGTAGTGCGCCATAAGTAGGCTTCATCATTTCTCTCGCTCTGCACGTGCTGCGTACCAAAACAAGCTAACAGCGGACAACGCCCTTGAATTTTAACGCATTTAAATGCTCCATACATTTGAGCTACAGCCGCAAAGGTCACGCAACACAAACATTTGAATCGTGACGTCTGGCGCGTCACAATACAATTTCCGAAGTTATCGATACCATAATTCCATATTTGCGGAAATTTTTTTTATCACAACAAGGCGGTGGATATTCTCTAATAGTTCAAGTCGGAAGTAATATTCTCCAATTGTTTCAATATTTAAATATTACAACAAAAAATTAAGGCTGCGAACGTCAAGTGTATGAGATGTGTTGCGAAGGCTGGAGTAACTGATTAAGAGTAGATTTAGTAGCTCAAGTAGCTCCAAGTATGTTGAATTACCTTGCCCGAATCCGCTGACTATTTTCATGACTGTGTAACCGCCAGCAACTGCACAAAGCGATGAATGTCCATGACAGAAGCAGGCTGTACATCCATATGGATTATCCCGTTGTAGATTCATCGTGCCTGGTTTGCATCTGTACAAATGAGCGACGCATTAAATTACATGTGTTTGATTGGTAAACTTATACTTAAGATTTTTACGAATGCAACCCACATACGCAATAGAGACGTTCGGCCGAGTGGTCATATATGATTGATGATTAAAAAAAACGGCAATTAGATTATTACCATACAAACTGTAAACCTCGAAAATGCGTTCACATTACTGCACGTATCTCTATCATTTATTATCGCAACGCAGATTCACCAGTTTCACCGTCCGATTTCGCCGCATGAAGCGGCGGAGCACCGCATGATTGTGCATGTTATTCTCACAAGAACCCACGACCGGAGGTTCAATCTGTGGTGAATCGTCTTTACGATAACAATTGATCGTCCACCATCAGCACCGCTGCATTATTCAAGTGATTCATTACAAACAGCAAAAAACAATTCCCCATAAGTAAGGCTGAGCACTAGAAATCGAATAACAAGACATTCGGATTCGAATAGCATTTCGTTCTCTTTTCGAAATACGAACAAAAACAGCAACTGAGAAAGCTCCATACGCGTTTCAAGCCAGTAGAAGTTTTAGGTTTGAAGCACTCCTTTTCTCTGTTACCACAATTTTGAATTGGACTTTTGTGCGTTTGCTATTCCCATGAGAGCAGGCCATGAAATCGTGGGTATGACTTTAACACTTTGCTAGTTACGTCTCTATTTGGCCTGCGCTATACTTGCCGATTTAGTTCATTCTTTCAACGCTCTATAGCTGCCACAAGTTGCATATTCCTGATCGTTGATAATATATATTTCAATAAAATTCTATTGAATTAGGTTAATAATATCTAGGTCAGCCGCGTCTATTCGGTATTTGTTTCGATTCGGTTGAAATTAGTCGATTCGATCCGACGTTTCGTACTATACGATTTAGCCCAGCCCTACCCATCAAGCCATAAGTACAAGAGCACATCCATAAATCATCACCCGACTAGATACGCATAGTGAAATGCCCATAAGCGATAAATCGCAGTGACAAGTTCTCAGAAACTATCATCAGTTCCGAGTCTCGCGTCAGACACCCGGAACGCGATTTCAACGCATCTACAAATGATCGAGGCATATGTATGGCTCTCGGCTCAGGTTAATTTGAAATGAATGATGACGTAACAAATTACGTAATGACCCAATTTACGCGAAAGCAAAAGTATGTCGCAAAAAAAAAACAGAAATCCGAGACACGACAGGAAACAAGATGGATCACAACTCTGCTCACAACATTCGAAGGTAAAAGGCCGATCAAGTCAAACCGCACACGCACGAGAAGGATTGTGCGTAATTACAATATATGATTTGATAACTTACTGATCGCAATTGATTCCTTCAGCATTAAGTTTGCACACACATTGTCCAGAATCGGCGTCGCACACGGTCCCTGCTTCTGTTCCGTTCTCAGAACATTGGCATAAACTAAAAAATAAAACGCGGTAATGAGGTATGGGCACACTGTTTACTTACGTGTATAGCTGTTTTACGCAATTAAGTTCACAACTATCGCAACCTAAACCGGCCTAATGCGGCCACGACAGATGGTAGGTGGAGGGACAGTGACGGACAAAGAACGGTAAAGAAAAATGGCAGCGTTACAAGCGTCATTCCTCACACTAACGGGGGAGGAGGTGTGAAATCACTCGGTAACTGCGCACCAAAAACGGCATGTCAGTCTCCGTGGCTTGCCAATACGTTTGCTGGCCGTATTTTTGACTGAATGATTGATCATCATGGTTATCGCACATACCCAACCTTCTACATGTTTACCCTTTGGCATTCTTCAATCAGAGTCAGTCGCAACGGCATCGTGATTTGAGTGGGTAAGGTGTCACGCCGGCTAAACTTCTAACCTTACTGTTGCTGCAAGTCAACTACCCTCACGTATACTCTGGCTAGTAACTTGGGACGTAGTAATTAGCTGCCGAGACGTTGATATAGTTAGTGTGCGGTCCGGAAATCGAACCCTGATATCCCGTGTATTCGGCACGATAAGGTCAATTAACAAAACATCAAAGAAAGTTAGCCGCATTTAAAAACAATCAAGCTATAGCCTTCATAACATTAGGAACTGTACAGCACCGACAGCTGAGCTGGCCGTTGCTCTACCACTATGCTTATTATTATTTTTTAATTTTTTAAGCACTGAACAATCAGATTGTTATCATCTGACTAAACCCACAATATCATCAGGTAAACACGAATTGTCCAATATATTCAGTGCGAATGTGACCCCGAGCATACCCGAGTACTGATTTTGTCATATCTGTAAACCAGCACAGATGGGTTATACTCAAGGCGATCAACGTGTTTAAGATCACCTTGGTTATACTGTAAAAGATATTTACCTACAGCCGGCCTCATTCAGACCGTGATATCCCGGAAAGCATTGATCGCATCGTCTTCCCGTAACGCCAGGTTTGCAGGAGCAAGTTCCATCGGTGTGACACTGTTCGGTACGAGATCCTGCAGATACAAGGCATATTTGAAGCATGTCTCCTCTATCTTATCAACGCATTCGTCCATCATGACGTGTCATCGCGCGTGTAGGAAGTTGGCCTTAGTAGCAAATTTACTACGGCATTCCGTTGGATAAGGATAAAATACCAGTGAGTTCAGGAGTCAAAGGTACGCGACGCTGATAACAATAGTTTTCTGTCGACATCTAAGCAGGCTAAAAGCGATCATAGATAAGTCCAAGATGATCTCTTTTGATCCCAATGCGCATTTCACAACCCCTTTAAGCCCGCACTATAAAAAGTACTTGAACACCGACTAGAGTATCAGCGCAAGTGTCAAACAGGGTTAAAAAGATATGCACTATAGCAGAGTGTGGGCCTACTACAGAGTTAGCGATCTTACGCAGGCCTCCTACATATAGATTCAACAAAATGCAACGTTCCACGATGCCTACGCGATTAATGAGGCAGCATGCAAAGTTACGCTGTTTTCGAAAGCCTGAAGCGACAAAGACAGATGATTTGTGACTCTGGTAACAGTCCACAACTGCAACCCTGGCGATACACCCAACAATTTTCATGTTGCCAAGATGAATTTGTCGGAGTTGTGCATTTTCTGTGCAAACAACAGCATCCCTTGCAAGTTGTAACAGATGCGTTTAGCGTTTAGCGTTAAGTGTATAATACATCAGTTTACCATCAGAGCACATATGAGGTACGCCTTACCTACTGGACTGCAGTCACAAGACACACAAAGTTCCGTTGTTGGTTCTCTGTAATGATTCGCCAGGCACTGTTCGCAGTGAACTCCAGCAGTGTTATCACGGCATTCTACGCATCTTCCACCGTGACCGGTAGTTTGGTATAGGTAAGCGTCGAACACGCAGGCGTCAGCTAATCCGTTGCACTCACACGCTGAAATAACAGTTTCACAAATATAAAAATTTTAAACAATTTTGCAAGAATATAAGCAATGTCCCCGACATTGTGCTGGTTCGTCCCTTGAATAAACACAGACATTGCCTACTCTAGGTAGGCCATGACACAGAAAACCCCCGGAAAATGCACCAGGCGGGCTACAAACACAACAAAGTTACGCATTCCCTACTGATGACAGACAAGGTGTGGTAAAACCTGCACACCTTCGGTGGGAATTGCAAAATTAGGACAAAATTCTCTTTGCACTCGAAGTTTGTGGCTCCCTTACATTTTCCCGGGGATTGTATTGTGTTCTGCTCGCATGGTAATCTCAACAAATAAACAAACATTTGCAGACGAACATTCATCCATAATTCTACGCCCATGCAAGAAGTCATCTCGGTTAAATTTAATTGACAATATGAGATAGGCACGACCTCACAGCGCGTAGAGAAATGAAGCACGACGACTTTTACAAGACATTGGGGAGTCGTAGAACACTGCTAGAGCCGTTGAACACTGCTAGAGCAGCTAGTCTGAATAGTATATGATTGATAGGTTATCAAAATTTGATCGATTTGTCATAGGTTATCATCATCACCTCACCAACAGTCCGTTTATTGCGATTTGAAGTACACGTTGTATCTGTAGCACAGTTTGTCGACGACAAGATTAGCTACACAGGGAGTCAGACAGAAAAAAATGGAATCTCGGTTTGAAACACCGGCGTAAGATATGTTCTCTCAGTATTGCTTACCTCTGCAAGCATGAGCGTTTCCGTCGCCGCCTCTTTGCCACGGTGCGTCGTTGTACAATGGCGCGCACAACTGGCAATTATCTCCTGCTGTATTGTGTTCGCATACGCAAACCAGTTTCCCGGTGGCGCTCAAAAGGCATTCCGATGAGTGACCGTTGCATGTGCACCTGTGAGAACATAACGCGTGTTATGACGTATTGGCTGATAATCGTCATCATAAGATACAGCTGCACAGGATCAGGATGTGTTAAGAAGACAAAGACTCAATAGCCGCCATCACCTATATAAACGATACGCCTAGGCCTATGACTTTCCTGTTAGAATGCAATTTGGTAAATATATCCTGATTCCTGATTACAGGCATCAACGGGCTATAAAAATGGCGACTCCACCTAAATATTGTGCCACGGCAGAGATCGAATATTATAAATTACGGAATCTTCGTGCCAATCACCTACTGTAGGTGACACCTACCTTGCACCAATAGCCAAATCTGAGATGGCGTAAAAGTATGACTTCAAGACTTTGGAATCACTGAAAACTTCATCTCCAAATGTGTTTATCCTGTTCAACGAAATTCGAATGGACACGGCTGTCACCCAATCCTGAAATGAAAAATACCAAAACTTTACAACGTGGGAGATGCACTATTCTCTAAAGTAAAAGCAATTGGGATTTTCGAGGCTGAGCTTGCCTTGTTTCTAGAGTATAGACAATCCTGGAAAAATCGATCTATTACTCGCGGAGCGGGTGAACAAAATTTATGTTTGCACATGTGTATAGCAGAAAAAATTGCGGAAGGAGGGAACCTCATTAGAGGGAAATCTCAAGTGCCCCGAGGAGATGCCACATTTAAACATGAACTTGCACCGGTGCTGTACCGCTGTGTGTGAATCGACATTACCCTTGCGCTCACTGAAAATGCTTACTCAACTTCACGGCACATCCTCGTTTTTCCCAGACCTGATCAACGATCCCATGCATTCCTAATTTAGCCGCAGACAAACTATCTACCTCATCTATAAACAGCTCCACTTATTCAATTTCGTGTTTGAGTATTCGAGTGAGATTGCCCACGATTGTCTGGTTGAAAAGATACAACTTCAGTGAAATGCGGTCGGGCGGAAATACGACACTTGCGCATTTCGTAGCGAGTTTCAGTGATTAGATTATCATGAGCATGACGTCACACGGATGTAAACATCTCTCAAGCCTCAACGGAACAATTTCAAACTCTTTGACTATAGTATAGTTATTTATGAAATTATTTCCGCATTACATCGCGCATCACCCGCCTAGTTTCGGGCAATTTGAAATGATCTCTTGTTTGTTTCACAGCATGTAGAACTGCAGCACAACAGCAATAGCGATTAAGAGAATGTTTGTCTCTAAGTGGGTGGCCTAGGAACGGTATCTTCAAAAGAAACAGTCGTAGAACTACTGAAATGTCACGTCTGGGTTGCTTTGCAACTCTTAACAATTATACTCCTATGTCAAGCGTGAAACAACAGCAGTTCATAGGATTGTAAGAGATGTATGAGCCGTGAATCACACCCAAAATGCAACATCTATAAATAACCTTCAAATTTTTAACGCTCCCATGCCGTATACTTGGTGGCAGTATTTGCGGTGTGATTTCCATTCCCATTTGCACCTTATACACTGATTATGCCTAATCATGATTGCAATTCGTGAGTCCGTAATTGTCGATTTGCCGGTCGTAAATCACACCCAAAATGCAACATCCATATATAACCCTACAGTATCTTTAACACTCCCACGCCGTACACACGCTACTTGATAATGGTGTATTTGCGGTGTGATTTAGATTCCCATTTACGCCTTACACTGATTATGCCTTATCATGACTGCATGTTGTAAGTCCATAGCTGTTGAATGGCGGTCGTAAATCACAGCGAAAATGCAACATGATTGAATAGCCCTCAAGTACCTCATATTTAACGTTGCCATGTCGTGTACACCTTACTCGGTTTACACTGTGATTTGCATTCCCATTTGCACCTTACGCATAATCACGACTGCATGACGTAGCTGGTGTTTCCCAGTCAGAAATCTACGTACGGCCCACGTATGGCGCGAGGCTGCAATTTCGCATGCATTTAGTGCGATTAAGGGTATGTCAACGCATCACTGGCCGTTGTATACGTGGCCGTGTTTGGGTCATTTACGGCCCTACTCGGGCCATAACTGGCCCACGTGAGTGCGATACGGCATGGACAATCTGTTTCAAAGATGTACAAGTACATGGGTCAGGTATTTCCCTATCAATGCCTTGTGTGGGCCTCATAACGCGTGGCGTTCCATGCACAAGTCTTGGCAATCCCACATGCGGGCCACATAGAGACGCTCGTATTTTTCTTACTGGGTTATTCATTTCTTTGGATGATTTGTTCTCTACGTTGCGGGTTCCCGTTCAGTTGTATGGATCTCCACTGAGATGTTTGCTAATAAAAGCCTACATTTGGTTCACAACAATATGTTCCTCGAAATCTAGGCTGCCCTCAGGTCTATCTCAAGTCTACTTTTTAAGCCCAGCTGATGCATATAGGCTTCCAGAAAACGGTAGTACGCTAGCACCAGAGCGGGGTACAGCCGAGGCGCGCATCTCATATTCGATATTTGGTAAAGTTACCAGTACTATGCGTTTAGGTTTGAGATGCATGGTGAACGCAGTACGGTATATAAATATACTGAAAGCCGTGAAAAAACTATTCCTACATACTGTACGTATGGCAAACTTTTGATACACAGTACTAAACAGCCTGACAGAAGTTACAAAGCGCAAGTGACTGACTTGAATTCAGCAAAACTATATATATCTATATATTATACTGTTTATATATTCAGTCTTACCTGCAGGACGGGGCTGCGATCAAAATGGAATGCGCTTGGCCGGCCTTCTAGAGTACTGAAGGCGACGCTTGCACCGGACAAGGGTGATATATCACTGTAGTCCTCAGTACATAATGCTTTCTGTTCGTCTTCAACAGTGATGAATTCCTTGAAAATAATTTTACAAGTAACCATTAGTACAGAATTTCAGGATTTGCAAAACCCTATTTCGTAATCGACCTTACTCCAAGACTATTATTGCATTGTGATATGGTGAAAAAGTAACCCGACCCCCGTTCTTGATTATGCCACACTAACGTGTATGTTTGCTGTCGCAAAGTAAAACCCGTGGTAAAAACACGCTTTGTCGCAGTTCACGCAAGTCGTATTGAAACCTGAACACCTACAATTCCACATTCCATTGCACTTATTCACCGCGGACTGCATCAGGTCTCTATTTTCCGAAAATATTATGAATCACGGACGGGCATTTCCCCGAATGTTTCCCACCTAGCTTCCACAATAACAGCAACACTATCCATAAACTACTACTGTATGTCAGACTGATTGCAATATGGCCGTCTGTGTTCGCACTCACTTGCCACTATTGAGATGAATTGCACTGCCATAAAACATAAATGCTACGGCGTTAACTGTTAACACCAGAAAAATGAGGAATTCCCCAGCCACTGTCGGCCACATGAACCGGTAGGCCTATAGATAACGTGGGAGGGTTACGCTAGGAATAGCAAGAGGCATTAAGACCACTGCCCAATACCATCGAATGCGATTCAGTCCGTTGTGATTGGAAATATCTGTAATTTCCTGGCCACAGCGAACTGAATCGCAAGACACCAGACATCTGCCCAAGGGGAAAGATCAATAAATGATATATAGGCCTACGCACGGTACTAATAGTTAGAGGTCAAATTGCATTGTTACTCATGGAGATGGGCTGGGCATCCATATGTCTCAGGTACGCCAATAGCGTCTATTTCACATGGCTCTTCGCCGTTACACACAGCTCCACACCGCTCATATGCCATAGGCGTTAAATAGCAGTCAAATTGCTATTTTACGCTTTTCTAGTGGTGATATCAGATCAGGAAATCACTCCCGCAAGTAGGCCTCATACATTTAAACACACCGCTTGTCAATATTTTATCAGTACCCAAACGATAGTACTAAATACAGCAAAGGCGGCAGTGGTGGAAAAAGTTAAGGTACATATTTCTTGCTTTCGTGACAAATATTTTCATGTAAGATAATGTTGCTTTCCCACGCTATTCACCCGTGGCGATCACTCTAAATTTCGCAAGAGCAGAACAGCTGGCGTGCTACATATATTTTTGAGATTTCACGATGGTAAATCTCATGTACAAACAAGAGTGGGTTGCAATTTGACTGGGGACCTTGTGAGTAGAGAGCTATGCTCCCTTGAACATGTTAATTCATCCCAGTGGCAGGCAAAATTCAAATTCCAATCCAAGCAAGAAATGAGATAACAGAAAAGTGCAAACGTTGCCAATACATTGCTGGAGGACACAAACGGACACTTTTACATTGGTCTCGTACGGCCCAAACAATTTATCATTCCTTAGTGTCGCTAACTCATACGTCTATAGCTTTCATTTGATTTACGGGTCTATGGATTGTATTGTGCCATAAAATTTTTAGATCGACCGATATCGATACATCCAAAAATCATGAATATCGGCCTCGATAATCGGCCATAAGTCGATATTAGGTCGATTATCTTCTGATTATAGAGGCCGAAATCCAATATTGACTTCCTTACTTGACCATCTGCCGATACCGATAATTGCAAATATACAAATATCGGCCTAGATAATCGGTCGACCGCTAATAAAAATGTCTGTTTGAGGAAAATATCGGACGCTTGTGCCGGTACGAACTAGATGATCTCCGACTTGAGGTCAGTTTAGACTTAGGACATTGGCCCACAAATTCCTAGCTGTCGATGTTATGTAAACTTTCAAACACTTTCTCTTACCTTATTGTCAAGACCATACGTACTATGGCACGTCCCGGAGTAAAATTGATACGGAACCCATTCGCAAGTATCGCACTTCTTTTTATAGATCGCAAAACTCTCAGGTCTTGAAGAATGGAACTTCAGTCTCACGTAGGTTATGTCAAAGGCCTTGCCTGTAAAACACTCCACGTTAGTGATTCATATTTCATAGTTTGCACTTCGGACGAGAGGTAGTCTCGTAGCAGACATACAAATTAGCGACATAGTGACGTAGCGATCACAAAATCGCACGGGATTGTGACGTAACAACTACGCAATTCTGAGTACCGCCTCGCCAGACCCTGATACTTTGCAGCTTAGAAACATACTAGATATAGGCTAACCCTTAACTGCACGAGTAAGTTACCAATACCACCACCGTGGGACAGGACCAACATAGCCTACTCGGGCACCAGGGTCGGATAACGTAAAACGTTCCATAATCACCGACAAACGAATAAAAATATACTGAAACGAAAAGACAACTCGGTTTCCGCCCATGAACACAGCACGTGTAATTTACTGAAGTACAGTACGCCGCCAGCCGGGCTAAACGAAGCGAAGTAATTGCATGGAATGTAAACAATTACAGCAACGCGCTCCAGCTCAAAACCCGGTCATGCAATCATGCTATTTTTAGTATCATCTACTTTGTGGTCAGCAAGCCAGTCTGGTCTTTTCAACCATCATAACAGCATAAGTGCTGCAAAAATGAAGAATATAATATATATATAGAGAGGAGCCGATGGCGGACGATCAATATGTTATAATTCTGAATAACCCAAGGCTGGACGATAAGTATGTTGTGAATCTCCTTTACAATATGCCTTAATGAAGATAGGCCTATACATATTGCAGGCTGGCAATTGAATCTAGGTAGATACAGTATGATTGGAAAAGCAGTTTTACTATAAATCGTGATTAACTTGATCGAAAACCCGACATTCGAGACGTGATTATTTACCAACGCGCGTCGTTCCGTCTAATGACGACAAAACATCGGGTCTATACTAAGAAAGTCGACTGCGAAATCTCCTTTACGATACCCTCACGACACAATATGAAGGTGGTAGTGCGCATGCTGTGAAAACGCAATGAACCAGTTTATTACACAACCTCATCTCCCACCAACGAATATAAATATGTGTACAGTACAATAGCAGCCTTTACAGCTGATCCAAAACATACAATGGTTGAGCACGACGCCTCAACCCTCAACGTTCCGTTCCTCGATCAAAAGTCTGACCTTTTACAACGTCGCTTTGTTTGTTTGGTACGTGAGCGAGGATGACTCAAGGTTTGGTTTGGGAGGGTCTTTATAGAACAGGAACCAAGAGAAGACATTGAAAATATGTAACGTAACTTGTTGGGGCTACGCTGCCATACATTCATTCGCCTCTGCTGCGGCGCTCATATAAAAAAAAACACTCCAGCTATTCTATATCTACAAAATTTCCACCAATCATCCCACACACACTGTATTAATGTAACTGGTTGGGATCAAGTTCAGTAGAAATGGGTGGCCTATTTCAGAATAAGAGTTCTACATCGTTAAATTGATAACAATCACAATGTCCTACTTTTATGTTGGCGGGGGCCTAAGTACTTGAGACATCTTGCTTAGAAAATCTTCCGTATCAATTAAACAATTACATGGATATCTCACTAGTGTGAGAAAAAGTAAAAGAAGTAAGATAAAGACAGAAACAAGAGCTCATTATTGTGGACGAGAGAACTGTTCCTAATCTATTCAACGCTCTCAGACATACGCTCGGTCGCCGCGCTCAGCACAGGAAATGAACAGTCTGGGATTGGAAAGTTAAATATCTTGTTGGAGTGTTAAAACGACTTTGACTTAGGCTATCACCACCAAAAGTACTTTTCACTCTAACTCTAAGTATACCGGGAATGTGACGAGACACATGTTTTCCGGCACTATAGATTCCGATTCCGACTGTCTGCAGTCAGAGGTACCGCAGATGAAAATCTACACTATCAGATTTTAGAGTCTTGTAATGAGCGTGTACAGAGTCATGAATTAAGCGGATTCTTGTTACGTATAAGCCTTCGTATAACAAGAGAAAGCCACCGCCAAGCGAACCCTGCAATCGATACGGTCTGCGAATTCGCAAGTACCCGAACAATGCTTTCGCATAAAATCACTCCTTTCCTCTCCGAGACAGATTCATTCCGCTGGCGCACTGGGCATTTCATACGGACTGGCATTCTATTTGTGACATCGTTTACATGGAAGTATTCGCAGATTCACCTTTTCGTGTTAGCATAACGTGCGGTCAAACGGAGTGCAAGAGAGTTCAATGTCAACCGCAATGTTATGGGTGCATTGAAGTTCGACGGAAACGATGACGCCTATCCAATGGGGCTTTTACGAACAACGATTCCATGATGACTGTATGCCGAAGTCGAGCGCTCCCCCTCCGCGCCATCCCGATGCGTAGAAAATAGATGCATGACATTAAGGTTAGACTTCAATGGTATTGGGTACTCTTAAATCTGGTTGTTTATAGTGTTTTCAACTACTAAAGCCGCGTAAGCCAGGTCAATGCTTACGGTATAGACGTGTCAATTCTCCCGTCTTATAAGCCCGGATCACAATCACAACCTCTGACTAACTGGTATTGTCAATGATGCATCAGGACGTACCTGTTTCATGGCCTACGACTCAACATTATTCAGCAAAACCGGAGATTTGATTGCAAAATTGCCTAATGCCAGATTTGGATCAATCTTGGATTGGAAAATGCTAGATTTGAATTGGGCTTGACAAGGAAATACAAAGTTACGATTTTAAAATGAAAGTTAGTAGACAACTGGTACTCTTTTCAAACAGTGTCTTGAGAACTATTTGGATGAGCGCTGTTTGGGGAAAATAGTTAAAATTTACAATGCGCCAATTTCAATTTACACGCTTTCGGGGCCTCGGATACACCATTACCAAATATTCGCAGGAGAAGCAAAGGCCTGATGCCTGAGGGGACATTCATCATTTGCATAAGTATATTTGCAGCAGAGACAGAGACAGCGACACGAGAAACATGCGAGATTTCCGTCATTTCTCGTAGTGTTTGCGCGACTCCATTGCTGCTGTACCTCAACCTGTCTCGTCAGTGGCTTTTATCATCAAGTGGCTGACCGATTTCGATGGGTGACATAACTAAATTAGATAATTATCGAAACTACATGCGCGAACAAAGAAATTTGCAAAATCGAATGCCAGACAACTCTCCTCATTGGCAAGCTATAATCACAGGTGTGGAAACATTAACTATCACTACTGTAGCTATGTGGTTAGGTCTGCATTTTGCATTCCGTATGCCATAAAGGTGAAGAGGTCGCGCGTGTAAAGTAGTGGAACATATTCCTTCCCGCCAACATCTGTGCATGACTGACTGCTGTTGTTGCTTTTCTGCGCCAACAAAACTTAAACCATGACCTAATTTAGATTTAAATTGGGCCATAGTTTCACTTATGACAAGTGCAAATGCAAACAGTGTGCTGTCTCTCTAATTTGAAGACCCTTCTCACTTCAATCTTTCCAATTATTGGGCGACCGTAGTGAATTCAACTGCATATAATATGGCTGTTCCTGTCACGGAGGAAACGCAACTGGGTAATTTGAAGATTAGTTTTAACATCCAAGCGGGCCAAGCGTCTATATTGAACTCTAATAATTATAATTAATCCTTAGGCACTCGTACATCCAAGCGGGCCAAGCGTCTATATTGAACTCTAATAATTATAATTAATCCTTAGGCACTCGGTGCTGCCTTACTGCCTCACGCGAGACGTTGAACGCATCTACGATGTCTCATTCAGATTTCATATCGCAAAGAAGATTCACCAAAGATTTAACATTCAGCCTTGGTGTACTGACAATTATATTCACGAAGGGCATTTGATAAATTTCAGGTATTGCTTGCGACATTGCGAAAAGTTCTGATTTCCTGTCTTGTACAGCAAAAGGGTGGGCGGTCACAATAACTATTACCCGGTATACGCGAATATTGTTATTCTATATCAGTCACTTTCCACCTGCATAATAACCCACTCAGACCTATGAAGTAGCTATCCATATACATTCAACAAGTATCGACTAATGTCTGAAAATGCGACCGATTCCGTGACAAGGGCCACATGAAATAATAACCGGTTAACAATGTCGCGGCGTGTTTGAAGTGGTTGTATGCCTAAGAAAACCGCCGTCGATAAAGAGTTTGCCGTAGCACAATCGGAACAATACCGCCGGTGTCTTAATTATATGAAACGACGGAGCGAATTATGTCGTTGAATATGTCGGAACTCGGGATGACATAGTCGGAGGTAGACTATGATTTTCTATGAAAAACATTGCTGCTACTTGATTGAATTACCAGCTTGTCTCAAAAACATCTTAAATCCGTCATTAAGGACAAAATATGATAAATTTGCTTAGAGGCAACGGAAGTTACGGGAACATAGCAGCGACAATGAAGACAAAATGAATTATCAGCTTGCCTCACATCTTCAACCAGTCATAACTAACTAAAGAATCGATACATTTGATTGAAGGTAACGAGAACCGGAGAACCAGTAGTAGCGGGAATGTTGACATCTCGCAACCTTTCGTGTTATGTTGTGACGTCATTATTGAATTTCAGTCTCCACATGAATTGTTAGCGCTAGAATTGGATTGACGGTATTTAGAGCGCGTAATATTTCAAAATGACGACGTCCTTGACGATATCATGCCAGCGTTACTATTATCATGATTGAAAAGCAGTTGGAAAGCAGGAAGCTACAACGATATCGTTCGCATCAGTGGAGAAGTAATCTGCTGCATTTTAACAATATGAACATACACGGATGCCGTGCCACTGTATTCTATGTAAGAACCAGAATTTCCGCATATGCCCAAGAGAAATGCTGATGGGACCCTAGGAAATCGACAGTTTTTCCTACACATGAATGACCTGATATGACTAGTACTGCTTTGTTCAAATGGGAATTTCCCAATTGTCAGACACTGCATTTGGATTTTGCCCAGCCCAAACACCCACAAAACAGAAACCTAACATCAACTATAGCATCAACTACACTACTACACTATATATATGTTATGTGCTCTTATAGATCTGCTTTGCGTTAACAGATTGGCACAGTACAGAGTTAATGACGCACGAAGCCCGATTAATCAGATTGATTAAATAACGCCACAAAAGATTACCATCCAACTAATTAAGTACGATGAATGAGTTTTATAAGTTTACCAAACCCATCGACCCAGAATGTGTGCTATTAACAGCGCGACACAACACACATCGCGACTAATGTCTCCCATAAACACGCCAAGAAGCAGTTTCGTCTGAAGCACCTACTTCAATCGAGGGTCGCCGATAGTATATCGCAAGATCAAACTTTTCATTCGGTGTTGTGTCAACAACGGATATGTAAACACTCAATAATAACAGGAAACATACACGAAATTTCAAGTAGGGTATAATGTAACTCAACCAGGAAATATTTGCAAAGTTAAAAATCAAGATATATGGAGTCATGTTGTTCGCCCTCCCGACTATCCTGTAGGTTCTTCACCTTTTTTTTGAATTCTCGCTCTGATGATATATATATATATTTAGCACATTTTTAATGGATCGTCGCAATATGCACTTCGCAATTCGGGTGCACCGAAGGGTGATTCGAACAAATTAGCGTTACATACTTCACTGCCTAGTATTGTAGATTGCTGTTGTTGACGTTTTCCAACTACTAAGGTCATGTACGCCAGGTCAGTGCTTACGGTTATCAGTCCGGATCATTATCACAACCACAACTCCCCGGCTTATTGGCTGATTGACAAGGAGAGAAGGAACGGATACCACCACTTTTAAAGTCGTTGTTTCACTCGGTCGGAAATCAAGTGAGTGAGTGCAACTTATATCAGATATGTCAGAAAATTTATTTTTTTACAATACTCGAAAAGACGATGTTCGTTAACTAGTGACTAGTCATTAATCATTCCTTAATTTGGTTCGTTAAGCCTTCGCATTGCAGGGAAATTTCGTAAGCCCTATATATAACGCACCACGATTTCTAACTTGCACATGTGGATTGACAATAGAGTTCCAATAATGCCTCTCTCTATCGTCGCACTTCTACTCATGAGCAAAATTGATAAGAGTCCAATCAGACAGCAGACTCGAAAACGCGAACGCGCGCGCCAGGTCGTTGAATTGCGAAAGGACAGTAATGTACTTAGCGAACTCATTGACGGGATTGCTTTATCTATATACAGTAATACGAAATTATGAAACGGACCCTGTTGCTGATTCGACAACACCTTTTATGATTGTGTACAGTTATCCCACGCTCTATCAAATTATTCAAGTTTTAATTATTATGACGCGAAAAGTGCGTAGTATCCGTGCACCACTTGATTAATCATGAACACGAGGATATCATCAACGCGCATGTGTCAATGCTCAATACTTAGTGGAATCTCCTCCTCAGCGATAGCAATTGAATAGATTCAGGATCACGGTAACGTGTTTCGGAAATTACATTACACTTGGTGTGTGTGTCATCGCCATTTTCAAGTACCGGTACCATGAACCTCTGCTACTACCTCTTTTTCCACCCAACTACTGTATATCGAAAGTGTAGCTGTGTTAGTGAGTGAGCTGTGCTAGTGAGCTAGTGTAATATTACAGATTATGACGGAAGCAATTCGCTGAATTATACGAGCTTTTTCACAGCTATGACCTCGATCACTTCCCATATACGTCACGAACTGGAGACAAATGCATCGCAAACAATAGCTTCAAGCGATCCCTTCAGCGATCAAAAGCAGGTGACGAGATTTATATAAAACCGCGTGGTGCAGGCAGTGTTGCCATAATAACTTGTGAAATTTAGAATCACTGTATTATACTCCTACGACCCATCTTGCCATGCCATGCTACCCACTGGACCATGCGTTACCGGTCTCAAAATCGTCATGCTGTGAAACTAGCAGATTAATGAGACTGCTCTTGCGCAAAAACAATGCTGTGAATCCCCAAACAGTGGCGAATTTATCCAGGAAGAACCATCACTGTCTCAAAAACCAATCCTTTAAACGGAAAGCGGGATCAAGAGACAGTAAACTATCAATCTTTATGATTCCATGGTCTCTCCCTTGGTCTAGCTAGTAGTATAGTCAATTCAAATCGGTAAACTGTGTTTGCGTATGTTAAAAATTCCGTAACCGCCCTATCCAAGGCGCATCGAGTCAGCATTAGTCTAAAAATGTCTCATAACTCTTAATAGGTACGCACTGTCCGGCTCAGTGCATAACTTCGAATTCGGAGTGCCGGTATACAGATTTCAAAATCCAGCGAAGGTTATCGTCTAAAACTCTAAACGTAACCCCCGTCGTCTATACACAAATTAAACAACATGTTTCTCAATCTCATACTTCGACAGTCCCCTTCGTTGAGAGCCGTCTCTCTCTCTCTTACATGTTTACCCAAGCTTAACATCACAGAAAGAATGCCGAGCGGCGGATGAATTCAAAGTTTAAAGCAAAGGCGCGACTTCTCTGCCAGTAGTCAGACCTTAGCTTAGAATCCGACACACAGAAATCGCATCAAAGCAGACTTGTCAGGCTAATGATAAATCTTTCAAATCGACTCGAACATTTCGCCGCAGCTTGTGGATGCTTATGACTCGAGCGGTAGGTATTTTGATTCTGTCGCAAAGGATGGCATTAATCGCAATCATTTCACAAAGTAACTGCACCCCGCGGGCAGTTGGAATCCACTCAAAACACATAATGTCATTCCTAGGCCTCGTCATGAAATTACGAATACATAATTTTTACAAATTAAAGCGTATCAAATTTACATCTAACATCAGACTTGATATATTCATTACATAACGGTGTCTGGTCAAGTTCAGTTGAAAATACATCGGATCATGGCCTACTAGTAGTACTAGTACTACTAGGCCATGATCGGATATACAAGAAACCAATGCAGGTTATAGACAAAAGAACGCAGCATTTGGGAGAGGGAATATTACATATCTGGCTGTTCCCCAGATGACATGCGGCCTTCGAAGTTGAAGACACTAAATACGCACACTATCGCAAGTTTGCACATAATTTGGAAACAGGCACCAGGATATCGCTGTTCAAAGGCTGGGAATTTAGTGCGCAGACTAGCATTCAACTCAGTTCCTTCGCATGGAAAGCGAGAAGGTAATCTACTGCAATTCCTACGAATTTGGCCACTGGACGACGCCGCAGTCCTTATCCTTGTCCAATTAGATTGCCAGCAGTTGCCTCAGCGGAGCACTCGACGTGAAAGAACTCGCATTAGGCGAATATTTTGCACATATATTATCGGTAACGAAGAATTTATGAGTCAGTTATGATGGTTTGCTAGCTCTGTCGTTGAAATTCATACGATGCCAACTATAAACAGCGACTAGTTAAACCAGACGTATAGAAACATATTCAGCTAACCGCAACGTCAAGATAACGAGCAGATTGTCGTCTGCGGCCAATATTTTCGTGATAAGCTCATTGTAGTACGGCCAAGCGTACACAAGCTTTTATTGTGACTACCGGCTTTGGATTACAGCTCTTTAATGAGCAATGCCGAAAGAGTTACGATCGTTGATCAATGGCAGTTCAAGTGAAAATGACAACCTTTAAAGAGCAGGGCGGTTAACTGCTCCCGTTCCATGCCTGCTTGGTAGTCATTATCGAGAAGAGGGTGGCGGTAATGACACTGACTCGGGCTATAGGCCTAAACCGGAAGAATAATTGCTAACAATATTTGCTCCCACGTCGTGACTGGAGACGTGGCCATGGCCAACTACAATAATTAAGGTATAGGCTTACTCAGTAGTAGCCCAAGTTTAATCACATTTATATCCGAAATTTCGAGCATCCGAAGCGATGGTTTACGAAAGTCATGAGATTAGGTCAATGGCGATTCAACTGGTTGGGAATGACATATTGCAAATGTCGAACGTATTCAATCGTTCAGTAATCACAGGTAGGCCTAATGCATGAGCTGCGGTGGTTGGACCTAAGACTCTTGCAGTCAGTCAATCAGTTACCGGATCAATAGATGCGACAGAAACAAAAATGTTCTATATTAGAGACGAAAACAATTGCCCCCACCCATATTGTGTAGCAACCGATGTCACCGCTTAGCAGTTGAAATTTCTACAAACCGTCTATACAGTACACACTCAGAAAAAGCAAGGCTTTACAATTTCGAGTACAGTAGCCTACAACATGATAAATCTATGCAGCAAATGTAGCTGAAATTCCTTGAGTTGGTTGTACAGTATTGTAAAAAGATCATCCGTCTGCTACTATCAACAAACTTTGTCGATTATCTCACGTCGGACAGGAAATTATGGCCTAAATCAAATCTCCTAATTACAATGTTGTAGCCGCAGTCTTTATTTGCTATAGCGCACTACGTCTTCCCGCAGTAAGTATCAGTCTGGTCTACTTCCTCGAGATAATTTAGGATTCACATCAAAATACGGCGACCGATATGCCAAAGAAAATAATAGACATTAGAGAAAATATTACTCGCACGCTGTTTCTTCTTAGCTTGCGGTCAATTGTATCGAGCAAATCACCTTCAATAGATCTAGTGCTAAATCGATTAAAGTTCGCAAATTTTATTCGAAGGAGAATAGCATAAAATGAATCTAATATCCTGATTCCTGATTTCTAAACGATCAAAGTCCTTCACAATCAATTTAGAAAGGCACAAATGTATTAAACGTACCACAGGCTTTCATATACCAAGATATATATGCCAAATTAGCCTTTAATCTAAAAATGTGCTACATATATCATGAAGATATTACGGAATTGGTCGCATCGCATGGAATTGTGCACATCAGGACTTATCCGAAATTGCTACATTTGCAAGATGAGATGCAAAAGAGCATATAGCATTGGACGTATGACAATACTGAACGCATATATACAGCATACCGCCAATCCTTCTCATACCACCATTACTCTGTCTATACTGTATCTAGCTACTTGATCTAGATGTGTGAGTGCGGAACGACGAAAGTACAACGCCACTCACTACTCTCGCTATCTCTACAACCGAGTCGTCAGGAAATTGTGAAATGCTAGCTATTAGCTAATGAATGTAATGGTACTTGATCAAACAGGCGCGGAGCATACAATACAAAATGAGGTACCATCCAATACTAACAGGTGTACCGCGTACCCAACAGGCAGTGGGGGCGGGATTCTCTCGTAAAATACAGCAGATTTATACCTTGCTCCCACGCGCGACAAGATTCTAACCAGGCTAACCAATTTGAAATATACAGTATTTAAAATAAATAGAAAGCATAGTCCACCAGTTGTCCCGAATTCATCAAATTAGGCCTACTTACATACGTCGCTATTCACGCTGTGACAGGAGGGTTACGATGTGTTAAGTCGCCTCTGAGCGGCTAACAGTCGCACAATGTTACGAACGTCGCATATGGGACGATTACCTCTAATCATTTTGATATTCTTACGGTATTAACAGCACCATTGCCATTCCACTCATTACATGGGATGGGGGTGCATTGTTCAAGTGTTTTCCAATGCTGCTTCAATTCTTCGTCACGTAAACTAAATGCAACAGAATTGCTACATCAGCGTCCAGACAATACTTTCTATTTGTTAACGAGAAAATACGTCAGCGTATAGTTCCGCAACAGTCGGAAATAGTTAACTCAATGGTTTCCTAACGGTTACTGCAGTATGGCTATTTATATAGCAACCGCTTTGTACGCGACGTGACAATTCGTCTGGAAACGCTACATCACCCACGCTGAAATCGACAGATTTGTCAAGTTTTCAAAATCCATCCCAACTCGCCGATTAGAAGGGATTTCATAGCGATTATCTCTTAGCAAAGTCCTATAATATTATCCCATAATATCAGGCAAACATTGTAATAATTTTTAGAAAATCTAGTCGAATAAAACTGATCCCAGAGTACAGATAAATGTGTTACATAACAAAAGGAGTGTGAACTACTTCTTTTGAGACATTTGAGTCTGCAAAAGCTTCCTAGCGCACTACTCCTCCAATATCGCCACCAGACAGTATATAATTTGATCAAACCTCTTGCGGAGACGCGATTCTGACTATTGTTTAAGTTGCATTGTGTGCTTTACGAGATGAAAAATGCGTGACCGTCGTGCGAGCACGTCGGGTGTTCCACATGAAAACCAATGACTCAAGCCTACAATTTGATTGATCTTTCCCAACGAGACAAATTACCAACTCGAAAACTACCGTGCTTTCGATAGATTCGCTCTGACTAATAATGAGCTACCGCTACGCAGCAACTAAGAAAAACCCACTGATGTATAACCACCAACACGACGTCGTTACTTCATAATGATGCAAGATGGTGTAAATTCTAATTTGGAAAAAATAGGTACTGTTTACTAGGCTTCAATCCAGCACAGACAAGAACAATAGTGTTCCCATGGAAATGCTAAATGTACTGAACCATAATTCAGGACATCAATAAATCAATTTAGTGTTGTCAATGTAAGTCCTGGGTATTTAATATCGTCTCAAGCACATCGATTTCAAGGTTCTATCCTCGTATAAACTAGGTTATCCCACGCCGCTAATCTTTGTGGTAAAATGCCGGCCAATACATACTTGCGGTTGTGTAAATATCAATAGCGACATCTCCTAGACCTCTTGATAATGGCCCTCGACTAAACAGCACGGAGAATAAACAATTACATGGAGGAGTGATATCTACCCTAAACAGCAATTCACGGTAGGACGAGATTTATGGCACCTTATCTCAAATGCAGGCGGAAACCGAGGGATTTTTGACCTATTTGCGGTGAAACAAATACATACAAAAAACCAAAAATGTCTCCTGCAACCAAACACTGCACTCGCCTGCTCATCTGCAACGGTTGATTGAACAAATCAATAGCTAAGCCTAGAGATAGAATGCCACCACGGCTGCAAGCTGCCGCAATGAGAATTTTTTAATATGCTAAAAGAATGCATCGACCAGGTCTTTTCTCAAGTAGGTGCGCTTATGCCTAAGTGGTTACGGGCAGCTTTGTTACCCATGAATATATGCTTCAGTCTACGACATAACATGCGTAAAAAATCAGCAAACTCACCGAGATCCAGCGTCAGGTTCACCATAGACGGATGTTGAACGTCAAACAGCATAGTTTGCGATTGCCACCATGTCGTGTCCGCCTCTTCAGTGACGTCAGTTAATAATGACGAATTATGCTGGCGAGTTCGGTCCCTGCCGTCGCAAAAGTGGCACGATTTCGTTACACCAGTCGCACCGGTTTGCACGCAATATTCTTCAGGACCGTCCAACCCACATGTGTTCGTAGCGTCTACCTTTTTATCAAAGGCAGCGTTTACAAATGGAGGTAAGCATACTTGAGGGTCACCGGTTTTAGGGTTGTAACATTCGCTCATGCCATTCACCAATTCAGGTATAATCAAACTCAGACAGGCCACAACGATAGCATCCCAACGTCGCATTCTTTTGCTTCTGGTGGGTGAGAATTTTCCGACTTGATGGTGTACTCCCAAATGAAGTCCAACTTGTTGCGTATCTCCCGTTAAAGGTTACGCTTCCTCATCAACCCCCTTAGTACACTATCCCGTATCCACTCAACAACTATCACCCTACGACAATTGAAGCTAAAGAGTAGAACAGGTGATTACTTCTGTAAAATCACATGCGGCTAGCTCAACTCCTTGCGATACACAGTAACAAATTGCCAGAGTGTATTGTAGCAACTGGTAAACCCCAAGCGTTGGTACGAGACTGTTGTAATCACAACTAACCGAGACATCATCACATACACTATCTTAGGCTACTATCGCTGTGTGTCAAAGTCAAACTACACCTCGAGAATGTCTACGGCTTCAAAATACGCACTAAAGCAACTGATATCTCGACAACCAACTGGATATACGCCGATACTACATGCGGCGTTCACGGAAGAAACACGAATCGACGGCCGATCCGCTACCAACCGCCCAGTCGATCAGACGGGACTGACACAGTTTATGGCGAATTCAGTCGATCTAGTCTCTCCTATTTTTCTCTCATTGTAGTTTCTTTATTGAGAGCAACTTTGATGCTAACGAGAGAGGAAGATAGGAGGAAATAGCAACGATTTTCGCGAACTCCCATCGCCGGATACGAAGGAAACCGAAGAAGCATTTTATCCGAATTTCGAGGCGCGAGTTTCTCGTCCTTGAGCCTATTCAGAAAACGGTGATCAACAGTATCTAATATCATCATAATATCCAATAAAAATACCTTCAAGTCGTTACTAATGTTGTGCAGACTTCAGAAACTAACTGGATTAACACTCAAGTAGTAATGATCTAATCTAGAATATTTTGTATAGTATCCAATTGACTAATGCCATAGCCGTTATCTGAGTGCTTACTCATATGAGTATTCACTCTAGGTCAATTGCGCAATACCGGAACTCCAACAATCGGAGATTGTAGTGTAAATATGAAAACGGCTTGAATAACAGATAAATGCATTTAGAAATAAAACTTTGGCTATAGGTATATTTCTCAAAGTCTTCATATTACGACCACAGGCCACATTTTAAAATAGAATACAAGTCATCATCAGTAGAAACGAGAATAATTCAAATCGTCTTTAACCTGTGCAGTATGGTCCAGCAAAGCACAGACATGCTTGGATAACTCAGACTACTAAAGCTAGCTTGATATCGATAGCCCTAATAACGTAATCAGTAATCGCACAGAGTTCTGCATCCTTGGAATTTTTGAAATAGGAAGGTTGAATGACTTAGCATTAAAATGCGATGCTCTGATATGACGGGAACGAAATATATCCAAAAATCCGTTTGCTTTTGAGAATTTCAACGCAACAACATCTTCACCTGATGAAGAAGCGGAGCTCCGAAAGCTTGTGAATGTTTAACTCTCAATAAACCACGGATGGACGTTAATTCTATGGTGATCTTTTTTACCAATACAACAATGTTGTTGTTGTTGTTTTTGTTGTTGTTGTTGTTGAACAACAACACGGATGTGGCCTTTACGGGATTTCTTCATTCTGTGGGGCGTATCCTCAAACATCACCAGACGCCATAATATAAGCGTAACCGTACATTTTTCAAGTTGATTCAACGTTCCTGCAATTAGTTTTAGGCAGGAACGCTAGCGCGTCCCAAAATTTGAAGACTTTTACTTCACTTTCCACTTGCACAAGTTTTCTTCCTCGAACGAAGTTTATCACCTTATTCAAGTCGGCAAACTCAAATAGCAATTTGAATGGTAGTTTCAGTTCCTCTCACCACATTTTAGATGAACTCAACTACCTCGCTTAAATGAGGCATGAACCGTGATTACGCAAGGAGCTGTGCAAGTATGCATGTACGCAACGCATGGGTGCGAGATTAAACTTGGCATAGACATTTGATCTTCAAGTATTACTTACATAACTCTGAACCGTAGAGAAAGACCTGTATCAAGTTCATTTGGTACGCTACGCAGAACTCAGAAGCTTAGGGTGTTGTTTTGAATTTTTGGCGTTTTCCATTGCTTAGGTCATGTACGCTTTATATTACTCGATACGATACTTCTGATTGATAGCCCGGATCACTAACATGGTCACAACCCTCCACACTCTTTCGATACTGACTGCAAGCAGAGTGGAGGAACGGGTACCCGTTTAAAAGACTTCAGTTTGATTAGGTCGGGAACTGAAGCCTGATCAAAACGCGGCTCTTTCTCAGTAGGATAACGATTGAACGCGTATCATTTATGGTAGGCAATCATCACGTCATAATTACACTACATCGACACGCCTTAAATTCTAAACAACCACTGACACATCTAGATCCACAAGGTAACTTGATGGCTAAGGATCTATAGACGTCTCAGGCGTCGTCTCGTTAGAGCATCGACTAATGCAGCAAAAATAGCATTTCTTACAGTATACAATAGCGTACTTTTAGGCCTACATGTGTAATAAAAAATTGTCAATTTCCTGTTACGCGCTTGAAAGAACGCAAAAAGATGTCAGCTTTTCAGCGTTCTACATACATTCACGATATATTTTATTGTCACTGGCTCTACTGTGCATGTTTCGGTAACTTGCGAAAGACGGTATTTTGGCAGATATCGCATAAAGGTATATCAGACATGACTTGGGATGCTACCAACCGTGCAAGACTACAATGAAGTACCACAAATCATCCGTGAACTCGTTAAAAGGTTGTTGTATTAGAGCTTTGAAGTTGAGTCTGTGTTTTCAAACCAATTACGTTATGATAAAGGATAATATGATCGAGAATGCACATTCTTGTCGTACAGATTAACTAGAGGATGTTAACTGCATGACTCGATGATGCAAATGCGGCACCGCCGTTACGTGCCTCTTGTCGACATGCCCCGGCGGATGGCAACGGCGTATCCCGAAAAGGATCTGCGTGTTTAAGTTTTACACCGGATGTCCTTTCTGCCGAAGTGATTCAATTTGCCTGGGCTTACAAGCAACCCAGGTAAGAACATATAAGTTATAACTAACTTTCCTCGGCAGCCAATGCCGCACATATCTCAATATAGCGCATTGTCATGAAATGATTAGGGAATTCGGTGGGGCGGCCCAATCATGAGCAATATAGAACAAGACCGTACGGTCGCGCGTTTGGACCAACGAAAATTCGATCATGCCCAAGGCTAAAATATTGGCCGCCGAAATCATGCATCTCATTTTCGAAAGCAAACAATAAATATCGCCCCAATTAGGATTAAGTAATCAATCAAAGTATCAATCAAATCATTCAATAAATCAATTGTGGTAGTTCAAGTGGTATCATAAAGCGACGATCGCTATGCGTCCAAAATGTGTTATTCAGTACTCAGTAGGGTAACAATTTTCTAGAGACAAGTGCGCGTTCCAACTACCTACAAAAGCTGATTTCGGTTGCATGCACTATCCAAAAGATGAATTAATCTAACGCTTTGTAAGCGGCCTACAACAAACTTTTCCCAGTAAAACTACACAACTTCCACTCAGCGATATAACTCTACTATAATTTTTTTACTGCAGCCACGCGTTTGTCTACCCCGTGCAGAAGTAAAACAATCTGGCTAAAGGCCTACTCATAGTGCAACTCTAATCCATTCTATTCTAATGGAAATCGGAACAATTGGCCAAGTCAGATTGCTACAGCGCCTAATATGAAATGCTATTTGCACCACGCTGAGATTGGCATTGGTTTGATTACTAGCAAATTCGCTTCAAGCAATTATCCTTTGGACTGCCTTTTTGAAGCCTATTGCTTTTAGCATTGATAGGATTGAGTGAAAACGTAAGGAAAGGCGCGAGCTCTCTCTCGCTTCAGGAATTTAGCACGGTCATTTGTCTCGTCCCAATCCAATATTTTCTTTTCAAGTATGCCGACGCATGAGGTCAAATGCGCCGAAAGACGAATGCATGGTGGAACAAATATTAAAACATTAAATCAATCTAAAAACTTTTTAATTTTCATATTATGATAGTGTTTCCTTTTTCGCGGGCACTTGCAAGTAATATTAATGCTACAGAATGCGTGAATGGCGCTGGTCTAAGCTGAGTTCCCTGATTTGGAAAACTTTGCTGGCGCCTGCGTCAGGCGTGACATGGGGAATATGACAGCTGTATGACGTGAGGGCGAGAATATTAAGCAATTTCTATGCAGAACTAGAGCAATACTGTCGACTTATCATAGGCTGTGTCTGCGATATGACGCCGGATTGTCTATGTTGCAATCGATAGCACAAATTACGGTAAAAGACACAACGACGCAATATATTGTAACTCATTCTGTAGGTCAGTCAGATTGCGTACTATACGCATTGATTGACAGACTAACCCAGATCTACAATTCTTTACGAAATTCCAGGTGCTAATCTCCTAGTACTTGGTCCTACTTGACCTTTGAACTTGGCTATTTAGGTCAATCACGATAGAGCATTGACGTAGAAAATGTCGCTTTTTACTAGGATCTGGAAATATTTCCAAAATACTTTAACACTTTAATGATATTATACCCAAACCCCCTTGTTTGCACACCACGCCCATTTGGTATTTCGGAAACTCTGGCCCCCGGATTCTCGAGCAGTTGAACGCACACTGCACGGGATAGCCAAAATTTTGAGAAAATCATATGGTAGATGGACGAACGAGAACACTCGCAATGTCAGGTTAGGTCTAGCTACGCGCCATATGCCTGGTAGGACCGTCGCGTCTGTTTTTTCGTATATTACTAACGTTTACGGTGAGTGCAATTCCGTGTTCGACGAAAGTCGGTAGCCGGCGCTGTGCATTATTTGCCGATATACTGGAGACGAATGACGTTAACAGAATACTATAGGCATTGTGCGTTAATTTCGCCTATATTGTGCTTATATGGTCATCACGATCAAATGTCTTTTTGGAAACTGGCCTAAAATCGAAGTTTGCGATACATTACAAATTTGAGTGTCATGGGCGACTCCTGCAAATCTCGAATAGACCTACACCCATACACACAATAGGCTCATATTCAACAGCTGTTGCTGGTAACTTTGCTAAAGATAACCAAACGTTAGGATCTATTACACTACACACCAGGTTAATTAAACACAATGAACCGGAATTCCGATAAATCCCCCACTTACTTGATCAAACATTCCCGTCATTCCGTGATCAAATACAGCCTGCCACTCGAAAGTTTACCACATTACATTTGATCAGGACCGCAATAACGGAAAGTGACAAGGTGTGAAATATGCAGTGTGTAAATCCAGACATCAGCAAAACAACCAAACACTAATGAACTTTTAGGCGGTATTGTTGACACAATTGTAAAAGTCTCACAGCTATTATGGTATCGCTAATGATTCAACTCGCGTGCAGAACGCTACAATAACATGTGTAGAAGTCTATGTTTCATGAAAGTCGAACTATAGATGCATACAGTGTGGTAGCTTCTTGCGATGAATGACTGCCTAACTAATCAAGGGTAGAGAAATCGGCTAGTATTAGCTTTCTGTGGAAGTCTAGATGGCAACGTTACTCTAATACATATGTCTACTGCTTCGATACTATAGGGCACGTTTCTGTTAGTCAATAAAACAACACCGCGATGTGGCAGCAAATCTCTGCAAAGACGCCATCGTGCTTCGACACCGGGTCTCATTATGGCGAACCACAAAGCGCGGTTTTATCTTTATCGCAAGAAGAAGATTACGTGTAGCAACGTGACATATATTGCAGCATTGGATCCGACTCTCTACTTGCGCACAGTTATAGCCCAGGAGTGGGCAAAATCTTTTAATCGATGGCTACATTGGGTTCAAACAGACTCAGCGGTTTCACATAGGACATGACTGACGCGAACTGGATCTCAAATCAACGCATTTCGCGTGCTCGGAGGAAGGCAAAGTGGTCGCATCAGAATAACAAGGTTTAGTCGTATAATTTTGTTTGCAACGTCGGCGGGAAGGATGAAAAGGTATGCCAGACCGCATGCGCCCGTGGGATGTATAGTTTCACCCTTATCGGTTACGGCCAAGGCAGTCTTAACTAATGTAAGATCGCATTGGTTATATCATATAGCCCTATGTCACTCTACTATTTGTTCCAAAATACTATTTCTATTTGTTGCTGGATTACCATGTCCACATATACATATCGATTTGGTTTTCGATAGGCCTACTGTGTAAAGTAAACTCTACTGAGTCTGATGTTTCTCAGGACAATCATGAAACGTAACTGTGTCGTAGTTAAAGTGAAACCATAAGTATAACATTACTCTTTCGGTAACATGACCCTAGTTTGAAAGGCCGTTACAAGATAAAATTTGACATATTAGATTTCCACGTTCCATTACACGAACCGATAATTATTTACAAGCTGGTGACACAAAACAAAAACAACAAAGATAAGAATAGATCGCCAAAAGCAACGTCTTTGACACTATATACTGTAAGTATAAATTTGTAGCTGAAATTAACAAAACGCCACAGATATCTAATTACGTAAGGGTGTTTTGAAAACAAGTCAACATCAATATCGACTGGCCTATCTCGTAACCATCGGCCTCCTCCACACAAGGGTCAAAGATCAGACAAAATATACTGCATGGAGGGACCTTAAGGACACCAACCACTCTGTACTTTCACAGCTTTATCAAAAGGCCACTTACACTCTAACGTAGAGTGAAATTCCATACTATGTGCGTGTCATACTATTTCTAAAACACATGAAGGTAGGTAGGTGTCAGGGGACAGGTCCGGTTCAATGGGAATATAGCCTACGCCCTACGATAATAATCGGTAAGCAAGCAATGCGAGGCATATACATTTGGCGCCGTAGCGCCCCCTGCCGGTCAATTTATTTAATTCATGAAGCTGGTGGAATTGCTTGCTTTGGTGGGCAAGACGGAAAGGTATGCAACTACAGTTTTGATCAGTCTGGTGTCTACAAGTGTGGTAGGCAATAGACATGCGTCCCATATTTTCAAAGAAAGCACTGAATTCGCATAGCTGTTCCGCCTAGTCACGTGAATGATAGCGCGGTTGTCAGAAATCAGATCGAATTTTGGAGAAAATTAGACATTTTCAATTTCATATATCGAAAATGTGCCACGCACAGAATCAATATGCGAGGAAAGTAAGCTACACGCGGTATGAATCCAGAACATGTTGCGTGTTGCCAGTTGCAATCTAAACATGCGCAGTACCATCTCAGCTGAAAAGAATGAAATGCATATTCTTATGAACAGGCGCGGGGCAGTGCTAGAGAATGCATTTTAATGCTAACGATATTTCGAAGGAAGCGGCATAAACGCGATTATCAACGCGTTCAATTCCAACGCACTTGTGGGTTGATCGTATATGTACGACGGTTTTGTCCGATATAAACTCATGCCAACGTCCTACAGTAAATGCAGTATGCACTTATACAGCATGGGGCAGCTTATGGCCTACTAGGCCATTTATTCAGCTTTGATATTTTGGAATGCACCGGATTCTACCTTAAGAAATTCATCTATGTCACTTTAGGATGAATCAAACTCTGAAAAACTGTGCTAAAGTGTGATTCAGCACCTCCTTCACTAAGACTGATAGAGTTAATCGAGATTATTGATGAAAAAACGCTTTTGCGCAATGTAAAAATGTTTTTATTGGAAATTTCGTATCAGTTAGCGCAGTCTCGTTTTATTGATGAAATTAATCCTGAGATAATGCGATTTCAAAGACTTCAAGGCCTCTGTAAAAACAGCGCCGACTCACTTCTGACCCTCGCCAATACATCACCAATTAGGTGTTGAGTCGATCGACATAACCCCCCTTTTCCGTTAGTATTCGCTAATGCGTTGTTTGTTAAAGCGATAGCACAAAACGATACAGATTAATATCCTTCAACTTTGTCACCTAACTGCGTTTAAGAGATAAATCACACTTCTAAAAATCGCTTCAACAACCAGAAGCCGTTACCTCTTAATGTCTTAATGGCTGTGGACTTAGTCAACACGGGGTTGTATTTCTCTGTGCTCATGCACGTTTTATGCAACGTAACGATTGACTAATTGGCCAATTATTATTATTGACGATTCGTGTTGCATCCAACTTAGCTAAACAGCTGATAGTGATTTACAGATTCCCACTAACCCCAGAGAACATGGGAGATTGGTAATTGTTCATCGTTGACATTTGGCAATGTTCAATTACTGGGTGGCCAGAACGGGATAAACGGCTATATGATTGACTGTGATTTTACTCCAGATGCCCTCCTGTCGCAACCCGCCCCATTTCACCACAAATTGCCATAACATATATTGTATGCGCCTAGAGAGGCTACGCTGAGTTGAGGCCTTGTACGATCGATTGTCTGCCTTCCTAAAATATAGGCTAAATTGCTCAAATGCCCATCCCTGTATGTTATGCCTCCACCCTCTATATAGTATGTTATATGCTACGCATCTTTGGCCACATATATTATCCCTCTGCGATGTTCTACGTGAGCAGCTGTTTTCCACGCCCCAAACCAAATTCGCTGAGCACTGTGAGCAGGCCTGATTGCCCGTGCACAAAATCACGCTTTCCCAAGCGATATGTCTGGCCAGTAGGCCTATATACCCTTCAATTCCGTTTATAGCCTCGAGGCCTCGCGAACAATCATAAAAATTTTCGCCAGACTACTGTCTCAGTTTATGCAGTGGGTGGTGACAGGCCTACCATGACCCGCGATTGAAAATAAATGCTGGAATAATTCAATCCCAAACCGGCACACCTTGGGCCAAACATCATGGCGAGTCTTCGTATTCATAGTCAATTCTCAGCTCCTAATTAAGCCCATTGGGATACCGCAAGAATCCAAGGATTATTTATCATTATCCGCAACGAAGAAATTACTTCAGTTCGTTTGGGTGCGTGTCGAAGCTTGCCACAATAGATTACCTGATAAATCATTCTAATAGGACCGTCGATTGGTCCTGTGAGAGGTAATTACGGTACTTAGATGTATCATAACTTGCATTATCACTTGAACTGCTACAAGTAGTAATTGGCTTGAAACAACACGGGAAGGTTACTGATGAGGTGGAACGCATGATTTATCATTTTGAATATGCATCATATTTTCCTCCACCGTCTGAGATCAGATATCTTTAAATTGATGCACATACATTACAAGCATGTGCACGATTATTACCAGTTTTCAAACGTTATGGTCGATATTGAAACTGTATATGCGGGGTGAGCGTGAAGTATCTGAAATGATTTAGGCGATTATGATAATCCATTTGCCATGTTTTGTGTAAATATAGGTATTGTTCTTTGTTCCTGTTGTTTTGCTACTTCACTCGTGTATCGTCATGGTCGCGGCTCCATATTGACTTTTACAAGCAATACACGCCTAAATTGCCTTTGAAGCCGAGGCTTATTTCTGTCTAGAAAGCTGGCTATACGGACATTACGACGCCTTTTCAGCACGGCGGTGATATATAGCGTGATCTCCCTTTGACTTTAAAACTCAGGACCCGACCGTCCGGAGACGTCTGGCTATCACGTTCACACGCACGCGCCATCGTCCGGGGACGATTACACTGACACAAAAGGTGAGCGACCGGCGACAGCGCACTTCATACGGACGCAGACCCCGTCCTCACCAGACAAAGTAACAACGGTAAAGCTACGCTACGCCCGCTTTCTATATTTCACAGGTTCAACAGAACTCGGCGCGACTCAATCGATAACCTTGGTGCAAACGAAAACCTTGGGTCGTAGGCGCCACTAACATTCTTTTATAATTAAAAGAAACTGGCAATTGAGCTGGACAAGCGGCGCAGCGAGAACGAAACATGTGAACAGCAATTTTGAATAAATTCTAGCATGCGTCCCGATATCCAGTAACACAACCACAAGTACCCCATTTCCAACCATGCTGATCTGCAAAGCAAATGCGTAGCTTATACTTGATTGTTGATTCAACAACACTAACATAGAAAATTGTGGAAGCATTCACGTCTGGCGTAAGCTTTTAGTCCATTTCAAGATCCCAAAATATTATTGATACACCATCATCACGAAGGAGAGGATTTATTCATTACCGCTATGCTTCATTTTGATTGATGCAAGAAAGAGGTTCCGAGTCCTGGAGGCTTTCAACGAACTCGTGCAACGTTCAAATTGTCGATCTCGGCAAAACGGTGTAGATAAGGGTTTGATGGAACGATTGAAATCGCAAGGCGAACTAAAATTGGATGTTTAGGATAGGAGTTTTGGTACACAGACAATATTTATCAACAATTTGTCAGAGTGCTCCATGCTTCACAATTCATGACTGATGGCCAAGTGCGGGCATTTTTTACTGTCTGTATAGCTCCTTTTTTAGAGAATTTTGTATTTTCTTTGTTTTACAATAGTTTGCAATGAGAGATAGTATTGCATAGACGCCAATAATGAAAGAGGTCAGTAATAGAGCTGCGAAAAGTCTAGAATTACAGTCCACGATCAAACGGACCAAGACATGGAATCTCAAGCCGCTACTCGATACCCAACGCTACGTGTTCTGACTTTGATTGAGAGTTTATAGGGTATTGCATAAACGCCAATAGTGAAAAAGTTCAGTAATATAGTTGCATTAATCTAGAAATTATATCATAAAGTCTAAGATCAAACGCCCCATGGAATCCCAAACTGCTATACTCTATATCCAACGCGATGTCACATTTAAACAACATAGGCTTTTCGTCTGCCGGTCCATACTCTCCGGGTATTGAAATCTCCCATTAGGTATATTATGCACAGCATTTAGTCGATTATAAGCCACGCAACTTCCACAGGAACACTTAGTATACGAATCTAATATAGAAGCACTTTCTTATTCCAATTGTGGGCAAGCTCTTCAAGGAAAGACACAGAAAAAATATTTATAATCTGATATATTGAGCCACAAGCGTTTGCATTAGACTACAAAACAAAGTACGCACTTCCTATTTTCTCACTTCGCCCAACATACAAAGCGACTTTGTTGTTTTTGTCAACAATACAAAAAAAAAGCTACATCAAAGGTATCGCTGATAAAATTTACGACACACTTCATTAGAACTCTCGGATCCGCGACTTCTTGAGCGCATCCGCTATTGAGACTTGAGTACCCGTCGCCGGATAAGCATCTGTTGTCCAAGTACCCTTGACCGGTATGCCTTGCCAAGATTTGTCTCCACCTGTTGGTTGAATCTCGATTAGCATCAAAATATCAGTAGCGTATCTTTGTTATTGTTGCTTGCAGGGATGCTGGCGCACGTATGTGTGTGAGTGTGTGTGTGCGCGTCTATACCATAGCTTACGTCCCAGTGTGTTATGTAGTAAGATGTGAATGCCCTGATTGAGTAGAGTTTACTTCGCTAACAAGTCGCACCTGAATGATTATAATCAGACAAAATGGAGTGGCCAAACTCTACATGAGTGGCCGGAGCTATACAGTATCATCGCTAGCAAGACACCTCTTAAGGTTGTCAGTCCTAATATCAACTTATTGTACTTGTACAGTGAACTGCTGTAGACGTACGAAAGCAGCTTTTAATGACCGCTCCGATGGTCGAGAGAACATACATGGCCATGGATGTCAGTACATGATGACCGTACTGGCGGAACACACTCATATCCAAAAATATCAAACATTTTGATGGATTTAGTTCAAAATACACGGTTGATTGCACAGAGATATGCGATTTTCGATTAGAAACTGCGTCATATCTATGTATATGTATGTATCATACTTGCAGGTTGCAATGATAGGATATGTGAGGAGAAACATGTCGCCCAAAATCTCTATTAGAGTCAAAAAGGGTGAATTGAGACGAAAAATGCACATTTTTAAACCTCGTCTCTAGTGAATCTCCACAATGAAACGACATGGAATTTTGCATGCGGCATTTTTGTACCCGTTTTTTTATTCACTTGGCATCCTTAAGTGTTCTTGGCTATAGCTTCGATAACGCAGACCGCAGACATCGTGCTATACAATAGACCTTCACAGCAAGATAGATCATATTCAGCAAAGTCTAATTAGCAGTAAGTACCCTCTAATTCAAATAGCTACTATGTCGACATATGGCATTTTAAAGCCTCATTACTAAGGTTTTGGTTTGTTTATATCTTACCAAATGCATCCATTGCAGACATACAAAGGTCACAACATCCACATTTTTGCGGCGTAGCAGGGATGATAACCCCCAACATAAGTTACCCAGAAACATCTTTGCTTGAGTTAATTTTAACAGATGCGAACTATCGAGAGCAATCGATACTTGGCGTGTTGTGAAAACCTCATGATGTTTTGTGAGATAATGCTCGTATCTATGGGTCAGAGGTCAGCGTTAAAATAACAAAGACTCGAAAAGGGATTTTCAACTCTTGAGGAACTCTTTTTAAGTGAGATAATTAATCAATTTATTGCTTCGAAAGTGGCATTACGTCGTGGCTAATAAGAGATGGTACGAACCCGGATCAGATTCGTATGCGGACGAACATAAATTTTAGCACGAGTTGGTTACTGAACCCCGAATCCAAAGTGATGACGTCACAAAGACTTGCACAACGTGTAGTCACCTTTAGTGAAAGTCTCAGTAACAGAGTGCTGGACCATGTTCTTCCTTCACTGAGTATCGGCAATTAGGATTGGCCCCAAGTGATGAAAGATATAGCTTACCCGAAAACATTACTCAAACTGCAATTATGTCATATGCTAATGACGTTTCTTCGCGCAAAAGTCGCGTCACGAGAGGGTTCGATCCGAACACGAACTGAGCGAATTAGCCGAAATTCGCTCTCGAGTCGAACTCGAGCATCATCCCATGGCTATCTCCGCGTCAGGGAGAGATCGACTGGGTGGTCATTTCGAATGAGACACAATGTTTTGTACTCTGTTGTGACCAGACAGCGTACTGCAACCAGATATTTATGCTGCCAAGTCTTGACACAACGACGTTCCTTTCAGCCCTGCGCCAAATTCTTTCATATCGGGTTCCGATTAACGCTATTTTTCTATTTTCGGCATCGCTAAACGGGCTGCCCTAGCGGGGAGATCTGCTCGTAGGGAGTTTGCGTTACAACCAACAAGCAAGCCATATCCTGTTGCCTCAGCACACAGGATGCGTAACCACACGTGCAGTGTTTGACCTCGCTATTTGAGAAGGTCCTTATGACAATCCTATACTGGTTAGGAAACTTTGAAACATACGAAATAAGGTACCAAAACCTAGTTCATAAACTTAGAACTATATGCACTTACAGCAGTTGAACATTGCATTTCAGTACAAAATCTTAGATGCAGTATTACATTCGTCACCCCCTAAGACTGTAACCTTATTAACATGTAAGGATTAGAATGTTCGTACAAAGAAAACTTGTCTTCCGCAGCTTGTAACTTGACACCAGAAGTCTGCGAATTCGAATTAATCAAAAATGGAAACATTTTGACTGATAAATCGAGCGATATACGCGTAAGTGTGTTTCCCACGGAAATCTTCAACCCGCTGTCTCTAGAAAGCACAGAAAGAGGAATCATTCATCATTCTAAGACGCTCGTTTTTGCTTTCTCAAATACAAACGCACTAATCCTGGGTAAGCAACCACCATGTCACTCACCGTGTTTAGTGTCCGAATCAAGCCGTGTCAGTTACAATTGTAGTGCTAATGTATCAGTGACATTTTTGAAAATAGGGTGGGAGGTCTCGGGGAGGAGTGATTACAAAGTTTGGCGAAAGAAAAATCCTAGGAACTACAAAAATGGCGGTGGTGGCGGGAACGTTGTACAAGTTGCACGCAGTCAATTACAGAGATTCAGATTGCGGTAAACAGCCAGAAAGTAAACCTGGAATCAGTTCAGTTACTCTCTAGATATGGAAGTAATAGATATAGTACGTCTCTACAGATTCAACGTTCAGTTCATCTGATAAAGAATCAGAGCTCCGAACGCTTGTAAATTATAATCCAATAAACTGGACTGAACTTTAAATCTGTGGTCTTACTATATCTATTACTATTTGGATCTTCCGCCATCGGCTCCACTATTTTTCGTAAATATGGTAGGGTGTGGAGCCGATGGTGGACGATCAATAGATATCGTAAAGAAGATCACCACAGATTTAACGTCCAGCCTTAGTTTATTGAGAATTAGAACATTCACAAGCTTTCGGAGCTCCGCTCCTTCACCTGATGAATCTGTTGTGATCTTCTTTACGATCTCTATAATTATGTTGATTATTCTAGTCACATTCTGGCACGCTATTAGGCCTGCCATACGCCACAGGAATCGGATAATCCCAGTCATATACCTGTTGCGTGTCTGCGTGGCGACACGCAACAAGTATAGATTACTGTCGTGGATACTTTCCTCGTATATTGATTCCGTGCTTGCCACCTTATTCGATATGCGATTAAAGACAAATAAATCTTGAACCTTAAATCATGACACCTGCCGTTGAATCTACTCAAAGCCACATTTTACCTCTTAGCTTCCATTGTTGCCTATATACGTGCCAAGAGACTGGGGATGTGGTACCGGATCCGAATTCGAAACCGGTTCTGTCTCGCGCAGAATACCAGCTATCACGGCGATCTACCTAATCTTCAAGTTACCATTATGGATTACGGGGTGATATCTAATTATCCTGCTGAATTCAACTTGTCGATACGGACACAGGGGACGTGGCACTTTTTCGAGAGAATTCATCAGTGGGTTATGTAACTTCTATATGCTACTATATAGGAATGTTAGGCCCGCCGCCGTTTCTAAGAAAAGCACTTAAAGTATATATCGCCATTTTAGTTTTGGTTCAAAACTTCTTCATCGCCATATATTCAATTTTTCTTCATAGTTCATATATATATAAAGCGGCTAGAACAGAAATTCTGATCAGTGTAAGTTCTTAGCGACCAAGAGTTAGAGAATGAATTGAAAACATATAGACAAGGGGCGTTAGGGGCATTACTGTTGCAAAATAATAATGTATATACCTTTGGCAGTATGTTTTAGGGTATGTGTGAGTTTACTAACCACACATTGCGGTTAGAAAGCCTGTATCAAGTTGCTAGGGTTGCCTCCCTATAAAGAATCAGCATCACAATACGCGGCAAACAGTACCAAAATTCGGAGGGCTTTTGTATCAGCTCTATCAAAATGTTTGCAAACGATGCAACATAGGGGGGTGGGTGATGATCTCTGCGTGATTACTTACTACTGCATCTCCCTAAGCTATGACTCCACAATCGATTAATACAGTCACAGGCGGAAATTTCCCAATATAAAAGAAGTTTTAAGCTCTAATGATACCTCTGACACTCATTAATCAGGGGTAGGTAGGACTACATTACGGAAATAGTTTGATACAATCACTATATGGAATTCGCATGCCTTTTCTAATAAAATCCATACCGATGTCAATACAGATATCTAAGCTTATTTCCTTTGTATTAGCTTCGGCAACCTATAGATTTAGACATAACAGTTTTTTGTCCTTGAAAAGGAAACTACTCAACTAGAAGATATGAGTGGATTACTACCTTATCCCGTGACAGAGAAGGGTGCAAGAAAACCCAAGTGCGCACGTTGCAGAAACCACGGCGTGATTGTATGGTTGAAAGGTCACAAACGAGAATGTCCCTACAAGAAATGTAAATGCACAAAATGTAGTCTAATCGTCGAAAGGCAACGAGTAATGGCGGCGCAGGTAAGGAAAATTTACATGTAGACCTATTAACACACTGCCTACAAACATGGCCACTTAGACTATAGTATAGTTTACTTTATAGGCCATTCTAGAAATGTGAATGTTGTACTGTCATTGTTTTGAATTTACATCATTTTCCACCGCTTAGATCAGGTATAGCCAAACCCAAGTCATTGCTCGTCGTGGTACTTCACAGCGCAGATACCAGCAGACAAATATAAACTCCCTTGCGGCTGCCTTCCTTCGGGCCGAGCCTCTCACAACGATGGCCAGCGAACAAATCGCAACGCTACGCTAGCAGTATAGTCGTCAAGAGAACATTATGAATTGCCATTGGATATACAGTATAATAGCTAATAGGCCTATTATAGTCTACTGCGTAGGCCTATGTATGCCTATTCATTTACATACAGTACTTTATCGCACGAGACAGGGGTGGAGTCATCACTGAAATATCCTATCCGGATATTTTGCTACAAATCTTAATGTTCATAAAAGCTTTCCGAGGTTTTTGTCACTTGAGACCTTGAGAGTTTCGACACTCACTGTCTTCCTATTTACAGGTTGCGTTAAAAAGACAACAAGCGGCCGAGGATGCGATCGCTTTAGGCTTGCGAATGGCGTCGTCATCACCAGAAAATCGCTTGGGATATTTACCACCAGGACCTGTGCTCAACCCAAATGAGTCGGAATTAGAAAATGATGCAGGTGAGGTCCTATGCCGGGCACTCTGGGCAAGACTAATTAGCGGCGCCTTGGGTTTATATTACATAATCCAACACGCTACGCCAATATCCTCAACTTCTGATCGTAGGCTATACTAACATTCAAAGTACCATTTCTCGCATTCGATGATAACGCATTTCGTGGTTAACTTTAGGCCTTAAGGGACAACGATACAGTGTCTGTATGTTATGAAAGGAGTAACACTAAGCAAAGCTGTGTCGCTTTCGTAATATTTCATCGGCGCATGATAGCCACGACTGGCCGGTGAAGAGAACACGGAAGACACGACACGACCCTACGGATATACTCCGGTATCCAAGATATATCCGTAGATATGCCCAGGTATCCCTCGCATCTATACTGAGATATACCCAGGTATCCATTGTCACTAGACGCAGGTTTCCTCCGTATATACTGTATTATACTCAGGTAGCCATTGTGTTTAGACGCAGGTATCCACCTAGGAATCCCACCAAGGCATCCCACAGCCGATACGTGGGTATATCCACACTGGATATCAGGGTATATACACAGTGGACGATACCTGCGATACTATAGTAATGTCGGTGTAGGTATAACCACAGTATATCTGGGACATCTGGGTCGATAACTGAGATACAGTACTTCAGTATATCTACCGCTACACCTCGGATACCTGAGTATAATATCTACAGTGGATAGCTGGGGAATGCCTGAGTATACCCACAGGGTTCTCGACACCGGTATTTGCTGCATTCGGATGGTGGAACTGTTCTCGTCTTGGTCTCGTTCTTCGTCCACAGCAATGGCAAAACAAACAACTCCACGACTGATACCATTGTCAAAAGCAATTAGAATACAACAATTCCCATTCGCCTATAGGCTTGCATTGCAAATGCAAACGGCACGGGCTATGCTGGTTAGTCGGCTTATAGCGCTTGGACCATGAATTATAAACTATGCGATAACATTGCTGATTGCGAGGAGTATTCGCTAACGCCAATCATTCCACATAGAATTAACCATCGAAAGAAAAGGGTCTACCACGGCAGATGAACAAGATCTATCAGAATCTGACCGAAGTGGCATAAAAGCATCGAAGAGTGATGATTCTAGAAAAATTTCAACAACCGACTCATCAAACGCGCCGTCTCTCGATGTTACCAATTCCTTTGCGTCTTCATTCCGACCTGGCAAACTCAGTCCATTACAGATTTTGACTCGACTATTCGCTAAAGAATCACCTAACGTATTGGAACTTGTACTACAAGGATGTGAAGGAGATTTAATTAAAGCAATAGAGCACTTTTTAAGCGCTTCAGACTCATCAGGATCAAATTTACCAAGCCACGCCACGCAGTCATTGAACAAAAGGGAGTGCATTGGCGGGAAGAAGTCTGTAAACGCAACGTACAACAGCCTATTAGAGAACTGCAAAAGGACGGGCGCAACGATACCGCCAACAGCATTCGAGAAGCTACGACGAGGCTTTGAGGACTCCTTCAGAAATTTTGAGAAAGGGTTGTCTTCTTCAGACAATCAAGTTCCTCCATCCCAACTTCCCGTAAAATCTCCAACCGAAAAACATCTGTACAGACCGTACATAACAACCCACACGCCCCACAAAACCTATTCAAACGACGTCTCTAGATTTCTCCCTTCACGACCTGTTCCTACTGAAATGGCCCATACATTCCGGTATCCATTTGAATTCCCTTGCAGATCCTTCCTATCAAGCCAAACAAGTCTGTACCGAAACGAAACCGCTCTACTAACCAATCAAAGCACTTACTACCCAACGTCCACATTTTTTTAAACCGCCAAAAAGTTATGTTTCACCCGATTTGTAAAACGTTTTTAGCCGCATAAAAGGCGGGCTGCTTTCACTCAGAGGACAGACTACAGGCAAAACATGTAGTATAAGGAATTGTTGTTCGCAATGTGAACATCTGAAATATCCGCCTTACTCCTTCTCTCAATGGCTGCAAGGCGAATGAACCTCCAGTGCTGTATACGATTTGACCAATGTTTCACGCCGGGACACCCTTCATACCCCAGCCGTCCAATTTCGCCGACTCACGGAGAGATGTGTGGTAATTTCGCCCTTCATCAAATAGGTCTACGTCCAAGAAATGCGTGGGAATATGTTTTGAGATGCAGATCGAACAGGCTATTGAGTACCGACACACTGGCCTTGTGGCACTCTCAACGTCCGCACGACGCAGTCGTGGTTTGTGGCGACTTCTTACCATTACACCACAGCAAAAAGATATACTATCACACGTTTTCATATATTTCCGTCAACATTTCATCACAGATAGATGACCATTCCCACTTGACATCTCACCCTAGCAATCTTACGACAAATAGTGGAGCCGATGGCGGACCATCCAAATAGCAATTTAGTACATGTCATATACAATTTAGTACATGTAGTAGGCCATGTAGCAATATATAGCCGACTGTACCTAAAGTAAGTCACCACATATTTAGCGTCTAGTTCAATTTATTGGAATATACTTCACAAGCTTTCAGAGCTAGGCTCCTTCATCAGTGAAGCGCTCATTTTATTCTGTATCGCATCTCTATAATATTATAATCTACTCAAAATGACTGATTTATGGCTTGGGGTATTTTCAATTTTTCGCTAGGAGTATCGGTGTAGGCCTAACTTGAAACAGTGATAGAGTATATAGCCTAGTGTGCGCTTGGAAATTACAGTTCGTTATGATCTGGTTTGCTTTCCACGTCGTTGTCAACTTCGGTGGTGTTGGCGTTTAGAGATCCACTGCCGCCGTTTGGAGTGACTTCTGGTTTTTCATTCTCATTTAACTCCTCATCTTCATCGAACTCAATTTCCTCCTCCTCTTCATCTAAGTCTTCCTCTTCTTCCTTAGATGGCTTTTTTTTAGGCTTTTGCTTTCCTGAAATACGAGTCATGATTTATCGATAGTCTGTACCCGACACCAGGCATTGAGGAGGCATCAATATCGATTGGTCTCTACCGTATAATTGACTGATTCTCAGGCCTACTGCTTTCGTCGAGTTTGGTTCATGAGACGACAGTGTTGTTAGGCTATTTGTTACAGATAGCAAAATTTGGAATTCGACCGGAACCAAGTCATTTCTGGTGCGGGTGGGCGAGTTTGGGTATGAGCCACAATAAGAAAATCCTGGTCAAAGTTACAGCAGCAATACCCTAGAAGCTATTAATGTAATTCGACTTACTTTTCTTCTTCGACGTCTTCGAATCAATAACAGCAGTCGCTGATGCGTACGGGCCAACGGCCAGGTCGAATTCTATCTCAGGTCCTATGCTTGTTCCATCGTCTTCGTCGTAAGTATCGTAAGATAAAGTCTTGGTTGATACCAACGCTCGGTATGGCCTTTCAGCGTCAAGCGAAACGGTGCCGTTGTTGTACGTCGTAATACGGGCTATGAACAAATATATTTGGTACCCACTGTCCGAAAAGTATTGAAAGAAAAGCCTATAAGGAACTATTCTAAAATGACGATGCTGTATACAATGCAACGTTCGGAAAGTCGGAAGTATAGTCAATTACAGTGCTTCCGATTGCACGTCTGGATTAGCTAGCAGCGGCAGCTCATGTTCAGGTAGTTTTTGGACTAAAAACGTTGACAAATCTCACAACGATTCGGCAAAAAGGTTTTCCTCATTAGGATTTCCCACATTACTGCTGAGGTGCATTACACGTTACTAGATTAGGACTTGCCGAATTCGGAGATCCCAGCCAATTGATACCGGGTTTTGAGATACCCAATCGGTGTTGAACAAATACGGAGATATATATCAGATTCAATAACCGAAATTCGAACTAAATATCCGAATTTGATGAAATTGTATATGACAGGCGTCTGATGATTAGCCTACACCATGGAGGAGGGTCGGAATATTGCCAAAATATGTTAGGCCTATATTCCGTTTGTAAGCTTACACGCAGCGTTATAAAAAGCACAGTACCATTGCTAGCGCGATATTAAATTCAGATAGTAGAGCAACGTTTGACGAAACTGTCGCTTGAGAAGCACGCCGCCGTTGTACAGCGTTGCTCCACCATGTAATTGCAAATCTAGCCCAGCTTACTATATATAATTGGCTACCTCTTTTAATATCCCAGAGATCGATGCCTTTGAGACTGAAACTTCTTTCACAAACGCTGGGAGAATAATTCGTTACCGTAATAATATAACGGGTATACGTTTGTACGCTTTTATACGCTGATATGAAACATTCATCGTAGTTTTTCCATTGCTTTTGGACGGGGTAGGTTTCTATAAAATGTTAAGTGTCGTTATCAAATGGCAAAGTGAATGACTCTGCAATCTTCTGGAAGGCTGCATATGAGTTGGTTATTATCTTCACGGCAAATCGCCGTCCGACCGTAACCCTCTCAATTTAAAACATGCAGTGACCATGCAGACTGCGCAAAGTAGAGCTGGACTGAGCCGTGTTGATTGTAGCACCACCACATCCTTATATCGCTGTGAGCCTAGGTTAATAAAGCTACGAATACTATTTGCCAATATTTTCACAAAAACAACGCAGTTGGTGAGAGCCGACAAAGCTATGCTGAGCAGGAGTAAGACTGCAGTCTGCCGAAAGCCGGGAAAGACTCTTCAGTTTCACTTGAGAAACTATAGGGGAATGCAATTCAATACACGCACGCCTATATGTCCTGCTGAACGCCCGGATATTTCAAACGGCCATGAAACACTACCGTTGAAGTTTCTTGGGCAAATAAATAGCGTTCTTTGTTTAATGAGACGTTCCGAACTTTTATATCTTGCATCAGTAGCCTTGTAAAATCACTAACATAAATTTAACTTACCATTGGTAAAATATGATATGACTGTTTCCAATGCAGCAAGCATTTGCTTTGGTTTGTCATTTTTATCGATCAATCCATCGCACCCACGATTCCACCATGTATCGGCTGCTTTATTATAGACAACCCAAGGAAAGCCATGAGACAGCAACGTTGTGATACTGGCCAGCGTGCGAACAGCTGATACATGAATTAAAAATGGAAGAAATCATTTGACAGCGAGTGAAAAATATAATGGGATGATTCAACATTTTAATATCCATGAATATTACAATATAATAGTGCAACTCACAGCACTGGAGTATATAGTAGTGGGGAACGCTCACACTAATTTCGCCTGGTATAGTCCTACTATTGATCTCGGTGGAAAATCCACTACAGCAATTGTGGCAGTAGTTGCTCTCCGCTGCACCTCAGAGCACTGCAGTATAGCACTGGGAAAGGCTGTGTGACCAATTGGCCATGGTCCAGTCATACTAAATTCGCCTTGAATCCTATAGGTCTCGTCGAAAAACCGTCGATTGTGGTAGTTACAAATTCACGCTTAGACCTTGCTGGCTTTATGGCTGCTTAGTGCTTACCACCACCATATTCAACAAAGTGCTCTTGCTAAGCTTATTTGCAGCCGCTGTAGTTGCCACGGTAGTGAAAAGCAACGACGAAGAACCGCAGAAACGGTGCAGCTTCCTTGGCGATTAGTCAAATGATTTGATTAAATTTCTGATACGTACTAAATACTTGTACATACAGTAGCAAGGACGGTGTTAAATTCCGTCTTAACTAAACAGCAAGATCATATGTCAACATATTTCCAAGGATTATGCGTGGAAGACGTTACCAATGCATATCAACCGGGTAAGGTTGCAATGGGCAAAGTTGCAAAAAATCTAGCATCACAGAGATTAGCATGCTGTACTTTTTAAATACGGCAACAATTTTATTTGTCTTCCCATGACATCTCTCATAGTGAAGTGGTACAGAGTACAGAGCCTTCGTGGGCATATATGCCTACTACGCAACAACGTAGGCTACTGTATTGCATTCGACTTATCAGTGCCGAATAGTTCTAAGTTTATAACTGTGAATGTTTTAATACTCAATAAACCAAGGCTGGACGTTAAATCTGTGGTGATCTTCGTTGCGATATCTATTGATCGTCCGCCATCGGCTCCCATAGCATACATTCTTCAATGTGTTTAAAACTGCCACATACTGCCGTTTAGTAAATCATTCGACTTTGAGATAGCACACTAATTGAACTGAGTTCTCCGAAAGGATCTCGTTCTCTATTCCCCTTCCGTAATAGTACATGTAAGGTTATAATTTTGTCTCTCCCAGTTCTATAGCAATTTCAACTGCCGTGTTAGTGTTTCAGTTTACTCTGAATCAGGCCTACCCGCGGAATAGCTTACACAAACTTTTCAAATTATAATTTGCAAACTCGCAGGAAAGTGTGTACATAAATTCGAATAGCGGTTGATTATAGGCAATTGGCTTAGAGCTCGCTGTACTTCGTTGCCGACGACATCGCGATTCTAGACAGTATAGTATAATCCTTACTCTCCAAAGTCCAATAATGGTACACAAAACACGAGGGCGCTTTCCTAGGCCAGAGCTTAGGCTCGGCCCATTCTATGTTTCTGAATATCAGCGCGTGCACAAACCACATACTGTATGTTGTTGGCAGACAGGGAATATGACAGAGCCTCAGTAGGCGATAAGGAATGCTAGGAGATAATTACATATAACTTACCGAATTGCGGAGCTTGTGAGATTGAGTCTATCAGAGTTTTGTGTCCAGTTCGTCCATGTGTGTCGTCGTAGCATTTTTGTATATCACCATAATATCTCATTTTCCCATATTCAACGTCCTCAGGACCGGCATATCTTAAACCGGACACCACGACGGGTTTTTCCTCCCAATCTGACGGAATGATGTCCTAAAGAAAAGAACACATTAATTTTGCTAGAGAGATGCCTTCATACAGCGCTAACACAACATTGCGTGCACGTGCACACATACAGTACGTCTGCGGTACGGTGATGTCACACAATTTTGCCCTGCAAATATATATATATAGGCATTTGTGTTTCTTCTAAAGAGTAAGTTAGTCCAATAAGTTGAACCATCGCCCACTAATTGGCTAGTAATGGCTACTATACTACTACTAGTAGGCCATGGTTTATGTTGTTTGGTAAGTAGACATTTTAGCAGGCCAAGGTTGGACTTATTCTCCTTTTGATCAGTTGGAAAATGAGTGCAATGAATAGGGCGATGGTGTGTAGCTTGATGACATTGCTGCATATTACACATCTCTATTGCAGGGAGTATGGTAATCAGATTAACTGCGTTACGGACAGTGTAATTGCCTGACTATCGCAATTATACAATTATGGGCTGCGGCGCTCGTATAGATAGGCCGCAGTATTGGCGAGCAGACCAGGGATGTCTCGACTCAAGACATCCCTGCGAGCAGACACGTTAGAGGTGCGTGTAGCTGTGTAATTTATCTCAAATGGTTATGAAAAAAAGCAAGAAATAGATGTAGGCACTAGATATATATCCGACCTTGATGTCTTTGTGAAAACGTGTTGCTTGTTTTGCAATGTTTTCTAAAGGCAGTGATCCATTGTCGATGAAATGGGTCGTAATCGCATACAATTTATCGTACGCCTCCTTGTCATTCGCTGAAAATAGAAAGTAATAGATAAGAATAAGTCATCGTAGAATTAATGTCCAGCCCAGTTTATTGGAATATAGTACACCAGGTTTCGGAGCGCCGCTCCATAATTTGAAAATGGATCAACTCATTGTGATTCAATTGCGACCCCTAGAGGGCATAATCATCTCGACGACAGCTTCTAACCCCGTGTAACTCAAGAGGTTTGCGGTAGGAAAGGAAGGCTACGTGCCGTGAAACACACATAAAAATCGCAAGCCAGTCAATCTATTGTGGCTACCCAACAATGAAATGTCTGGCGACAGACGTGAAAGATTCCGGGAGTTTTATCAGTGGTGAAAATCTCAGACGATAAAGTCCCTTGACGCATAGCTTGACCACAATCGGTTTTCAATTTTTTCACCTCTATTGCAGATGCCAGGTAGTTTAACATACAGTACCTAGTGCTTTCAAGTATGGCCTAATTTGACCGGGCCGATCAACTCCTGGTCCCAGGATTTTGACTTCATCCGCGAGCAAGTTTCTCGCGTCCAACTCATCTCTGGCTTTTTTAATCAAATATGTGACTTGAGTAGAATTGAAATAAACCGAGAGTTCGCCAGGATCAGCGACTTCATCAAACAGCTCCACATAAGGTAAGGGAACACCTGAATAGATTAAATAGTATATGGCTATTGCATGCTTGATAAAAGTATAGAGCCAGTCAGAGCCGACCGAGACATTAGGCTGGTGTATAAGGCCAAGTGTGCTACTTCCACGTTACTGAAAAATTGAAGTTTGGGACGCTATTCCAAAATCTGGCTTCGTAGTGTGGCCTAATGATTATGTAGGGTCGTCGGCCATAAAACTAATTAATAGGTGACACGATTGAATCCTGACGGCGTCGCCAACGACTTTGCAAATAGTAGGCTATCCTTAGCTTCCCCTAAGAACAGTTGGATTAGGCCTTCAGCTACAGTACTGCGTAGCCAAAGTCTCTGTGCGTGGCTGGCTCTGTATGATTTCGTACGTCATATAGGCTACTCGCACGTGGTAACGGAGTCAGGCGCGTGATTATGGGAAAACCCTCCACAGCCAACGAGCCAAAACCAGCGCCAAGCAGAGCAAGGGGAGATCCAGTCAGCTGAAGCTAAAACATATGCCGGTAGGGTAGGCCTACATCAGATGTGGCCACTCTAAGGAAGAGAGATACGCATACCTACTCCAAGAAGGTCAACATATTGGAATGTTCCTTATATTGTAAAGAAGATCAACACAGATTTAGCGTCCAGCCTTAGTTTATTGAGAATTAAAACATTCACTAGCTTTCGGAGCTGCGCTCCTTCATCAGGTGAAGATGGAATGAATGTTCCTTATGTAATGTAATTACACGCCTCCCAGTCATCATCAATACGATTAAACTTACCTAAACCTTTGAGATGATCAACTGTGGCGGCGTAAAATTTTCCAAGGTCATCGATGCGAGCATGATCTAATCCAATGTGATTGCAGTAAAAGCTAAGCAAATCAGGTTCTCTTCCTTCCTATAATGATTAGAAACTGAGACACGGATTAATTTATTGAAGGCGCGCGGGACCCGAGCAAAACTGTGCATGCGATTTGGGATAACCTGTTCGCTCCTCGACTAGCCTGTAGCATAGGCCAACATATATGCAAGTTATCCACACAGGTTATGAGTTATAGTATTGTAATGACTTAATTGGCATCAACGTGCCGTCACTCTGTCTATCTTCTTCGTCAAATTTTGGCATTTTCAATTGGGTTGCCACAACTGATCTCCCCTTCATCTGTAAATCTAGAGATGTCTTGAACTTTAGTCAAGACTTCCTTACATAAACCACTTCACCTATTGTATGGTGTCTTCTTCCGTGCCTCTGACTTTTCTCATACTGTATCGTCCTTATCCAAATATCAGTTATAGGCCCAGCCACGTTTACTTCTAGCTGCAGATGGCGGATGACCATTTACGATTTATATAGACGAGCATCTCCCCAACGTTTCAACGTCAGAGACAAATTTGCGACAAACTTGGTTCACAAGCATTTGGGAGCTCCTACCCTTCATAGGTTAGCCAATATAAGTACCTTTTCAGCAGCCTTCTCCTCTCGATATTTCTTCTGCTGGGTGGTAAGGCGATAGGCTTCTGGCACTCCTAGAAATTTCGCGATAATTTCTATCGAATGATTTCCGAAATAGTAAGTCGCATTCTGCAATAGAATATATATATATCCAGATATTGTGAAGGAGCTCATTCTGCCCACTGTGGTGAATCTTCTTTACGATATGAAATAAATAGTCAATTTCGACTATTTAGCCGAATCGCCAGCCATACGCTATAAGTAATAAGCTGCCTATAAATGGTTAGTATTAATCCCAATTCGCCCAACATAGTCGGCTGGTAGTGTTACCGACAGATGATATAGCAACGACTTACGATGTTAACTAGAATCCATCCATGGCCTGTACTCTAGACCATGATCCACCTTATCTCTGATAACAACAAGTAGCAAGCAGTATATTCCAATATTTACGCACTCACGCGTAGCTATTCATTTCTACACAAACGCAATCCTCGCATCTACAAGTCGACAGAATCTACGTGCGTGGCGTCCTTCGTACCTGAAATCTCATACAACTGCGTCTACCTACTAACTAGATTACAAGGCGAATCATGATTACAAAATGTGTGCAGACTATACTGTCTAATTACGCGCATTTCCAATCAGAAATCTACGTACGGCCCTCGTATGGCGCGAGGCTGCAGTTTTGCATGGTCATTAGTGGCCCGTGTGTGGTTAAGGGCATGCAAACGCAATACTGGCCTGTGTACACGCGGCCGTGTTCGGGCCATGTACGGCCCTAGCCAGGCTATAACTGGCCCACGTGAGTGCGATACGCCATGAGCCATCTGTGGCAAAGATGTACATGGGCCAGGTATTTCCCTAACACGGCCATGTGTGGGCTTCATAACGAGTGGCTTTCCATGCGCAAGCCTTGGCAACCCCACACCCGGGCCACGTAGGGACACTCGCACTTTTCTGACTGGGTTGTGTACCGATCAATTGGACCACGTTGGATTTCCGAACGAGTCAAACCGAAGACTTTTAAAGATTGGCGCTGATTCCTATTAGGCCTTACTAGAGTGCGGAGGATTAGTTGTGCACACGGGCTATAAACCTGGAATCGATCGATCAGTTGACACGGATTGGATTCCCAACGGACCGAACCAAATACTTCAAAATTTGCGTATGTTCCCTACTTTGCTACTACTAGAGTGTGGACGGTTAGCCGTACATAATGATACGACCTATAAACCTAGAAATATGGAGTCCGACGTGTATGAGCCTTGGCGTGGGGTAGTTGAAGCCTTGAAAACAACAATAAACAACAACAAATCACCCTCATTGTGTCGTGCTTTTCGTAAAGATTTCTGTAGATACTTCCGATCCACATATCCATCCTTTCATCATCAGCTTCCCAAGGAGCAGGTCCTGAACTGGAAACTTCCCATAATGTCGGCCAGACACCGGTGTTAAGACTTTTTCCTAAGGATTTCGACATTCTCTTGTGCCTGCGAAAATTTTCCCGATGACATAACGCTTTGTGTCAAAAGTCACAAACCCTAGAGCTAACATTGACGGTGGAATTTTCGAAGCAAATTTCGTATGAACATGATTTAAATAAACGAACCGCCTCAATGGTACACTTTACCAGTTCAAAATGATTGAGACATAGCCCATACTCTCGCTCTCTCTCTTTTCATGAAGCTTCAGTAGCCGCTTCGAAATCAATAGAAAACTATTCGGATCACAATTGATATATATCCTATACTTTGAATTGATATCGTAAAGAAGAGTCATGACTTGAAATTCTCTTCCGCATAGTGTTGTTGACTCGCCGGCTTAAAACCTGGCTTCTCGATGCCGATGTTTCGAATTTTATTAAGACTGAAACAAGTGAACGGTATCGTACCTACTGTTGCATAGATATACAATATACAGGTTAGGGTCCATCAGTTCCGACAGCTTGTAAATGTTACAATTCTCAATAAACCAAGACCGGACGTTAAATCTGTGGTGAATCTTTTTTACGATATCTATTAATCGTCTAGAATCGGCTCCACTATATTGTTCAAATAGCAATAGTGAGATAATGCGAAGTGTGTTGGTGCCGACATCCCACTGATCACGTATGCGTCTTAGCAACCAAGCGTCACTATAGACAAGTATTTGCACATGCTAATTAAGGTAGTTGAGGGCGTAGCGAAAAAAGAACTTAATAATTATGCCCGCTCTACAATAATTAGACCATTCCCAAAAATACACATACCTATCAGGTCGATCATCAAAAAAGAGCAAGCCAAACTTAATAGGCTGATTCTTTACATCATTCATGTCAATTGCAGAAAACGTATCCACCAAACCATCATCTTTTTGCCCGTGAACAAGAAATGGCAAAACTACTAATACTCCCCACAACATCATAAGTTTATCAAGCCTAGAATTTGTAGGCCTATGACCAAACGACATTGTAACATGAGAATTGCGTACTTGCTACTAGCCTCGTTCAATACTATGCTGCCGACGGTGAAACGTCGCTAACATTGAACCACGCGGTAGAAACTATCCAACATTACCTCCAATGCGACGTAGACATCGCTACGTGTCCCAGGATACGTATGGGAACCGAGCATCTTGCGTATACACACCGCACCTCTCGAGTAATTTATGATTTGCTGTAGCCGAGGCAAATGTTTATTTAGTCAACACTATGACGGCGAAATTGCAAACAGCGGCTTTTCCAGGCAATTCAATTTGTCCAATACGGGATGCGAAATTTTATTGATATATCTCGGACTGTGCGATACAGGAACTTCACTTGCCGTACCCCCCTGACGGGTCCCCAACCGGCTTAAACCTGCCGCGTCTGGTGTGGACTCGTCACAATCGACTCAGAACAGTAGTGGGATGCTTCCCTTCACAAGTGGGGTATCACCTCTGCGTCTCGCGTCCGTGGTATATAATATTTTATGTTTTCGATAAAGTGATGAACCGCAACACAGGTCGACAAAACAACTTGTAACTGTAACTGAATTTCATGGCAATTTCAACTGTATGGTTTGTGCGTGCACGTAATTCACATTGATTCTTAGTCTTGGTTAACGCGGTCGGGAATCGAACCCGGTGTAGCCTATCTGTCGATCAGGAGGAGGCGGCAGTCAAACCAACCAACCAACCGAGCAATCGTGCTAACTTAGTGTGTTTTAGTTTGGAGGTGAGGAGGGATGCTCACGCGTTTTCGAACATCATCTGCTCAGTGACGTCAGGTCGTATCCACGTACCGTAACAAGTTTTTCGAAAGTGCAAGAACTAGGCTACATAGGCCTACTAAATTTATTTTCGGCGAAAAATAGGTAGGCCTACACTAACCTGATGAAAATATGTGATGAAATGAAACCAGCAACGACAATCCCAGATCGGTACTACTACTGTCTCTCTCCGCCGCCGAACCAAGAGAACGAGAGTGCACGAAAGCTGCCAGCACATCACCTGAATTTCGTTGCTCACGCGCATCACGGAAATCTCATGGGGAACAGTAAAAACGGGGGTTTCGAGCAGGCCCCCTCAGCCCCGTCGCGCTCGCAGATATGGAAAAGGTAGAAGAGAGTGCGAAAAAGACAATCTAGCCCAGAAACACGCATGATGAGCAAAACCATCGAAGCGGAACGGCTCCGAATGGAAACCCCTCTATCGAATTATTATATACTGTAGATGAGTTGTGGATGTACACGTGTGCGGGGATGGAATTTGGTACAGCCCAGACCACCGCGCTGCTGATTGTTGCGTGTAGTGCGGGTGTCATATGCCAATTGGTAACAAAACTTCCCTCGTGGGAAGTCTAATTACTTCTTCGCGTCGCGTAAGTCCAATCGTCCATGTATGGCGTGTTGCTTATTTCCTTCCTTTAGGCAAATCAATGACCTCTAACCATTAGCTATATATTGTTCCGTTTGGTGAATAATTACATCACCTATTCTCGTCGTGACATTATTGGCGGTGATAGTGAACGTCCTAAATTAACCATGCATCGGCTAATTGTTTCTTATGCCCAACAGATTCTCAGATTCAGAGGCCATACATTGCGCCACACTGTGTTTACTAAAGCCGGGTAATAGTGCGCCAGTCAATTTCGCTATGCCGGGCCAGTTTTGTTTCGCACGACTCAAAAAATCTTCCCCGCAATTGCGCTCGGTATGCCTACCCGAAACTTATCTTCAATACTTCCCATTTCTCTGAAAATTAATACACACCTCTAAATGCACGTGGACTGCGGGCGGATGGCAGTCACCGATATGAGGCATCTAGCAATCCATATCCGATAGAGCAACAGTTGGAAATTACTTACAACCGTAATTCTTACCACAACACTGCTTTGATACATGAAGCAGGAAGGCAATAAACACAGAAACATGCACTGGGAGCAAAAATACAGTACCAAATACGCTTGCGTGAAAATGTCTGACGACAGAAAATAAAGATTCCAACACATACACAGCGTGAACGAGACCACTAATTGTTCGTACATTTTACCATTAGAACTGGATCAATTCTCACGACATTGAAGCTGAACAAGTGAACATGTACAAAATATATCTCCTCAGTCACGACCAAGTATAACAAATCATGTCACAACCACAAACACGATCACACCAATCAATACCTCGCATCCACAGCTTCACATGCAGAAAAATGACAAATGACAAAAAAATGACCAGAGCGTCAAACAAAGCTACTGATGTTGTTAGAAAACTTGGTCATTGCAAGGAATGCAATGCTTACAGTCAGGGATGGTATGAACCCGGATTAGATTGGTTTTCAGACGAATGAACGCGAAACTGTTGGCATAGAGTCTCAACTGATGACGTCACAAATACGTGTGTGCATACTTAGTCAGGAGTCACATGCAAGTACCAGAATGATATATCCTATTCCCCCTTCACTGTGAGTACCACCAACTATGATCTAGCCCAAATGATGACATAGTATTTCTCGCACAGCACATTTATCATAAGCTGATAATGCTTCTTTGTTCTAGCACATAAGATCTAGGTACGAACATAGAGAGAGTTAAATCCGAACACAAACCGAATGGGGCAAAATTTGCTTTTCGAGTTGAAATCGAGCACTGAGTTCGTACCATCCCCACTACACAAGGCGATCTTATTACAGTAAGTGCAAGCAATAGATTGAACCGGTTGGATCCAGTTTAATCTGTCTCATCGGCAAAAAAGTCAGGATAGTCTCCAGTTAAATCTGGCGACTGGACAAGTTGCTGAGGAGTTGAACTCGTCTCAGTAGCGTGGTTGGTCGTTTGATGAAAGAGGTTCCTTATGTTTAACATAGGGAATGAGTCCGAGGCTGACGGAGTTGGTGCATTTGCAGAAGACGACGATTGTTGCTTCGTACCGGGGTTATCGCGGAGATATTTTTCTTTTGCGAATTTCATAAACGCTGCCCGCCGTTCTTTTAGCATCTTCTCCCTTTCAGCGGGCATCTTAGAAAAGTGTCCACCAACAGAAGGAAAAGACGGCAGCGGTGTTGATGAAGTTGAAGGAAGAGAAGGTTTCAAGTTGGGAGCTTGTGAACTTGTCGATGGTTGCTTAGAAGTTGAGGGCATGTCATTACTTTCAACAGTGCTAACATTTCTTTTTCTGATATGAATATCGCTTGGATCAGATCGAATCAATCTGGGATGAACTACATCATTTTCTTCAACCACTGATGAAGAGTTGGTTGGTGGTGATGCGTTAGAAGCTTGCTCTGTTACCGCAGCGTTTCGAACTGGAGCAGCACGCCGCGAAGTAAAGAGTCCGGGGAAGTTGCGGTTATGCAAGCGTTGTCCGGCGGCAGGATAAAATTGTTGTAGCAGACGTAGCGATTCGAGAGACGCTTGCAGGGGTGTTGAATTTGGTGGTGGTGACGGAAGGCCTAAAAAACAAAATTTTTGCGATTACTGTGATGATGTCCTACTCAAGATCATCATTGGGATAATTCAAAGCACGTGTGAACGTATTACTCATCTGTTGATCATTCGTATACCCTCAGTTTGTCATTATTGCATGTTGACACAGAATTTCCTGCTACTGTTTAATCTGAAAGATCGCAGTCTGTACACTGATTGTTGTTGTTGTTTTCAAATTACGCGTTTTCAACAACTAAGGTCATGTACCCCTGGTTAATGCTTACGGTAGACACATCAATACTTCCGGCTTATAGCGCGGATCCCCCTCTGCGATACTGACTGCCAAACAGAGAAGGTGATGTAAGTCGCCAAAACCGGTATGAATTTTATGACGGGTTTAAAAACTTCTAGCCATGTTACAAAAACTTAGAATAGACGGAAAATCTAGTTTGTGAGAAGAAATTTAGCCTCGGAATTACTCTGTCCGTGGAGGTAATTTTAACCAGCGCGATTGCATAGTCGGCACGAGCTTTGGATGGAAACAGGTTTAAACTGGGCATATCTTATGACATCATTTTGATTCCCCACCATAAGTCTTGTCACCCTTTACTCATTGTCTTACGCATGGCGTCGAGAAGGGTTTTGATGTCAGTCTATTATTCTGTTTGCTGGTGAACTGCAGTGCTAGAGTAAACGTCTGTGAGCATTTAAGTAACAAATATGATGGATGGATGGTGTATTGTATGGTGAACCAATTAGCCGAGATTCTCTCCAGAGTCAAACTTGAACATGAGTTCATAACCTCTCTAGTGTGTTTATGCAACACCTATTACGCATAGAGGTATTCCGTGAGTCTCACCAAAATCGAATAAGGTCAAAATATATATCGTTCAACTATGTAGCATAATGACACATATAAACAATGACTGGGTTGAATACTTGTGTCAGCATCTGACGGGAGACTAGCTTACCTGTAAGCACTGCGTTCGTTGGCACTGACAACCTTCCTTCCAAGATGTTATCAGTCGTAGCCTCGACGGATCTCGTCAGTCTCAGATCATTTAGAATAACTCCGATTGGAATCTAGTGAAGAAATAATGATTATTATACCTATTATACTGTCATGACCGACACCAATACCTGAATAATTTTGGTCAAAAGCAATGAGTGGGGGTACTAGAATTACCACTAGTGTACTGCACTTGCTTCTGTAAAATCACTTTCGCATGTCCCTACCATGAATCTCGTGTTCATTTGCTTGGCAAGTGCTTGGCGGTCCTGGGAAAATTGTCTTATATTCCCCAGAAGGACTGCAGACCCCAATTTGAGAATCTCTGATCTAAGGATTCGCACATACCTGTGGGAAAATACTTTGCACTTCTCTTGCCATGCTATCCAATTGGGAGTTGCCGGTGACCTGATTTGTCCGAAAATTGACAGCGCCCCCTATGAATCAAAGCAACAATGTAACAACTAGGATGGGCACATCGAATTGAATATGCAGAATCGCATCGAATCACAAATTACTCAAACCGATTCGAAGACAGTTTCAAATCGGGATCCATAGCACCACCTAATGTTTGACCTTAACATGAGCACAAATTATTTGAAGACAATTTAGAATCGAGATCTATAGCACCACCCAGTGATTGAACCTGACATGGACACTTTGAATAGAATATTCAAAATCAAATCAAATATTAGTCAAAGACAATTTAGAATTGGGATCTATAGCACCACCCAGTGTTTGATGATATTTTTCAGCTACCGTAAGCCAATTTTAAGGCTCTATCCACTCTATCCACAGTCTGCCACAGACCAGATCCACAATCAAGGAGACTTGAAAAGAGCTAATGTCATTCACCTAAGTGGCTGCTGTCATTTCCTCATTTTTACAAGTGATGACAATGCCATAATTATATGCTCCGATAGCATTGTGCGTGATATATAATAGGGTAAAACTGGAGGATTAAGTAAATTAAATTATTCGATTCGTATTCAGAATCACAAATGCTTCAGATTGGCCTATCCATAGTGTAGTAACTACACTCTAGACTCTACACCTGTCCTACTAATTATTCCAATAGAACACAACAAGCATCTCACCTCTGGCGGTCATTGGAGTATGAGTAACTTCTAAGGAGAAACTCGGCAACCAACTGGCAAATCGTGAACCATCAAAATGCCAGAAATGATTCTGTTGTTGATCTCGGTTCACTACGTTTTCGGCGGCCCCCTCACCATCTGCAGATACAACAAGGAAAAAACGCTGAATAAAGCAAGCAATCCATGCCTCGCGAAAATTCTTTACCGGTTCGCGAGACCTCTTGAATAAACAAAACGGGTGAGTGCACCAGCTATTTTAACTTTGTAATGTAGGCTTGCGACCAAGTAACACATGCCATTCATGATTATTTGACAGCGGGAGCCGGGTAGTATTTGTATGGTCACAAACTCACAATAGGCTATATGTCAAAATGGTGGGATTCATTTCCAGGATAATAAGCAGACTGCTAGATGAAGACTTGTCAAATTGCCTCAAGGGAGGGTGTCGGTGATTGCAGTGTAGTTATTCCAACATGTCACACGGAATAAAAGCCAACAGTAAAGACTGTGTAAACTTGTACTTTTCTAATAACCGCTGGTGACCAAACTCTAAAGAAAATTTATGCAACTAACATTGGTATTGAGCACAATTAAAGTGAACGTTTTAATTCTCAATAAATCGAGGCTGAATGTTAAAAATCTGAGGTGATCTTTACGATATCTAATAATGTAGGTACCATAACATTGGGAAGTGATGCATAAGTAGGCCTGTAGTTAGATTTACTTGAAGTCGACTATAGTATATCATATTTGCAGAAAGTAAATCTATGAACAGCCATCTTATTGGAGAAAGCCATTATATCCACAGTCAATTTCTGCACATACCATTATCAGGTGGTTGACCTTCCTCACGATTTGAAACAGAATCTCTCACATCCAGCTGCTTCCTGTAAGGACAAAAACAGCATAAATCACACATGTGTAAACTACCTTCTTTCATCATTCATCATTATGGCCATGTCAGACATGACACAGAGTCCAGGAATACAATGGAAACTGACTTGTCAGTGACTCGTATGATGCAACTACACATCGTAACGGTAACAATTCAATGCCGTGAGTAGGGACGGGCACTTCGAATCGAATATTTGGAAATCAGTTCGACTCATGAAAGATCGAATCATTTCAATGGCAATTTTGAATCAGGATTCATGGCACCATGTAGTGTTTGACTTTTTTCCAGTTATAAGCTCAATCAAGGGGAAACCAATAGCTAAAGTCATAGACGTCAGTAGATGTCATTTAATCATTTTGCAAGTAATGACAATGTCACGTAAATGTGCCGATAGCTTTATGCATGACCTTGCATGTATGATGGTGACGTGATAAGTATTAAGAATTCTAAATGATTCGATTTGCCCGTCCCTATTCATGAGACATTGCACAGTCCAGGGATAGGCAAAATGTATCATTGTTCAAGCCATTCCTGCACCAGCAAATAATATGCATATAACCGGTACTCAAGAAATATGATCAATCACAAACAACGTGATCAAACAAATGAGGTTTCACATTTCCTGTATTCAATTGTTGTGCTAGGCTGTCTTTATAACAGCCGCGTTAACATTAATGGGCCAGGCAATGGATTCCATGCACCAATTTCAATTTTTTTACAAGCAGCATGATATGAAGATTCGGTAATCAATTGCAATTCAGATGTGATATTACAAAATAGAGGAACCAGCAACTCGTGGACCATGAGTGATCCACTGTAGAAGTGCTACAACGCATCTACATTCTACGTATGTTGGGACAGGCGGACAAGCCTATAGAATTTTCCAAAATGTAGTAATAAACATTTCCTGACGAAAGTCTTCCAACAACACCAAAAATGATACAGGAAATGATTTTACATTTCACTGAGCCAGTAAAGTAGTTTTTGTACCGTTGAGTAAGATATGTAATGTAACGAGGTAGTTAATCGTTAAAGTAATGGTCTAACGTCATTACACTGTTATCATTCACACAATGTGTGTTACACCTTCTCAGGCTGAATCAGCGCTGTCATCCAGCAACACAGCCCGATTTTGCAGAAGAAAACTAAGAATGGGAGTTTCAAATCGAATATTCAGATCGCTAGCTATTCGCATCATTCACACTTAACAGCACCCTGGAGTTGAAGTGATAGTGCAGGTAACGGTAGATTTAATGCAATGCACATCTCAGTTCAGCATACCAGCGTCTCCCTTGTGTAGTATGCAACTCTGCATGTGCATGGCATATCTTTACCACTCTCAAGTGTATCTGCATACGTACGGTATGCAGTTGAATCATTAAGATACGCAAGACATTATGTTTCTAGGACATAGGTCAGTCAACAGCCTGGGTGAGTAAGTAGTCTTGTGGTAAAAAGGCCGGCATCCATACCATCATAATTATCATATCAAAATCAGCTTTTTATTATTGAATGGATAGAACATAGGAAGAAACCTCATGAGTAACGAATATCTCAAACATAATCTGCTCTAAAAATGAGAGGGAGAGCTTAGTTTAAGCAATAAGGATATCGTACCTGCATGTAGGGCAAGTAGTATCTTGCTCCAACCATGATCGTAAACACCCACTGTGAAACATATGGCCACAAGGTAGCTTCCTCGCAGATTCCATATCCTCCCAACAAATAGCACAGCTATCGGCTGCGATAAAAAAAGAACAGTGATAAAATAGACACACTGTACGGTACTGGGACATTTCAAGCGATCAGAGAAAGATTTATAGCAGCGGTTCCCGACCTTTCTTTCTCCTTATGGCAGATCGGCAAATTCCTTACTATGATCCTGCAGACAGGATTTCAAAGACATCACGCCTCAAATGGAAATTAATGCCCCACCATTTTGATGTACAGTAATTATATATAGCCTGTAGATATGGCACTCATGATGTTTGCATGTCTATAAAAATACCTCAACCAGTGGTAAAACAATCATGAACGACATGTTACTTTGTTCGCATGGCATCATTACACAGCCAAAGCGAATGGTTCGGTTGGCACACCCACCGGTACTGTTTATTCAAATGGCCTTGCGAACCGTAAAAAACACTGGTCACAGGACTGGTGGTTGAGAACCACTGGTTATATACCGTACCATGTTCTCTCAATTCCTCAGCCGTTGCCTGAGCAAATTTGGCCTCCATATTTGCAACCACGCGACAATAGTTCTTGTGCCTTTTGATTCTCTTTTGAATCTCAGAGAAGATGTATCGTAGCTGAAAGAAAAAGATACAGTAGGCATAGTTAAAACCTGACAAATTGGAACTGGGCACATGAATGCACAGTCAAAGGTAACGGAGATGGTAGGTGACACGAACATTCTGTCAAGCAAAACAACGTACAACACTAGATGAAAGGGAAGACAACAAGCACCAGTACCGGTAATGCAAGTAGGCGTACACATGGAATTTCTTGTGCATACACAGTTGATACATTAGGCAAAGAAAATAAATCTGACCAAACAGCAAGAATTGCTTGAGTGCAGTCTGTCATGTGAGGCCAGATTTCGGTTCAAATGTGTTAAAAAGGTACCTGCATGCAGATCACCAAACTAGCCATTGACAGCCATATGTTTCCAGAAAACAGCATATGAAGGTGGTGTATGAAATTGATGCTCAATGATAAAAGCTCCATCGATAAATCAGTGTGGTATATGATTGTAGCTTTACGTTCCCACAAATCTTCACACCGAATATCATACAAGTGAATCCCATACCTCAAGTAAAATAAATCACCAAAATTTTTAAATGTCGTAGTCATAGGCCTGCTCATGGCCTACTGTACAAGATGTCTGGTGAGGTAGGATTATCATTCTAATTGACATCTGCAGTACAGCAATGCTTAAGGTTTCAGGAGTATTTCCACGCAGAAATTTCAGCGAAACGATGCCTGGATGTCAAGCATACCACAGATTTAGAGCTCAAAAATGTTAGATTTGGGTGTTGAACAGAGAAGAGAAATCTCCTTTGAGGCTTTGAATAAGTTTCCAGTATGGATAGAACGAGTATCAGTATCAAAGCGTCGGCCAAAGATTCGAGTATCGGCGTCGGCTGAAATTCAACCAATGCATCCGAACCTGCTATGTTTGAACATGTCATTCCCATGATGCGCAAACTGCACAGCATTCAATATCACAGTCACACCAGTCACACTGTAAGCTTACAAAAACATTTACTGGTGTGCATGTTAAGTCAACCCCCACGCTGGCAGAACGTATCTAAATATTGTGAGCTCGACAAGTCAACTTATTCAATTACAACATTGCATCTTCCCCTGATGAAGGAGAGGAGCTCCGAAAGCTTGTGAATGTTCAATTATCAATAAACTACGGCGGGACGTTTAATCTGTGGTGATCTTCTGTACGATATAGTATATATATATATATAATATCTTCTCTCTGTGATGACTTATTATATTTATTACTATATATATATAGTAATATAATAAGTATAATAATATATAATAAGTCATCACAGATTTAACGTCCAGTCTAGTTTATTGGAATATAATGTGATTCTTTATAATTCAAATCTTAAACTTTGCTTTTCATTCCATCTTCACCTGATGAAGGAGCAGAGCTCCGAAAGCTTACCACTATTATTAGTATATAATAGATATACAAATATGTGCTAAAATTGTGAGTTCCTCATGGGCAAGATTCTTTCCAGTTAAAGCACTGAATGCTCACATCCAGGTAGCAAAAGTAATGACCTTGGATTGATCAACGTTTTATACTAAACTGCCGAGAACAAGGACGGTTACAAACATAAGTGCATCAGTCATCAAGCGTAAAACAAACTCTCAAACAGCCATGCAGAGTATTTTCAAACAAGGGTGGACCGAGGAGTGCCGAGCTGCGATGTGAGTATCCATTTGCTTTTAATAATTAACACAATAAATTGATGGTACTGTACACTCTAATTCAAAGTGCTTCTCAACCGTTTTATTATAGTGGATTGGCAAAATACCAGTAGGCCTACCGTATATACTTGGTTATTATATATATATAAATCTGCAGACCGCATTTTCCAAGACATCATTCTTCAAAGGGAAATTAAAGCCAACATTTTGACATAGAGACTATCGTGACGTTTGCATGACTGTGTGTATAAATGTCACAATCCTTGGTAAAACGATTACCGGCATCCCAAATGCAGTACATGTTACTTTGATCGCACCGCTACATTGCAAAGCCAAAGAGAAGAGAATGGTCCGGAGTTACACAAATACACAAAATATCCTACCTCATCGATACGTGAAGCGCTTTCACCATGATGATTGCACATTCTGATAACATAAACATGAGACTATGGAACTCTTGCGATATTGGATAAAACGGCTGTGCTCTTGCCAAGCACGTCCACGATAGTCCAAATCCACAAATTAGAACGAGACAGAGAAGTCCCACCACCTGTGAAATTATCAATACCGGTAATATATATAATATGAACCTCACCATTGCCACAGACTTGTACAGATTGCATCACATATTGTTTTGACATAAAATCAATGCGTTAATAACAGCTATGCCTACTCTTATGACCTTTCACACGCGGTGTGGTATACTGAACAGAGCATGTCTGACGTGTCAAATCTTACAGAAATACACTCACACTACTGGTGCATGTGCATTTCATGCAAGCATGATGTGCATAATTATGCAGGCCGGACAAGGAGGCACCAAAAGACTATTGAAGTCAGTAAAACTCTTCAGCGCGGCATTAGTCTGTTACATCATAAATATATACTGAATAGTCTCACAATGCAGCTAACATAGAATTATGTGCATTGTTGCATAATTGGTACGGTACCGTAATACTCAAGGTACCTTGCTTAGAAGCCTTTAATAACATCAAGTTTCCTCAATCTTACTGTGAAAATACACTCATTATTATAGGCCACGTGCGGCGGGATGGTGCTTGACTTTGATAACCTACCATATCCTTGTACAACATGTATATGTATTGGATAGTGTGTGTGTGTGTGTGTGTATCATGCGAATCTGTGTAAATGCAGCGAAACAACAAAGAACCAAAAAAGTCCTTCGTTATAAATATATCATCGTAAAATTCCTCCAGCATCTGACATGATGACTGACGTCACAACATACCTTCCAATGAAACCGTGTTGGAGTATTCGGTGAAAACGATAAAAAACCAAATCTATCTTTGGACAGCTTGATGAGTAGAAGCAAAGCGGCGATTGCTGTGTACCATCCGACCCACAGGAGAACTTCATTTAATGTTAGCACATTCATGACGCCAAACACAAATATGAACTTGTAGAACACAAAGTTCCAAAACTTATCCTGCAACAAAACCAAAAATACATAAACAGTTGATTGGCAGAAGTTCACAACAGCGGTATGGCATAATCCCTTAATAATGAGTAGACTCCATGGGAGTGCTAATTTGATGAAGGCATTCCACAAGGTTTACGATATATATAAATACATGTATAAATAAAAGCAAAATAGGCTGTCAGATCTATTTATAAATATGTTAGGCCAAAATATGTGTTACGTTCACCTTTGCAACTTCAAGAAATTCCGGTGCATTAACAACATTAAGTTCCGGTTCACATATTAGTGAAAAAGGAGGGGGGGGTAGGCTCATACGCATTTATTAACAAGAGAGTCATAAACTTTAAATCAGCAAAGTTTCTCGCAAAATAGGTTTTACGATCTCCGATCTCGATCCAGATTTCCCATACCCATGATATTAGGTTCAGCGTTAAGAGGTCAGAGCCATGACGTACCGGGCACCAAAGCAGACATAACTGATAGCCACGCTGGTCTCTGTCCAGTGGCTGACAGCCTGATGTGAGATGCATAACCAGTGGGTACCAGTGGGATAGTGGGTACACAATATTCATGGCATGATGTTTTTTAATGCGCTACCATACCATCATCATGAGTACGGCAGCCTATAGCATAGTGAGCGTGTATAGAAATATTTTATATATATTATATTAAAGAATATAGTGGAGCCGGTGGCTGACGATCCCTAGACATTGTACAGCAGATCACCACATATTTAGTGTCCAGCTTTGGATTATATATTGAGAATTCAAAATTTCACAAGATTTCGAAAGGTGGAGATCTTCTTTACAATATCTATAGAAATATTTAAATACGCAATACTGAATTGAGGGAATTTGACTTCAGTTTATTAGGTGAATCAGCTCATTGACACTCGAATCCGAAATAGCACGGTACAAAGTTCGCAGGAGTAATAGGACTACATACTTTGATATTGACCTGTCATATTGTGCATAGGTTACTCGTCAAGTTTGAGAGCACTAAAAATAACCGGAACTGTAAATATGTGTATACAAAATTGCAAACAGCACAACGCTAGGTACACATTGAGGCTAAGTTGCTTAATTGCCATTTCGTCACAAACACAACACGCGGCCTATAATTATAATTACTGTATTTATAATTACTATAATAATACAACTCAGAGACAACTTGTCTGATTCAATCGATTAAACCTAGTGTGTTTGCTCCTCTGCAGATTGCGAGTGTTGTGCAGCGGAGCAAACCACTGACTATGTCATCCATTCCTGAGTACAATTTACAAATCACCCAACAAAGTGACTGCTCTAAAGAACCTGGATGAAGTCACCAAGCAGTGGTTGCCATGACGTCTAGTCTGAAGAAAGCCCTACGAAGGAAGCCTTCTGTGTGAATATCAAATCATCAGGCAGCATTTCATGACGTGATGGCACACTGGACATGACAAACGATCCCACTTTTGCCTGTCATCTGCAATCAGTAGGCTTATCTTCATTTTATGCAGATTTATGGATTTTGTTGATTGATTGATTGATGAACGATTTTGATATTAAAATCACCAGTGATTTATACCTATACCAATCTGTTAAGCAGAAGTTATTTGTCAGATTTGACAATGATAAACTACATTACAGTTGATGAAAGCATGCCTGCATTGCATTAGTTTGAGAATCAATCAATAGGTTTTAATAGATGTTGTACTTAAGTCTACAAGATAGTAGTTAGTATTTCACTGTCAAATATTGAATTATAATATAGTGTAGAGCCAATGGGCAGACGATCAATAGGTATTGTGAAGAAGATTCACCAAAGCCAAAATTGGACATTAAATCGGTGGTTAATTTCCTTTATAATAACTGTCAAATATAATTATAATTCCGTCATTTCTGGTTGTCTTTTTCAATTCACGCTCACAAATGCTCAGCTATGCAGTATGCACCATTTTTTGACTCGAAAGTTAAGAATTCAGATAATAGGTAGGGCAGGGTGCATAAAATGATAAAGAAGACAGGCTATAGAGTGTACCACAATGGAATATGTTGGTTTTGATCGCATCGGATGTTTTGGACCTCGATACAGTATTATATTCCTGAATCTATTGACATGCGAAAAGAAGCCTGTCGAACTATATTCTACAGACTACAGTAAAAAGACTAGGCTAAGCAGTAAACACCAAGCCATTAATTCAAAAATTAAAACATAAAATTAACATTGCAGTTTGCCTATGGTAGTGATCAGAGTGTCCTTCCTTCACCTATTCAAATGATTCATGATCATGCTACGGTACCGGTACACATAATCACTCATAGCATGCCATATTTATTCAACACGTGTACTATTGGCCTACGGTCCTGTAGAGAGATCAATCGACAAAATGCTGATTCACACAAATTAGTGAGTGACACAACTAAAGAAGGTTCCAGAAGACCACAGCAACATTGTCTATGAACTATGAAGCCAACGGTCACATTGAAAGACTCATAGTAGTTTACCACCACAAGGGCAGTGTATGCTATTGCCAGTACATATTTAAACATGACTTAGCCAAACATGAGCACGTTACCGCAACAGTTGAATGGAATTCGCTGATGCAATATATACATCACCAAATGCAGGAAGCAGTGTGTGTCACTCAATGTCGTTCACTCGAATACAAAGTAGAGTGTTCTGACATCATTTCACTATATGCTATTATGCAGTTAGCTTTCCAGACTGCGTCTATGCTTCAGCGCACAATGGTTTCACGCAAAGATATCATCTTTGGTAAACTCGTATCGTAAGCTTCAGCAAAAAATCCAAACTTCCCTTCAACAATGGACCGTGTTATCCCATTACATAGGCCTATTGCCGTTCTTTGCACATAATACGCAGAAAACACAATTCACGTCGAAAAACTTCATTACGCTATGCATTAACGCATTTTCATAAAGGACACGTCACAACATTTTTGACTATGTCAGAAAAACATAACGCAGCTAAAGACCTGCTTTTAAAATAAGCAACCTTAAATTTGTTACCTTCATGTGCTGTCTTTCCACAACTCTGAGATCCCCAAATACAACTTTGAGAATTATCTTTGCAATGATAGCGAGAAAGCAGTAGGCAGCGTTGATAAGTACACCTAGGCAAAGAGGCTCTTCCAGCATAATGGCAAAAACTCCTGAACAAAAAGTAGAATAATATTAATGTTAGGTCACACTCTGAAACTTTTATATGAAGAGATCAGCTCTTACATACATTGGGATCTGGACATTTTCGAATAATTATCTTCATTGTCGAATACAATTTGGATACTTTTTTCAGATCAAACAAATTGCACAGGTATCCAGGTAATTTTCCAAATGATTTGGGCTCAATCAAATAAAATACAAATGATCGAAATTACCAACCAACACCAGCTCATTTACGACCTGCATCGATGTCACAATTTCTGTGGTGGACTGTCACTTCAGTTTATCGCCTTCTACATGGGATATATAATCCTAGGCCGGTACATTAAGACTTCTTGCGGTCTTGCATCATACTACTGATGCCAATACTGAAAAAGCTCGGTGACATTTCATCAAGTAAGGCAAATGAGGTCTAAGCAAATATTCGGTTCAGATAAATTTGCATCCAAACCAATCAAGTAGGACTCTCTTGTCTGGTGTCCTGATTCGAATCGGTGGATATCGGATAGGCTATCTAGCGATTCAGATCAGAACGAATCAACAAATATTCAGATTGATCCGAATATTTGATTCAAAACACCCATCTCTACTTAGAGGTCAGAGCCTGGCTTGAACATTTCACAACCAACCTGGAATTATAGTCCACGACACTGAGGTCATAATAAAGTGTATTCATATATTATATTTATTATTGATGTACATAGGCTATATATTGTCTTACCATTTGCATAGGATGTGATATTGTTTGGCTTTACAATACCATTTTCTATAATATCCAACTGTTCATTTTGCTTGTTGGTATCCGTTGATTTGTCAGGCGGTTCTTCACTGATAAGAGTCCGTTCAAATTCATTACTTGCCCACATCACCACAAGCCCGACAAACAAGATGCTTGCGAATGTATAGAGTTGAATGCTCGGTAACGAGATGGGCATTCTTCTTAACACTAGCGTAGGCATCTTGAAACGTTGTATCTCTTCACAAGGTTAAGTTGTAAAGTACCTAACCAGACATGACATATTAGCAAAAGTCAGAGCTACTCGTTACGGGTACTCCTTGAATGTTGAATCCTTTTTTGCATCTAAAACTCTAAAGCACGTAGTTCAGGTACGTCGACCTGCTACTAACCGAATACGCTACGTATGCCTCAATCTACACAGCAACAAGTTAACAACAAACATGATGAGGGCTACACCTACGAGCTGCGACGTAGCATCAGCTTGCTAACCGACAGTCGAAAACGAAAACAGGCGATCGAGAGTTATTCATGCGTGACGATGACGCACCGCCGTTACGGTAATATCCGTCGGGTGCCTGCCTTCTAGCGGAAGCGTTTTGAGCTTTCCTGCGGCCCACCTGTCGCTGTCGAGTGCTCGGCAATCCGTATGCAAGAAAACATTGCCACAGGATGGCGTCGGTAGGTAAGCGGTGCAGAAGACTTGAACCAGTCCTGTGCCCTGAGGTAAGCCACATAAACCATATTTCAAGTAGAAATAGATGCGACAGCTACGAGCTACCAGGTGTAGGTGGACTGATGGTGCGGTGGCTGTCCCAGATGTCTGCATAGTTCCGGAAGTACGATGCCTGACGATGTGCTCCGTCACTGTTTTGTTCTGTCCAGCGGAATGTATCAGTGCAAATGGAAAGGAGCTACGGACCATAGTGATCCCTTAAACGCAAGTTCTATAGCAGAAAAGATATGGTGGTGGGTGTTTCTGTTGATAGTCCTTTTTGCAACAACTTGGTTTTTCTGCTGGTCTGTGTTCAGCAATGATTACGATGACTTCAATTGGTTCATATACGAGGCGTTGAATATGTGGTTCGGATGGGGAGTTCTCATTCTTTCCGTACTTTGTGTCATCATGTTTTATCTCCTCCTCCTATTCTTTTCTGGGATCACTCTTATCGGTAGTAATAAGCCTAGGCGGCTGCACTTGTGTCACAAAATTTCTCTTGTCTTAGTGCTGGTGTTATGTATTGTGGCGTATATTCTGGTCTCAATGCTTTGGAATGAAGAGTTTTATGCTGCTGTAATTGCTTTAAACATGTTAGGACAATGGTTTCATATTTGCTTGCTTTTTGTTATCACACTATCATCGTGGCTTATTTTTTATGAAATAATGCGAATAGAAAATAAAAAAGCATGGGTTTTTGCTAATTTCTGTGTTGTAATAGTATTTCTTTTCATTGGTTTTGTCCCACTACTCCTCCACTCGCCATGTGTTGGTAATGAATTGCACCAATTGAAAAAACCTAGAGTAATTGCTCATCGCCTTGGCGTCACGAAGTATGCACCTGAAAATACGATTCTCTCCTATGAAGAAGCTAGTAATGTGTGCGGCGATTTTGATGTGGAAACTGACATTTCGATTTCGTACGACGGCGTCCCATTTTTGTTTCATGACACAAAGGATATGAAAAGGACCACAAATGTTGAAAATGTTTTTCCTGATCTGGCAGATCAAGTTCCGGAGCTGTTCACTTGGGAACAACTTCAAAAACTTGATGCTGGGAGTTGGTTCTTAGAACAAAACCCATATCATACCGTGAATGGTATGTCAGAGGAATACAAAGCAAAAATCAAGCAGCAAAATATTCCGTCTCTTTTTGAATTTGCTAAACTCCTTGTTGAAACCAACCGTAACCAGAGTATACTCTTTGACCTTTTTACTCCTGTTTCGGATCACCCATATATAACAAATTTTACTGAGATTGTGTTAGAAACATTGCTTACTGCTGGATTGCGACAAGATCAAATATTATGGTTACCTTCTACAAACCGCTCCAAAATTCATATCTTAGCTCCTGATGTTACAATGGTTGGTACCGCTGCGTCAATTAACTCCTTACAACTTTTCAACATTAGCACAGTCAATGTTGGTTATTACGAGACTACGGCAGACAGTATATCTAACTATATCAATAACAATATTTCTGTAATCCAATATCGCATCGAAACACCATGGCTGTTTTCATACGCTTGGTGCCAAGGGACCAGCTATGTGACTAGTAACAGTTGCAATTTATTAAAAGATCTTTCTCAGCCTGTGTGGACATTCACCACAGGGGGGTATACTGCATTATGGGTGTGCATGGATATTCTATTTTTCATTATACTAATTTCAATATTCCTCATACAATATTATCGTTCTGAATGCATGTTTTTGCCGTTATTTCGACAACGCGGCAGCCAGCAAAATTTAACACAGTTTGAAAGTTCTGCACTTGAATTATGTAAAACCTAAATTGCAGTATTGTATGTTTATGCTCACGGTCGGTAAAATTTAGACATACAACTCTTGCATGACTGAAAGAAAAGTAGGCAGGGGTGTACAACACATACCCACACCAACATTGCATCGGATTTGTGGCAATAGGTTTCTCTACACCAGGGTTTCTTATGTTGTGAACCCTGTGCTGAAAGCAAAATTGTAAAATTTAATCTGGGATCCTTATACTGGCCCCTTTTGACGTGAGGTGGTATTCTGTGTGGCAACACGTAGCATGCTATAGATTGGCACCGTGGGTACATTCCTTGCATTTTTATTCTGTGCATGCCACGTTTTCGATATGTGATAGAGAAATGAATGTAAAGTATATATGTACTGATACATTGATCTTGTGAATATACCCTCTAATTTTTAACCCTTAAGCCAGATCCTCTAGACTGTTTAGAGTTTAATGATGATTTGTTTTCATGAAGCCTATACCACTAGCATTACCACTCATCACATGCACTCGTACACTAGCACATGTAAGATTTATAATCCTGCACAGTATGATTTTAGAAATGGTACAGTATAAAAGTTATTTAATTGATCGATTGATTCTATGCATTTATTTGAATCATAAACTATCATTGTGATTAGTCATTTGGACCTTGCCGAGTAGGTGTTAAATTTTTATCGTTACAATGTTTATAAAATTTATCCATCCATACCAAGTGCTTTTGATATGCTTGCCTCATATTTTGATTTCTACATTCCCCGTCACAATTAGACTGCCGGTACGTGACGGGTATACTGGTCTTGTTCAGTGCAGAAACCTGACTAACTTTAACATTGTGTAAGCTATGTAATGTACTTGACGTTAATCATGAGATGTATTTTCATTAACATGATTTTACTATTTCACATTGACTAAATGATGAAATTATTGTTGATATATACTTTGAAACTTGAACTTATTAATGCAATATTAAAAAAATTGTTAATTTATTTGGTCATTCCTTAGATGAATCATGTTAGATCGGGTGTTAGTATCAGAAATTATGTCTTGAAGAGAGCCTCCAGTTCTCTATTAGAGAAGAAAGCTGCGAGAGTCAAGCGTCAAAAAGAAAAAGAAAAGTCACATCTTCAGAAGTTAGAGGTGCGACGGCCATTTTGACTCTCCTGCATTATAGCAGACCCAGCTATTGGACTTGTAAAAATCCGGTATCAGAATGATATATCACGTTACTCCTTCACTGTGAGTGTCGCCTGGGCCAATTGATGAATGATATAGTTTGGCTTGTCTGTGAACATCCTTCTTCTTTTGTTTGGCTATTCGGCCTGTGAACATTACTCATAAAGTACATTTATCATAAGTTGTTAACGGTTTCTTAGTCCCGATACTGAAGTTCCAGCCACAGACGGTGTGAGGGTTCGAGCTGAACACGAACCGAAGCATTTGGCTAAATTCTCCCCGAGCACTGAGTTCGCATCATCCTTACGAATAAAATATCTAGTCTTGTGGTTGGGGCAAGGTGGAGTTCAACCTGTATCAAACCATAGGCCTACCCGACTTCGGGGTCTAGTGGTAAGTAATCACAAGTTTGGACCATGTTGATGAAGCAGAAACAAATAGGAACACGAATAAACGTCTGGTACCTCGTATTCCAATGAATAGGTGAAATATTGTATTTGTAGCTTACTCACTAGATTGCAAGTGTTGGGGATGGTGCAAAGTTGGTCAATTGATTTAGATATTCTACTGGCACCTTTACAGCCTCTTAGTATGACCTCCATACAGAATGATAGATCCTTGGTATGACAAGAGCTTCAATTTGTTGCTTTCCACCAGAATCAAAAGAGTCAGAAAGAGTTCATTGCTCCGACTTTGTCATGTGATGAATACAGAGGATCCACACTTCCTGGAGCAAAGAAAGGTAAAGATTCAGATCACTAGAACTTATATTTACTGATACTTCATGCTTTTTGAAGCCTATTTACTCACAGGGAAATCACGACATGACAATGTAGGCCTACATGCCCTGCATTCTGGAATAGTTATAATTTTATGCCTAGCCTGTAAACATTGCTGTATGCTATCATTTTCTATAATAGATCAGCCTCCACAACTTTGATTGTATTAATTGATTTCTACCACTTTTATGTAGATACACAAGGTCCTCTGCCACAAACGTACAGTTCAAAATACACAGAAGCATGTTGGTATGACTGGTGGGAAAACGAAGGATTTTTCAAGCCATTGGATCGAGCAAAACATGGCAACACATATAGCATGGTAATACCCCCTCCGAATGTCACTGGAAAACTGCATTTGGGACACGCCTTAACCGTAGCATTGGAGGATGTACTATGCCGCTGGTTAGTGAGTTTAATATGCATGGTTGAAGGAGTGGTAATTTACTAATTGACATTTTAGGAGAAGAATGAGAGGCGATGAAGTGGTATGGGTGCCTGGTTGTGATCATGCGGGAATAGCGACGCAATCGGTTGTTGAACGACTACTGCAGACTAAAAAAATGACAAGACATGATTTAGGGCGCGAAAATTTTTTAGACGAAGTTTGGAAATGGAAAGACAGGTACCGTACCGTACGACCATACCATAATATGTTATTTACAAGCAAAAGGAATCAGATTACCGGTACCTGAAATTCATAGACAAGAGTAAAAGCTGAGTGTTCCGCCAAATAATATATGACATCACGACTGGCAAACATGGCGAACTCTGGAGGGGCCTTCACACCTGAAATTTCAGAAGCGAATTCACAAACTAATAGAGCGGAATACGGAACCACATAATATAATATATAACATAATGGGTGGAAACATGGGGTACCAGGGGTAGGCTTACCTTTGAAGGCCCTTTGCACTGTGTCTAAGGGAAATTAATCTGCTTCATGTCAACATGAACTTACATGGATGCTGTGACCACCTTGTTTGAATCTGCATGATGTACTTAGTCCATACTCTCGGCCAATGGTAGTGAATTTCCCAGGAAAATGAACAATCTTTCTCCCCCACATGCTTGTGTCTTTGTCATGGGAGAGTGGGGATTGTATATTTTGGTATATGACGTCATGATGAGCTCTGTGCACAAGAAACAAGTTTCTGTCTTGTGTGGGTAAGCGTTTCTTTTTTTGCTGTTTTAGAAAAGAAGATGAAATATATGATCAGTTAAAAGTACTCGGAGCATCACTAGACTGGAATCGAACGAAATTTACTCTTGATCCTGAATTTTCTCAAGCTGTTCAAGAAGCTTTTATCAGGTTATTCGGTTATTTACAATGATTTCCACAGTGCAACTGAGCTCTTGTTGGTGCATCTCTGTCTGGTTAGAACTCTACCTCGTCTACTTTAATTCAGTCAACGTGCATGAGTGAGTGCTTTTTCTTGGAGAAAATACACCAAGAACGCTACTGTGTTATTCTAGGCGGGGCAGCTTGAAATTGAAATTTTATGTGAAATATTATCATATTCATTATATATTATACCTTGCCAGACTTCATGAGAACGGCACAATATACCGAAAAGAAAGTTTGATCAACTGGTCTTGTCAGTTGCAATCTACAATCTCTGATATCGAGATCGATAATAAAGAGATTAATCATCCAACAAATTTACCGATACCGGGATACGAGAAGAATATCGAATTCGGAGTTATGCATACATTTGATTACCCTTTACACGAGCAAGCCAGCGGTAAGACTTTAAGTTGTGTAAAAGCTGATTTTTAACATTGTCAAATTTATCTAGTCGCGTCATGTTTTTAGGTGAAAGATGTATCACAGTTAGCACAACTAGAATTGAAACTATGCTCGGCGATACTGCGATTGGAGTGAATCCGGATGATCCTCGGTAATTAACAATGAATCTTTTATCTTCTGCATGTGCATAGTAAGGCCAGCTTAATTGTGAACAGGTAGGGCAAATGCCAACAGCCTGACTCCATGCTACTTAGTAGGGATAAACAAACTATTGTGTTTGAGTACCATCCATACTACTTGGATAGTTTATTGCAAAATATATGTATAAAGTAGCTGGCTGTAACTACGTTTCGACTAAGAAAGAAAGTTGGCACTAGTGAATCAAAGCGGCCCCTTTTAGTCATCTCAATGTGTGTTGTGGAGTGACAATACATAACTGTACATGGTTATGTTTGATGATTGAAAAATGCAAATGTTCCCGGTCAGCTTGGAGATCATCAACTCACAAGGCTAACCAGAGAAACATCCACCATAACACACTTTTCCAAATCAACATTAGCACAACCCGGTAATTATAGAACAACTTACTGTTCTGACAAGATGATATATTTTAAATCCATCGATACTAAGACTAGTGAGCCCCTGCATTCATTATTTACTCCACATTTTTTGCAGTTACTCTCACCTAATTGGCTCAACTGCTCGCCACCCATTGATTGATGGACTTTACCTGCCAATAGTTGCTGACAGATTTGTTAACCAGGATACTGGTACAGGTTAGCATTCAGTGGCTTAAAATATTATTTGTCATGTCTGGTTGAAAATTATGATGCCTCTGATATGTTCACTCACTTGGTCTCTTGATAATTAGGTGGAGTGTGTGAACCCATACCTTTTGATATTGATGGGGAAAACTTCTATCAATAAAGCCTTACGAATGTAGCTGTGGAATGACTGTTGTTGTCATACTGAAATCACACCACTCTACTGTTCTGTAAGATTTGGGTTCTTATATTTTCCAAATTTGTGAGTTTTATTGCGATGGGCGACGTCCCATAAAATGATAATTCTGAGGCCGTGTAATTGACTCAAGTTAATAGTTGGTTATCGAGCAGAAGTTTGAAGTTTGGGTTCGTAGTAAGTCAAGGCAGTTGTTCCTATTATACTGCCTGTGGCCTGTTGAATATGCAGTTCCTGCAGCCTTTGCTTAAAATACTCTTGGGTACGGTAACACAGACACCTTAGACGGTGATGGCTTATGTTACTTGGGCCACCCGGTTTGTACCAGAATATATTATTGTTTTGTTATATAGGTACTGGTTGAGACCAATTTGCAGTTCAGGATTAAATACCATTTTTCTGGTGGACAAAATGAACTCTCTCTCACACACACACACACACACACACACACCAATTATGAACTTCCCACACAATTGCTATAGACTCTATTTACTCTGTGTGTTTCATTCAGGTGCTGTCAAACTTACACCTGGTCATGATTTCAATGATTTTGAAGTCGGAACTCGACATAAACTCCCTGTTACAAACATTCTTGATGACGAAGGAAATATCTTTCAATGTGGAAACCCTGCATTTGATGGGATGCCGAGGTTCAAGGCGAGAGAGGAAATCATTTCAGCCTTGCAACAAATGGGCCTCTATAAGTAAGACGTGTAATTATGTCGGGTAGAATTCATGAGACATTGCATGCCTTTGATTTGTAGAGGAAAACAACCACATGCAATGACGTTACCTATCTGTAGTCGATCAGGAGATGTAGTGGAGCCAAGAATTAAAACTCAATGGTTTCTTCGGTACGTTCTTGCTATAATTTTGTTTTTTGTCAACATAATGTAGGCCTACTTCATAATGAAAAAAGAAGAATATTGTGTCGGAACCAATGGCGGACGATCAATAGATATCGTAAAGAAGATTCACAAAAGATTTAATTATTGCCCAGCCTTGGTTTATTGAGAATTTTAACATTCACAAAGTTTTCAGAGCTCCGCTCCTTAATACTCTGATATCCACTAATCAAACAAATGAATTGTATTTTGCATTTTCAGAATCAAACGCTTGGCACGTAAGGCCATAGAAGCTGTTGAAACGGGGAAGCTTCAAATATATCCTGATTCTCATGTCGCAGCATGGAATGTATGGCTCACGGAAAGCAGCGACTGGTGTATATCGAGACAATTATGGTGGGGCCATAGAATTCCAGCTTATAAAGTCTCGAATCAACAAGGGTGTGAATATCATTTGGTTTTCTGTAGTCGTAAGCGTTTTGTCTTATAATGTATATTATCTTATTTCTGTACACATGGCTTGCTTACTGTTCTGATCCTATAACCAACATTTGCCACATCTTATGAATGATGCCTCACCATGTTTTTGTTAAATGATTTCCTCCTCATGATGAAGGAGTTCCAAATACTTGTGACCTCTCATGTGTGTGCAAGTGTGCATAAGTAGAACGCTAACCGCTCCGACTCGAAGACTGGAAAGTCATATCGGGCCACCCTGTCAACACCGGATACAAATACATGATTTCATGTTCTCTCTCTCTCCCTCTCTCTCCCTCTCTCTCTCTGGAAAAAGGAAAATCCTACCTTCACACAGGGTTATGGCCAGTTCTCTACCATTAAAATCAAGGCAGTCTTAGTGGTGAAGATTGTCTGACAAGAGCTACTGTCATTGATGTCATTCGTTGACAAGACACGTCTGTTTCTAGAAAATCAAATTGGATCTCAGCAAACAGTAGAGAAGATGCTTTGCTTAAAGCAAAGCGTTACTTTTCTTGTGAAGACTCGCTGACGATTGAGCAAGATGAGGATGTTTTAGATACTTGGTTCTCCTCAGCTTTGTTTCCATTCGCAAGTTTTGGCTGGCCTGACAACACAGTCGATTTAAACAGGTTTGTGAACTTGATGTCGGATATATTGCAGGGATTTATCGCGTTAACGGAATCCTTTACTTTGACAGATTTTATCCGTTATCTGTTATGGAGACGGGATACGACTTGTTGTTTTTCTGGGTAGCACGAATGGTCATGATGGGAATTGCTTTAACCGATCAGGTGTGGTACATTACTTGAGAATATGCTACTTTTTCTGCTTGTTAAAATTGATTCTGGTTGAAATCTATCGCAACATTTCTGGTATCAAGAAGACGTGGTAACTTCTAGTAGTTAATTGACCAGACATTGGGTCAAGAAGCATGGAGAAGAATGATCCACCGTAGAATCGTAGCAACCCGTCTGGAGAACCCAAAAGATAGAGAAAACAGTCTGCTTACAGACGGCATCTGATTCAAATCCAGCAAAAAGTGTAGACCTGGCAATCGTGACAAGAGATGTATCACTGTATTGTATGGCAATGATACATCTCTTGCTCAGGCGATGGCTTGTTTGCATTTACTGCGTTTATAGCTCTATGATTGACTGTGAATATTTGCCTTGTAACTTTATGACCATAACATGTATTCATATTGACAGGTGCCCTTTAAAAAAGTCTATATGCACACTATGGTACGAGACTCCCAAGGTAGAAAAATGAGCAAGTCGTTGGGAAACGTGATAGATCCATTACAAGTCATTCATGGATGCTCACCAGAGGTTAGAATGCAGCGGTTTTATCTGCATTCTTATGCGATTATGAATATTTTGATATGACTTAGGACCTTGACAAAATTATCAAAGAGAGCAATCTACTGATTAAAGAGGAAAAATTTGCCTTGAAAGGTCGAGCAAGTACGCTGCCAAATGGAATTCCTGAGTGCGGAACAGATGCTTTACGATTCTACCTTCTATTCAATAAGAACACGGTTTGTTCATGATTTATGTACCTTATTCATGTAATGTTGCAACTGGCCATCACTGTATGTGTATATACATAACGCCAAATGTTTCGTTGGACTGGCAACGAACAGCTGTGTGTCTTTTTACTTACATAACTAACTATACTGCCACGCCCAGGTGATCACCATTACGGCCTGTTGCTAGCATTTTACATTATTTGCTGATCTACTGCAAAGTGCAAACTAAGGCATTAAATACTAAAGTGTAATACCCCGATTGTTAAAAGTCGGTTACTGGGCATAGTACATTATTTACTGATCTTTTGCAGCCAAATGCATTCATTACTGAAAAACTTCAAGTCTGTACCAAAATCAGTGATATATTACTGGCCTATACATTAATTAGGTAGGTAGGGTATATCTGTCGCTTACATGGAAATCACGATAAACATGCCTGTTTTCTAAAATTGCACTTGTAATATCTATATAGTGACCGACTTATTTCCTTCCGAAATTGTGGTAAATTTTGCATATTTTCAGGGCAAAGACATCTCAATTGACGTGAAAGGTGTGATGCAGTATCGTTTCTTTTGTAATAAAATATGGAACGTGTATAAATTTCTCGAGAAAAGTGTGCCAAAATATGAAGGGAATACAGAGATTGTAACCGTAAGTTTCTTATTCCTTTTATACGGTTAAGACTAGGCTTATGACACCGGGTTATTTTTAGCCACCTGAAAGACTTCGACTTGTTGACAAATGGATTCTGAGCAGGCTACATGATGCTGCGACTACCGTTAATTCTTCTTTGGACGAGTTCAACTTTTCATTAGCAGTTATGACACTCTATCGATTTTTCCTTCATGATTTTGCTGACTTTTATCTGGTGAGCAAATTAGTTGATCTAAATCTTGTCCAATCAATCGTGTTAAATGCCATTGCGATCCTCTACAGTGACCTAGCCTTTTGTCGAATTTTAGTATGAAAGTACTGATTCTGAATGCAATGTTCACCTCATTCTTCTGTTAAGTGCGTACTTTGGAAATATAAAGCTGTGAATATTATCGTAAAGTAGACCCACCGCAGATATAACATCCAGCCTTGGTTTATTGAGAATTATAACATTGAAAATCTTGTGGAGTTTTGCTCCTTCACCAGATGAAAGCTTGTGAATAGTATAGTACTCAATAAACCAAGACTGGACGTTAAATCTGTGGTGAATCTTCTTTACGATATCTACTGATCGCCCGCCATTAGCTGGACTATATTGTTCACTGTGAATACGGCAGTAGTGTCTAGAAAGTTGGCTTTCGTAAACTGCGTGACCTCAGTCCTTCTTTGTCACTTGCACTTATATTGTGACAAAATGGCCAATGGGGGATATGTTTTAGCATCACGATGAGCGCTTACTGGTCTATAGGAATACAAACGTGTTGGAAACTGTAATAATGATTGATCATGATCATTGATGTAGTCATAATGTATTTTAGGAGACATGTAAGCCAATTTTCAACTCACCAGGAGAATCTGAAATGAATGTTGCTGTCGGTACAAATTTTGTAAATGCGTTTGAGACATTCCTTCGTTTGCTGTCTCCGTTTATGCCGTTCATATCTGAAGAATTATGGCAACGATTACTGAATGCAAAGGACGAAAGCATAATGATTGCCAGTTACCCTACCTCAGAACTGGTAAGGTTACCTTATCAATTGCTTGTGTATCTGTTGAAAGGCATATACTTAAAATGATAGGAAAAGTAACTAATAGCTTGTTGGCATGGCTGGGATACACTGGTAAGCAAAAGGTGAACATTGAATCAAAATCCTCTTCCTTCTTTGGGAACCTGAGTATCAACTTACGAATTTGTTTAATTGCTTGTGGATTGGTCATTCTGACAGGCTTCCTGGGGAAACGTAACAATTTTCTAGTCCGGCCGGTCTGTAAGACACCCCATGATATGATACTGATTGGAAAGTAGAGGGCTTTCACTTTGTGACGCCACACTTTATTTACTGTGGATCGAGCAACATTTAATATACCTGGGGAAATTTTGTTTTATACAGAAAGATTTCCATGATGTGAAATTGGAAGGTTTTATAGACACTGTGAGAAATGTGATACAAGTCATACGACAAATGAGACAGACGTATAGAGTGCCAGCATCTAAACTTTCTGAAGTCACAATCTCTTGCCGGTGTGTAGAAACTATATTGTACATGTGTTTTGTGCCCTCACACCTCACATTCGCTGGCTCGATTTCCTGTTGTTGGGCTGCGATATGCAGGGTAGAACTTTTCTGAAATTGTACACCTTGCAAATTGAGGAAAAACCGGCACACTATCAGTTCAGTGTGTACGGTGGACGTCCTTCTTCTTTCGTTTGGTTTTTTCCTCAGACTAGACATCAGGGCAGCCACGGCCTGGTGGCCTTGTCCAGTATCTTCAGACCAGCCACTCCATTGCGTGGCTTATACATTGCACATGAATGAACGATATGGTCTGTGGTTTTCTTCTCTGCACCACAATCGCATGCTTCACTGAGCGCAAGACACCACATGTGAAGGGACGGCCTGCAGCATCCTGCCCCTATGACGATTAAGATACGTCCACGCCAGACATGGCAGATCAAAGCCGGTTGGGAATGCGTCAGGGGTGGGGAAGTAGAGGGAGCGGCGTGTTCTTCTGTTCCCACTCTTCCCTCCGCTTGTCGTCGATTCAGTCTGTTGCACCACTGTAGGTGTCCAGAAGCGACAGTGCAATCTGCATTTAGAAATGAAGAATCAACAAGCGAGTTGTATCAAGTGTTACCAGTAATAGAACATCTTGCAAAATGTTCGAATGTACTGATTCTGCCAAAGCATGTCTCGATGTTACCGGGAACATTATCTCAAAACACTGATGGGAAAGATATGACAGTCTATTTGAAAGTTGAGGTAAGAACATGAAATGAGAAATTGAAAACTGATATAGTGATCAAATAATGAACTAGCCTGTCCTCCATGAAATATTTGGTGATTAACAATATGACTGGTTTTGTTTATTAAGTGTTCTTGCAATTCCAGGGTCTGATTGACATTGAGAAACAATACCAGTCTCTTGTCGATAGAAAAAACATGTTGCACGAAAAAATGTCAGCTATAAATTTGAATGAAATCAAAGGACAAAATGCAAGAAGCAAAGCGGAAATAAAGGTTTGTTCTACGAGCGATTACTGCGGGTACTACTTGTGCGACCAGCAGTTGCCACCGATAGTTTGACTTCAAGGGCTTTTATGTACGTACATAGTACATCCATACATCCATTGTACCTTGTAAATAATTACAGCCTACATACAGTGCGCTTTCATTGCACATTATCCCTTTAGGGTATACCTCTAAAATGTGGAAGCCAGGTATTTAGTAATGTATGATCTCACGAGCTCGTTTTCGCGGTCGACGTCATAGGATTTTCAGCGAACTTCTAAAACCATTGACTTGCGATATATGAATTGGCAATCCGTCCGACCTTGGCCTAATCTAATAGAAATATACATCGTACTTCTTTCTTTCTTCTCAGTTACGCAAGCTACTGGCGTCCGCAGAAGAAGTGGATATTTTAATAGCCGATTTGAAACAACTGGGTAAAGTCGCATAGACTGCTGTCTTGTTTTAGAACCGCTTACATTCTTTGAATAAAATAGTCGAACATGAAAAATGAAATCTGGTGTCCGTTCAGGTGTTACCCAATGCAAGGGGACTAGGTCGATTGTGCGCAGGATGTAACACCGCTTTTGAAAGTCAAACAAAGGAATCGTGATCGTGTTATTTAGTTTATAGTAAACATTACCAGCGATGAAAATTATGTCGCTTTTGTGGCGGATGTTTCCGGGGTTAAAGGTTGTGCAATTAGGTTTTGTTGCTGTTGTAACGTCGGGTAGAATACACGGCGCCAGGGAGGACCTATTGAGACGGAAAGTATGTCGTAATCTCACGGGATGAATATATTCATTATAATAATATTATTATATAATAGTCGATGGGAACAGAAATAGTAGGAGTCAGTAATTGCTAGGATTGGGAACAATAAAACACAGGAATGGGGTTCTATAATAGTGTCCCGGATTCTGTAACATAATCGCAAAATTATAATAATAGCCTTGCGTGGAAGCTGATAGTCAATGCGCCGGCGATGTGACCATATGCCGCGAGCGGTCACGGTTGCTTTTCTGTGAAGCTAGACCTTTTCGTTATAGCATTATTACTATTAATCGGATATGCAATTAACGTCGGATTAGCAGGATTAGTGCCTACCATAATTAGAAAACGCGCAATACGGACAATAATGCACATGATTCGGGTTCAGATTATTAGGATACATGCTTTTCAGGGCCTCATCTACAGCGCACGGCAAGCGAGCGCTAACTCATAGCGCTACTGTTTCGACAAACGGTCACTGATATCATCTCGGAATGGTTATAAAAGTCCAGATAAGTTCGTGCAATCGGCATCGACCATGTCTGCTACGTTTATTCGATCGGTAGCCTATAAATGAGAGACAGTCTATTTATTTCATTGGACCACCGCAACTGCGTTGTGCGTTGTTACGACGTTATTAGAATCCCACGATTGCCCCCGCCGTGAAGAAGGTCCTTTAGACCATTAACAAATCTTGATAGCAACACATATCATTATCAGCAACTCGAAAACAAGCCCGAAGTATTTAGGCCAATGGCAATGAGATGCCATTAACATTTGATTGAAAATGTTGGAATGATAGTGTTGAAATTCGGGTTGTGCAGAGTAGAGTCCGCACACGTCTACTTTGCACCGAAACTGAGAGATCCGGGGTGAATTATAGTGTGGTGAAATTCGGGTTGAATGCAGTACAGCGTTCTTAAACGCGTGTACTTTGCACCGACACTGCGAGAGCCAGTCGAATATTCGCTTTTCCTTTGAAGTAATCGTATGATAACAAAGGATTTCATAAACGTTACAGAAGTTAATTTGAGGCCGCACGAACAATCGAGTCCATCGGCAGGGCCGTGTGGGTCTTCTGTATTCTCTGTTTAGTATACATTTCGTCCATGTATAGGCAATCAAACCACATAATACCTTCATTCGTTCAACGATTTACTTACTTTGCGGCGACCTTTCTACGATATTATAAAAGACACTGAGCAGTCTTTCCATATATACTTCAGCAGTGCTTCAATATAACGTGTTCTCATCACGTTTTGTGTAGTCAGCTTTTTCAAGTTAACAGGTGATGGAGGAGTTTATAAAAGGCTAAATGAATATTGCTATTGTCCAACATTATGTGCTCTCGTGAGGAAATTGTTCTGTACTTGACATCGTTTCATTTAACACGTGTGTGTTGTGATAACGCAGTAGACTTGTAGATTGATTAAATCAAAGATTATAAATATTAATTACAGAGGCAATGTGATGTTTTGATATTGACCAAGGTTTATTTGCGTTGGATTAGCATGCTTTTATAGATTTTCAGTAGGCTTGTAGGCTACTTATCGTGAGCACATAGGCGATGAGGGGTTTATAGATCTAATGCCGTCTGCACCCTTGCTGGCCGTAGGAAAGGCTCTACGATTTGCTAGTAGCAGAATTCCGATAAAACAGGCTGAATTTAGCGTCACATCAAGTTTAGGGACTAGGAGTCCACCGATTATTGCCCCAGACAATTTATATCGAGGATCGTATTTTTCGATAATCGGTATCGGCCACCCAGGTAAGTAAAGAGGTCGATTATTCATGATTTTTTTAGATAATCAAATCTGCCAACAGACAGATTGCGGGCTAAGACAACGGTTAGGTCGGTTTGAACAAATATAATTGGCTTGTGTTGTGTGGCAGCAGCGTTGACCTCTTGGTTCTCGTAATCTAATTATTACAATATGGCGAATAAAACGCCGATATTGCGCGCCAAAGACAATTGCGAGGAAGGTTGTTGCTATTCTAAGCCAACAACCTCCACCGATATATGTAGCCTATTGGATGTGATATGCTGAACGGATAATACTTTGCCCCTGTGTTAATCTTCTAGACTAGTCTTGCATAGCCTATATAAAGACGTTCGACCAATGGCTATGACTACGTTGCCCAGCGCTTTAAAAGGGAATCTGCCAGGCGCTTCTGAGACGATTCGCCACCGAGCGCCGAAGTTTGAAAAGCATTTGAAGCCGACACGAAACGTGCAGTTTAAACCATTGCAAGTAGAGAGAAGATTTTCACATTACGAACAGGTAGGTGAATATGGAAAGTTCGGAACCGCGCGAGCAGAAGTGAGTAGGGCAGTAGGCCTACTAGACGGATTCCGCGGTCGGTAACCTACATAGGTCTTACTGTGCGGCCACGCCAATCGCCTTCACCATCTGGAGTATCATTCAGATAGCCTTCACACTTTGCTACGTTCTCCCAATTGCCAAGCAGAGCAACGGATGTACCTAAGTGTCCAAATTCCCAAATTCTTTGGTTGGACTTTGCCGACTACGAGGCAATACAGATTTATTAATTATGAGTCTGTGTAATTTCGATACCATGCGGGTCAAGTAGGCCAATATATTCAATTTATCTAATTATGATCGCCTACGTGTTGCGACATCTGCCTAAGACGACAACATTCCTAAGACTCTGTTTGTTTGATTAGCTGAATTGTTGAGTAGATTTCAATTGCCGCTATTGATCGATTGGACAAGATAATCCGCCTATTCCGACTTTTGGTGTCAAAGTTTCTCTGGAGATTAACTGCGATGTTTCCTGTGCCGTTTCAGAAAATTGCAAACGCTCCCATAGACAGATTCAGTACAAAAATCCCACGGCGTTTACAAACGAGGTAAGTAACTTGGGGCTGAGGTTTTAGACTTTCTGCTTATGCTTATGCTACTTATTGTAGGAAACTTTCAAGGCTTCGCAAGCCAATGTATGACGACGAGCGTCTGAAATGGAACGAACGGCTGGCTGCGTGGCTCAAGGAAGATCAGGTAATGTTTATAGCGGAATTGACCATCCGCCTTCGGTGTGAAATTCCCGGATGGGCCTGTGGTATACCAATAGGGTATTTAATCCAGCAGGTGGACAATTTATGAGGATGACACTTTAGACTAAATCTAGGCGTGTATAGTCTATACCTCTTCCAGCTAAAGATGACGTATCCGCGAACGAGTTATACGCTGACTCCAACATATTCACTATCATAGATACCTTGGTTAGTGTTGTAGCTTCTAAGCTGTTGATTTTTTGGATTATTATTACAAGAATATAGACTTAATGCATTAGTTAGCCGCAGCAACTGATTCTGCAACAGACTCCCGCTACTGATCCTGGGCATGCCACATTTTTTGAAATATTTATAAATTGAAAATAGCCATATCGCAATACAATTGCCTCAAGCATTTGCAGTGCCTTGTTGTAGATTTGGCCCTTTTACTGATTTAGGCCCGTAGCATATTCACGGATCCACCCCGGGAAATGTGGAATTCATTCTCACAAATAGACCGTTTTCAGTATAACTGGCTGTAAAGCCAAAGTCAGGAGGTAATTACATATAGATTAGAATAGTGTAAGAATATAAACGTCACCTCGTGGTGGAGCGGCGATCCGACTTTCAAACAGCCGAAATTTGGACACTGGGGATGAGCAATCACGAATTTCCCCTGTAATTAAATAATAAACTGTAAACCGATGATTGGTAGTAAAATATATTTGTAGGACTGATGCCTCGCACCTCGAGGCGTCATTCGCATCACATTGTGAAATCCCATTGGCCGACGCAATCAGTGAGCCTAGCGCGTTGCATTTCGAAATTGCTTGATGAATAATAATATGATTTCAATTTCACTTTTCAAATCGTAATATTGAACAGCTAGAATGAATCGTGTAGTTATATCATCGCATCGCGACAACCCAGTTCAAGGAAAACTGCTTCCGTTAGTCTCCCCATAACATATTTTTTCCGGGATGGGTATTGTGTGTAGTGTTACGGAAGGCATAATATTGAGATATTCTATAGAGTATGTTCGTGAACGCAACACAAATCAACCTGATATGGAGGTGACCAGGGTCCAACATTACATTTCGGAAGCTAAAGCTTCAAGTTCCGCGGGACTTCCAGGAGATCCATCTTGAATTCTGAACTCTCTGCCATCTCTAAATGTCTCTTTATACCGTCAAGACCTACATAAGAAATCACAATACACCCAATGCGCACTGTATTTTTCAGACATCCACGGTGGAATACATCAAATTCACAGATCAATTCAACATCATCGAGAAACATTTGTATTATTGTTCGGCATGTCATGAATTTTTTCATCTCAATTTAAAAGAGAGAGAAAATAATAAAGGATGCCCAAGGTAGACTGTATACTTGGCATCATACACTTATCTCAGTGGGTCATCATTGCAGGGCTAACAGTAGGTGTTGGTCATCCCTATAAGCCTATTGGTTGATAGTGATGCACATCAGGTTCGGAACCCTCAAACTAAACCACCTGTGTTGTTGTTTGATGCTATAGCGTTTTCAACAACTGTGATTAAGTCACGTGTCAATGCTTATATTGCTCGATATTGATAATCCCGCGCTTTAGCGCCGATCGCCACCATGTGTCACCCACCACAGCCCTCCACGCTCCCCCAATGATGACTGCCAGCAGATTAATCGTGACGATTCGTTTATATGCTTTATGCTTTCAGGCATCGGAACCGTCACGAAGATTACGTTCGTCCAGTCTCCGTACGCAAGGTGAAGAAACCTCGCCGCCGACAACCTGCTGTACTTCCTAAAGATCCTTTCGGTGATAGAAGCAATCTTAACATTCCCTCACTTCTTCCACCGAAACCAGCTCGCAAAGGTGAGCTTTCGGCTTCAACTTCAGAACCTCAACACTCCCGGCATGGAGACGGGGCCCGGCGTTTGTCGTGGCGCCGAGGTCGAGTAGTAGGATAGGCTATATATCACGCGTAAGAGCAACCTTGAAACTTGTGTGGACAATTGATCTTCAAGCTATTTACACACATAGATTGGTGTGGCATATTGTATATACCATTTCCTATGTTACTGGGTATTCGACGGGACTGTAGGCTTGCCCCCTACCCTGTATGATGCCCTATCCGTTTCATCCTTTCGGGGAGTGTTTTTGATCACTGATCAGTCATTAAGGCAGTAATTCACTGCATATATGTGCTCTGAACCTCAATTCCAATTCCAATGCAAAAGCATGATTCTTTTATATTGTTATCGATTGCAGTGCTTGCGGGTGTCCCACCGTTACCACCTATTCCAAAAGTTCCTTCAAGAAAAAACGTTGCTCCACCAGCTCCATCACATGCCTCGACGCAACGACTCTATCCGTCACCAGTCAGTACAACACCGGCATTTACACCTATTGTGGTGAACGAAGATCCGTAAGTATTGACGTCTTTATTATTTCGAGAAGGACATTCTCTCGTTAAACTGTTGAAAGATTCTTTTCGTCAACTGGCTTATATATTCTTCCGGTATTTGTTTCAGAACATATAAGCGAGTGATAGAGTGATACCCCGTCATGGGGAGATATTATCTCACTACAGTTATGATGCTATTGGTGACAGGTTGAATAGTAACGGCCCGAACTGTCGATGACAATATCAACTTTGCGGCACTCCCGATTAAGAATTTGAAAAGATTTTATTGTCCGTGATGTCAGAGATGCTCTGTGTATATATACTGAAAGCCTGTCCTGCTATGAAACTCGCTGAAACACGTACATTTTCAATGCAAACACAAAACACAAGATAGTCATTCAATACTTTCAGCGTAAGCCCGTTTATATGCTGGTCGAAAGCCAAGAAGCACGCAAATCCAATGCACCAATGTACTGTTGGCCTTCGTAATGGAATGTTCTAAATATACGCATAGACTTAACTTTAAATGTTCGAGTGAAACTGGTCGATCTCCTGAAGAATAAACTGTGTACTTATAGTCTGATCCCAACCGTAATACATACGGCCTTTGTTGGGGGAACCTAACTTCTTCCAGTTTTGTATTACGTGTCTTAAGTGCACCTGCTTGATTAACCGACCGACCGAGCATGTGTAGAACTACTCATGGCCTACTCTAGTAGACCATGAACTACTGGCTCTCCTAATCGACGACGTGGATATATGTATGCACAGTGTAACACATTCTTGGCAAGAGTGTAGAATGTCACGAACCAGATCCCCGTTCAATTCCTTTTGAAACGTCGCTTGGGTTGAACTAAACAACACTTACAGTATATTATCTGTCCCATCTCGTTACTAATCGACGTGTTTAATGTGTGGGAAAAAAAACTTTCAGAGTTCACGTGAACTATAAGCTTTTACACCTGAATTCTGTACAGATTACCAAGTCCAACAAAGTTCGAAAACATCCCTGAAAAGCCGCCTACACCACCGAGTAAGTATCTACATGAAAAATAGATGGCCAATCGGCCTCGAACATCCTAATTGGAGGGGCTGAGAATACGGGGGACTGAAAAATTGTTGAGAACCGAAAGACGTTCTCTTACTGCAATAGCCTACGGTCGTTCGTTTCACCAGTCAACTAAATTTGATAATATTTGGAAAGTATTGCAAAAAGTAGAACAATGCCGATGAAGGGCCGAAGAGAATACTTGCGCGTTCCAACCCAGCACCCCTGAGACAAATTTAATCGACCTTTGGCAAGACCAATTTGGGTGAGTGAAATCCATGGCAAGTCGATAAGGTCATGCATAAAGAATAGGCTGACAGTAGTGCCATAATCCGACCATGGCCTACTTTCGTTAGTTACCTAGAGTAGACCATGATCCGACCTATTAGCGCAATTGTTCTCCATCAGTCAATGTAATAATTAGGATTAGGATAATTACAACGATGCGTCTCGCCAGCATAGACCTATTGTTCAGAGTTCAGCTTAGTCTACATTATCGATACGCCTAAATAATTCGGTTCGGTCAGACACACTTTTTCAATGACCTTTACAGAGGCTGCTGATAGCGCGGTATGGCCCAAAGAAGAGAAACCACAGGAGGAAGCCAAGGCAAAGGCAGTTGTAACGATCCCTCAACCATCTCCTGCACCGACTGAAGACTTAAGTGGTGACGGTGAGCTCCGCCGTAAATCGCCCAATCAAAATGATTTCTTTTGACATGGAATTTCACTATTTGAGCCTTTCACTAAAGCAAAAATTTGAGACTATTAACAGTATTAACCCCAACTGTAATGCAATAATGCATTCACGAATTTCAAATTGCCAAAAATATTACCATCAAATATTTGTTCACATTGAGCGTGAACCTTTGCGCGCGTAACACTTGGAACGAGAGTTGAAAACTATGCGAGAGCATCAGTTTTGTGATTGTGATTGCGAAAAGTCAACAGGCCTATATAATGATTTGTGCTCTGACGTCAGAAGCTTTGCGCTCACCGAGCGTGCGAACGTAAAAACGGGAGACGCATATCACACCTCAACCTCAAACGAAGCGCGAACGAACAAAGATTTACGCTCAGTGTGAACAGGGCTTTAGACTAACTATTCTGAAAAATAGTTAAACCCTTTTCAATCATCACGATATTTAGCAGACAGATATCCCCATTAGCGAACACTTATCGACATCTTTCAGCAGCAGGTAAAACGTAGCACCTATCGAACAAATGGCGTCAGCGAACTCTCCTCCGCCTCTCTCACCATCCGCAGGGTCGCGGGTTTAATCATTAGTAGGGTACAGCAATCCTAGCCCACTCACAATAGGTAACCTATGGCCTTCGAGAACTAAATATCGATGGCCGAAGGTGATCGCTCTTGCACTCTTTCAATTTAGCCAGGAAATGACAAGATAACCACAATGCTTGCCTGCTCATTATGGTCTAGATTGGATGTCATAGTTTGAGATAGTTTAATTTTTTGCGCAATGATCATGTTCCCATATAGTAGACTTCATAGCATGAGATCACTTGCGATGCATAATTCAAAGTAGCAGACATGCGGATAGCTAAAGGTATTATTGCATTACTGTAAATAGAACTAGAAGTCTCTGTTTCATTCTTCAGAATCACCCTCACCTCCTCCTCCACAAATAATTGAGCATCCTGATATCGAGGAGGAAGGTAGGAACTCGGAAAAAATCAGCGTAGTGTCATTCAATCGGCATGAATTGAATGGCATTTACGAGTGTAGTGATGTAGAGTCGGTGCAGCAAGAAACTGCATTAGATCCGGAAGACAATTGTGGAGTAAAGGCAACTAATTATGAAGATGATGATTCCGATGATGTATTAGAATTCGGTAATTAGACTTTCCAGAATGGAAGTTTTTACTCGTATATGGTCTAGGATTTATCGATTTAATTGCCATTCAGGTTGATTTATCTTTAAGAGCTGCAGACCTAGGCTGTGTAGACAATGCAGAAAATTCTGCCCAAAGCAACTAACATTCATATCGTGCACCCATTTCATAATTGTGCATAGGACAAATCGCATCAGTAGAATTGGGTTCATGGTCTGGAGATATTCAATTATTGGAGACGACAAATCACTGACCATCCGCTGAATGGATCATAGTGAAGCCTATTCCGCACGCCATGATAGTCGTGCATTTCATGTTTACATCTGGGGTCAGTACAAGTCGGTTACACCGAACGATCACTTCGCACTTTCACCCAATATACCTATTCGGCGATGCCTTCCGTGACATTCACTGCCTACTGTAACGCGCAAGGTCCATGTAACCCTTTTATAGGTGTAGGCTACGTTGTAATCAATCGACTATGCATTTAGCTTTACATTGCATGATGGCACTGGAATAGTTGCTAGCTGCTTGTTAGATGTTCTACGTGATCATTGCTTGCATTATAATAATCTTACAGTAGATGATCCAGAAGTAGAAGTGGAATTACAAATTCAAAGTGAGGAATACCCTGAAGAGGCGCCATCACCTGCACGTAAGCAAGGCGTGAGCATGTCATATCCTTATGCACTGTGCGTTACATACCTCTTATCGACCGTGTAGGCCTCAGTCGGTATCGTCCGTCGCTGTCAGTAATCCAAGAAACAGGGTTTGCACAAATATGCATTTATTGATTCTAACAACTATCGCAATAAATGATTAAACTGAAACGCAAAAGGAAAGTTGCTCCTAGCGTTAGCCTAAAATACGGTGCATCGAGAGATGCACGTCTGCTCAGCGGCTGCTTGAACTGCTTGAAATGAGAGTCCCGAACAAGGTTCTGTTACAACCAACTGACGCCGCTAAATTAGGCTACGGTTAAAAGCAAGGCGATCTTAATAAAATCGCCTTGGTTAAAAGTGATGATGATGATGATAACGGTTATATGGATGTCCAAAGCATGATAGTTAAAAGATTAAAAGTGGAATGCCTACACGAACCGCAGTCGGCCTCAGCAAGAAGAGGCAACGCCCGCAGACGTGATGATTACTAAGTTGGTGAGGCGCAAACAATGAATGATCAGTGATCACTGAAAGCAACAGAAACACACGCATGTCACAAGTCGGTGTAATTAAATAGCATCCGCTTGCCAAAAGTAGGCTATCCTGCGGTCAGTTCGCTCTAGCAGAGGTGCGTAAGTTAGGCTAGTGTGCGTCACAGGTACTGGAAAAATATGGAAATGCATCTGCCATCCATGACTAAGGAGAGTTATAGAAGCAAAGAGACGATGACTTGACTAAGTGCAGTCTATAAAAGAATACTAGACGATAGTAATATCATTTTTGAATGAATCGATAGGTACCAGGCCAAGACCACCACCACCACCCGATTTGCCGGATCTGGATTTCATCGAGTCTCCCGATTTGCCTCCGGTTAAGAAGAAACCACCTCTGAAGAAACGAAAAGCAATAATGCTCCCTTCAACAAAACCAGGTGCGCAAACTTGCGAAAAGGTCTGGCATACGGAACGTATAACGGCAATTTTTTTAGAGCCCAAGCCTCTACCTCCGAAAGAAAACAAGCCAAAGATTCATCGAATGACCAGCGAAGAGTAAGCACGTGATCCCGTTACTGGTGTGTGACATCACACTCTAGAATAAGGCCGCTCAAGGAAACTTTGGGCCACTAGCAGAAATAAATCTTTGGCCCCTCAATTGATTTTTTGACCCCCAAAATTAGTTGCCTCACAATGGAGGTCCGTCCAGGCTATGCGCCCTCTTTTAGCTTCGTTGATTACTTCTTTGGGAATTGTAAGGTCCCCGGAAAAAGCATAGGCCCGGGGCAACGCACAAGCTTCCCCTCTCTTCTGAACGGCATGGTGCATCGTGCCGGTATCATCATATCGGCGATTAGATTATTGTCACCAGAAGTGAAAGGCGATACAGAATGGACAATTCAAGACCACTTGCGTTACAGGCTTGCACGACGAATGCGCAAAGCTAAAGAAATGAACGGATATCGCCAGAAATACGCTTTTGGCACCGACAATGGACAAAACTCAGTAGTTGAAAGTGATTACGACGATGACTCCAGTAATTTCGACTTATATGAAAGTATGACACTCATAATTCATAAAGAATATCCTATAGCCTAGGTCTTAAAAGCCTACTGTATGCATTGCTAATTGTCTGACTCGCGAACTTCGGGAACGCGGGTATATACCCTTCCTTCTGGGAACTATGCGCTAAGCCTAATAACGACCGGTGAGGGTAAATGAAATGGCTTTTTTCAGACTCGTTTTTGGAGAAATACTGTCTGGTATCTTCAAAGCAGCTGAAAGCTTGTAAACGGGTGTTCAAAGAGGTATGTTGACATTTCTGTCTCAGCTTATTAGATCTTGGATGGTTCAGTAGACGCTTCACAGTGTTCACAGAAAAATCCCGAGCCTATACGCCGAACGTGGTATTTATGTAGACTCAGACTGGTTTACGAGATTGAAACCCATAATGCTACATTCCCATTTTTTAGAAAGAGAAACTCAGAAAGACTAGTAATCCTATAGAACTCCTTACATTCCACAGATTTTTCACTAGTTGATAAGCTTCTGTCTTCTATTGATATGAAAACGCAACTCCTCCGGACAGTCTTAAAAAAAACGAGATACTCACGAGATGGCGTAAGTGAGACAATCAAAAAACATTTCGGCAACGCTGGTGTCGTTTTACAGTTTGATCGCGATGAAGATGGCCTTCTGAAAACTGAAGAAGTTGTGAATGCAATGCACAAAATGTTTTCTCCAAAAGTCATAGACGACACCTCAATGTGTTACATTTTTAGAGTGAGATTTTGGATCTATTGCCTTGCAAGGATTGAAGAGAAATAAATGCCGGTAAACGCCTGTATTTCAGATTCTGGAAACAAGCAGCTTTGATATGTTTAGCGAAAGAATGAATCTCAAACTGTTTGCAATTGTCGTATCTCTTGCACAAAGGATATCTGAGTTAGAGTGAGTACAATATCTAACGTGTTTAATTTGACGCAATTAACACTTCTAACACAAGGCATAGATATATACCGTTCAGTTGGCCGAGTGTGTTAGACTGTCCGCCTTCTGATCGGGATTCCCGACCGAGTCAAATCGAAGACTTTCAAATTGGTATCCGTTCCTTACCTGTTTGGCAGTCGGTATCGGGGAAGTGCGGAGAGCCGTCATTGTAATAGTAATCCGGGCTATAAGCCGGAAGTATTGACACGTATATACACTGAGCATCGACCTGGCGTACATGGCCTTAGTAGGTGACAAACGCCATAAATTCCAAATAAATAAATAAAAGATATATAGAATATAAGTCATCACAGATTTAACGCCACTCCAGTTTATTGGAATATAATTCACAAGCTTTCAGAGCTCCACGTCCCTTCATCAGGTAATCATGGCATGTTAAATATGTGGAGACTTCTTATTCTATCTATTGCTGTTTCTATTTTAATCGTGCAATCTGACTGATCAGAACCTGTTCGCTGTTATATTCGGCCGAAGCGCGACTTTACGTCAAAACACGCGAGCTGATATTAGAAGTCGTTGTGCGCGAAAATAGTAGTATCTACACTGTGTAGGCCATACCTGTGTTTGTTGTTTTGAACTACATAAGATGATGGACGCCAGGTCAGTGCTTATCCGCGTGAAATTGATATTTTCGGTTCATAGCCCGGATCACTATCACACCGCAACCCTCCGGACTCCCTCGATATACTGACTTTCCAGCAAACAGGAACGGATAGCCTACCAAATTTGGAGTCTTTGGTTTGACTCGATGCGGGCCAATACTCATACGGTCATGTCATGGTGAAAGTCAATGTTTATGCGGAAAATTATATGGGACAGATTATAACTACGTACTGTAATTGCAAAACCAAAATTTCACCACTATAACTTACGAAAGAATTCTTTCGGAGTGGGGCAAATTTCGGTAAAGCTACAGAAAAACGAACCAGATATCTCGCATTATTACGGTATAATCACATGTCTTCACTCAGCGAATTCCGTTTATTTTCAGTTCCTATATGAAGCATTTGATCGGTCGAGTAAATACGGAAGTCGTGGACTGGAAAATTCACGAAGGGCGATCACTATTCGAGTATACAATGAGGAGAGATACTAATGGCACATACAAAGTCCCCATGGAGTCGCTGTGGCTCGAATTACATGCGGGCGGCATATCAAAAGAAAATGAGTTGCAGGTATGAGAAAAATGATCGAAATGATTTTAACAAACGATATTCTTCATTTTTTCAGAGTCTGTTATTGTTGTTTGAACGACGTTTTTAAATAATAATACTAAAGTCATATAAGTCAGGTCAATGTTTAGTACACGCGAGTCAATACTTCCGGTTTAGCCCGGATCACTATCACAACCACAACCCTCCGCACTACTCTGATACTGACTGCCGATCAGAGAAAGAACGAATACCAATTTTAAAGTCGTTGGTTTGACTCGGTCGGGAATCGAACTCGAAAAATCCCAATCACATTTAACCGGGATAAAACGATGACGTCGAGGTGGTGTGATGTATCTTATATAGAAGCTCGATAGCGCATCTGAGGATCCAGCATTTTGACAGTGGTCCAAATAAATGTTGTATAGGCTTATAGGGTTTATTAAAAATATCGCCATCATATGTCATCATCATCATATATATATATATATATATCAGTATGTAGTAGCCTATGTGATGGCTTAGGGCTACTTTGACGAGATTTGAATTTCGTCTGACAACAACACTGTAGAATTCGGTTACGCTAAGAATTCATCATTGCGTATTTATATTTCATATTCGTTGCGCAACCTTTACGAAATTTCAAAATGATTATAGTCATTTTCAGTATCGCTTCTCAAGTTTTTACGAATTGCGAGGCGACAGGAAATAAAGGTCTTATTGTGTCGCAACTCGCAAGGAAGTGGTTTTAATTAGATTTGAAATTATGATGTTGTTAGCTAGCTGTGGTGACTACTATATGGCGTAGTACGACCGGTATTTATTGACCTACAGTTCCTATGAGGATCTTACCATTCATTAGCAGTCAGCATGATAGCGTCATTGGATTCATATAATAATACGATGACTTTTCTCACAAGCAATAGATACATACTTATATATATATATATATATATATGAAGTATTTGCTCCATGCTCAGTATGTACTGTAATGTACATTACTACCTCCGCCATAAGGGATTGTAAATATATGGAACTCTATCCCTCACAGTGTAGTGTCTGCACCTATAAGTGTCTCATCTCTTTCTAGATGCAGACCTATCGAAGTACTGAAGGGAGGGTGTCAGGGACTGCTTCCAGTCTACCCCTTCCCTACCAAGTGCAAACTAAGTGTCCTTTATCGCATCCTTTTGATTACAAATTGTGTATTCTATACTATTCTGGGGAATCAATAAACAAATAAACTACGCCGCATATACTACCAACCAACTCATTGCGGGTATAGGAATTAATGTCACCTTCTTTCGTTTGGCATTTTTTTGGAAACTTTTCCTCGGACTAGACGTCATGGCAGCCGCACAGTAGCGACTGCTCGGTGGCCTCGTCCAGGTTCTTCAGACCAGTCACTCCACTGGGCGGCTTATAGACTGCACATGAGTGGATTACATGATCTGTGGTTTGCTCCTATGCAACACAGTCGCATGGCACACTGGACGCAAGACCCCATTTATGGAGGGACGACTTGAAATATCCCATCCCTATTATGAAACAATTAATGTCAACGTTACTGTATTATCCATCATTTGATACATTTCGTTCTGAATTTCAGGCGCGAATGTCACTGGCTCATATGAAAGAAATGGATCTTCTAGACTTTTTAGCTTATCTGCCATTGTTTCTTCTAGTTCATTCAAACGTCGTAGATAACCCACTAAATTTTGAGCGCAATCTTTGATTGCTTGAAATAGTTTATTCATATTAATATTAACGTTTAAGAGACTTTTCGTCCGGCTCTCATCAGTAAACACGCCAGAATAAATTGTAAAATTTGTAGCTAGGGGCAATCGGGTATTATTCAAAATTTATTCTGGTGTGTTTACTGATGAGAGCCGGACGAAGAGACTTTTAACCATTAATATTGATATGAATTAACTATTTCAAGCAATTTTGAAGTTCTGTACTACTAGCAATCTTTGATGTATATTGTCAAAATACGCCTTTATGGCGTAGGCCTACAGTAGGCCCTACACCATGTTGTCATACTGGTCATGACATGGCCAGACCAATATGAAAATACGCAGATTAATACTGAAATCGAATGAAACAACGTTTTGGTGTATCTGGTTTCGAATATCTCTCGGAAACACTTTGCCTACGTACACATCACTCACTATAGGCATCATGACCATGTGTGCAGGGCCCGCAACCAAATGGTCACATATAGGCAATAGGCATTTGCCCACCCCGAAATTCCTGAATCGCGCTATCGAAAGCTATGAATTTTTCAGTTTCGATTCCGGTAATGCAAGTTTTAACCCGCACCTCAGCGCGAAATGTTTCATCGTCAATCATTTTTTATCCAAGTGTGACGTCATAAATATGATATATGACGTCACACTTATAAAAATTATATATATGCGTTGATAATATGTGATGTCACATGTTGTGATCTCATTGTGCCCCCATCCGAGATCAATAGGTGGTGCGGGCCTTCATGTAGGTATAATGTAAAGTAAACTGCCTGATATCAATCGAAGGCCTATGCGTGATTACTGATATACGTAATTAATTGAGAATTGCGAAGTTTCCAATTGGTCTATACGCAATTCCTGTCGCTAGGAATGAAGCGTTTGCCCAAGTTCCAAGTGATTGCTTGATTAGCAGTACTGTATGTATAGACGATTACTGCGTAGGTCATATATCAATACTGTAGCAGGTATATGGGCGTATCAAGGTGATAACACTGCCTGTGTGCTATATAGGAAAACAATCAAACGCTACATAATATATTTCAATGATTTAGTTTGCCTTCGAATTTGAACGTCAATTAAACTTTTCGTATATATCAATTTTAAAACATAGCATTTTATTGTCGTTCGCAACTGGGCCCCCCCGTTCACTAGCATAAGGTAATTCTTCTGTTAGTACTGGCACACATACCAGTAGCAGTCCTCTAACTGGGTGTGTCTAGGCATGGTCTACTCTAGGTACTAGAACTAAAGTAGGCCATGGTCTAGGGTCGACAAGATTTCGGACCCTTCCTCAGCCTTATCATAAACTCGTCTAACTCCGGTGGGATCCGGTCGCTTCCTGCGCATAGCTTATATAGGCTATATTATTGCAAGACCATCAGAACGACACCTTCAGCCATAACCTTAACTCCTTTAAGCTAAGCCGGAACTGGCAGATAATGTGGCGAGATCCAAAGTGACGGGTCCGAAACGCCACAGCTCCAAGATTCCGTCGACGGCGCATTTTTAGTTGAAGCGACTGCTTTTATAACCAGCAGTGACACCACCAGAGAGGGTTTAATTGTCAGGGTTGAGTTTCATCCATGCACAACAGGTAATGTCAAATTCATGCGGATAGCCAGCATTCACACCTAGCAATTTGAACCAACAACAGAATCATACTGCAATCTGGGTTCATATACGGGAGCTGTAACGCACTCTCGTCTTCCATCACGTTCGGTGTAGGTATAGACACGCGATAATCGCGATATAGATCTGAAATCTCAAGAATATATATGGCTCTATCTTTCTTGAAGGTATAGAATATGTGCTTGGAATGGTGGTGAATGACGTCTGCTATCGCTGGAATGCCTCTCGCAATAGTCTATACACTGTATACCGGTACTTGCATTGGCACCGAATGGTTAGGTACTTTTAAGTAGGCCTACCTAAAAGGTGCAGGAAAAAATCCCTCACACAGACGAAAGTCCGAGGCCTATCCTTCTTTCGCGTGGCTTTCTTCGGACTAGATGTAAGGGCAGTCACACAGCAGGCCTGTTCTGACTGTCTCCCAGTCACAATCACACACCACAAATTGCTGTAGAACCCATACGCGCGACAGTTGAACTATAGTCAGTACTGACGTCTTTTATTGGAGTGAAACACGTGCAATTACAAATAGTCCACCTAGTGGAGAATCTCATTATGCTTCTAAACTGACGCCGGCCATTCAAATTTGTTGTGATCACTACTCATCTACGTCTCTGAATGTCCGTCATCGGCTCAACTAGTCAATTACAAAACAGTAATTCTCATGCGCGACATATCTATTTCGTAGTGCAAGAAATATTGTTTCAGGCAAATCAACAGGATGTAAGCTAAATGCAGACAATAAAAGCCAAGATAGGGTAGATGGAATAAGACATACCAATTTCAAAGATATCCCTACGCCTACAAGAGAATTTTATTACATGGCTAACTGCACATAAGCAGTTGATCGGGGTTAGATGTAGTTGTATTGGACAAACGTTCACCGCCACGTCATCTAAAGAATGAACATTAAGGTGTATACGGGCAAAGGGAGACAACATCTACCATACACATGCCTATGCGCTATCTATTTCAAATTGCGGAGTGTGATAAGCAAAGGTGAACGCCTACGCTAAATGAGCCTACACTAGAAATGGAGCCATAAATCGCTAACGGTTACTTTACATAGCAGTAAAGTTCTTATTTTTTATCTAACGGATCACTTCTACGTGACCCACGTATTCTTCAAGTGTTGTTGGGTATCATGCAAGGACTTCAGGCCAAGGAGCAAGAACGTGGTGTTCAGTTGGATTGGGGCCGGAATTTCAAGCTTTGTACACCTACATCGCATACACAAAGCCAAGACAGAATCGCCAATCATAATTCAGACCAACAACTGGTCGCGTGTATTTGTACCTGGGAGTAGCTAACAACTCAGTGACGACCATGAAATTTGACGTGCCGACTGTTCGATCATAGCTTGCGCGTTCTAACGTGAAATTTATGGTGGGATATGCACGCATGCGTACTATTTCCGATGATAACGCATGTATATGTGAAGGCAAAAGCGCACTGCTTCACGTTCGAAGTAACCACATGCACTCACTAAAATGCCAGCTAGCTAACAAATTACTTGGCAATGATCCAGAACGTAGTCCACCACATGCATGCTTCGCCAAATACAAAAATGCGAACCATAGCAAAAGCCTTCAGCGATGAAAACTACATCAGTCCAACGTCACCTCATGAACACACCTCATGCACCCACTACATCATAAATGGAATGAAACCAAACACACCTAAGTGATAAAATAAGCAGTAAAATTTCATAGGATGTTAAAAAAGAGCAGAGAACTGAAACAATTCAGCATCGACGAACAGCACAGAAAGCGCCGGTCATCTATTCCACCAGCGGGTTCTGAACCTTTATTGTTCACACAAGTGAAATTTACATACATCCTCCGTGTGGCTCTTTTCAAAGAAACGCAAAATATCCTTGTCTGACTCGAAAACTAACCCCTAGCCAGGCAAAATTCACCTAGCTATGATTCCAAATCCCCTGATCGAAAGCGCCATCTTGTGGCTTGTATCGTCCAAATTTCCCGCGCTTTTCGTAAGCAGTGGTGTGACATATTGGAATTGAGTGTATAAAGTCCATTATGCCTATCACAACAACCCAATAACACCATCGACCGTCGTTGATACGAGGAGGGCACCACAACAGACTCAACACAATAGAACACAATAAGCTACTTTATCCTGTGCGGAGGAGACGTTCAACTACGCAACTTATAATAAAGAATTACAAGGCAAACCAACAGCAAAAATTACAAACGGTACAAATTGACTTCTCTTATAAACGTGTCGCTGATAATAATGGCGCAACAAACTTTGCAAACACAATACATAATAATTAGTACCGTTTGTAATATACTCATCTATATTACACTATATATTCTTCATAGGGTTTCGAGTGAGCATATGATGAGTTTTTTTCATGTAGTGTTTTGAGCAGTAACTCCAGTACCTCTTCATTTGAAATCTTGTCCGCACTGTAACAGTCGCACGATGGAAGGATCGGTTCGAGCCCCGTCGATGAATTCGCTCAGTGTGATCGATCCTAGGAGAATAAAACACGATATCATACAACCCTAATACTGCACAGCCTCTTGTATTGCAAATCTGCAACTCCATAAACAACACATGAAAAAGAATGTACACTTGCACAGTCACTCAATACTTGGTCCCCCAGGCTCGCCTCATCCTACAATTCCTACCCTGTTGCAATATTTTTAACCACCAAAGGATCGCAGAGTCGAACACAGATTGATGGAGTCGCAGAGTTATTGGAGCTAACGCGAAGTCATGGAATTGCAGTATTTCAATCTTGAGGGGGCGATAGAGTTATAGATAAGCACATGCTGGTCTCAGAGAAAACGGATTAGACGCTTCGCTGGTTCTCCAAATTTACGAATTAAACACTACATTTACTCGTTCCATCTTCACTTAATGAAATATCTCTATGAATTCATCTTCCAAGGAACGGAACCGGCCATTACAATCTAAGGTGGCTTATTCAATCTATTACGAATCAAACACTAGATATTGTAAAGAAGATCATCACATATTTAACGCCTAGCCTTAGTTTATTGAGAATTAGAATTTAGAACACACACGTTTTCGGAGCTCCGCTCATTCATCGGGTGAAGATGGAATCGAATGGAATCCAACACTGACACATAGACTTACACACTACGTACATATATAACAACAACTAGTCAATTGGTCCGGTGTAAGGTGTAGCTATAAGACAAGGGTTTCACCCAAACGGCGTTGTCGCTGTCTATACTCTTATGAAGTCTCTAGACCCATCGATTACGTTTCAGTTTCTTGAGATGGAGTTCATGAGTGCGCGCCAAATAATTTGCCTAGAATCGTCAGCTACTTCAGCAAATCGAACCGCCGTATCCAAAAGAAGCCTTATGCAAATGCATATAAGTAACACGACGTCAATTCGGGCATCTCTCTACTCAGTAGGATGTAACTAAACTGATGTCGAAACTGACAACAGTGCACCGGCACCAGACAATGATTGTTACTCTTGCATTGACTAAACAGACTCCAGACGATTGATCTCATTCTGATTGAGATTTTAAAAAATATTCGCGTTGATCATTGCCATATCGATACCCGTCGATAAAACTTACGTAAAAACAGTTAGATTTGATCCAGAGTCCAGACTCTGCTGTGGTTGTTGCGACGAACCGAACACAGTTCACACACGACCGAACACAGTTCTTATATCGTTGGTATTCATCTGATGGGGTCAGCATCTTAGCTCGTTTTTCAACGCATGAAAAATACGTTGGGTTTTCGGGTAAGTTTTATTTCCAGAATGAGTGGCAAGCCTCAAGCGCGAAACTTACTAGTTAATTTTTGTTTACCATATAACTATTCCAGATACAGCTGGTTACGCTCAGCTATTCTCTATAATAGATTCGACGCACGTTTGCATATCAAATTACAAGACGCTACCGCAAGGATTATTCATCAAACCTCAACTCTCGTAGTCAGTCACACGGGAACGCGTCTTCATAGGAAAATCATGGATAACGCATAACACGACGCTGTTATTCTACAAAATTGACAATCATCATTTAAATATGCCCAAGGTGTGAGTGTGATGCGGCCTGCGTAGTAGTCGTGTCGTAAATCATGATCGACCGATCTGTATCTGCTTGGCTTGTTAAGTGCTGCTGCTGCGACAACCGTGAAGACATAGAGAGATACAAAGCGGTATCATCAGAAATCGCCGCGATGAACAAGCAGCAGCCCATCAACGCGGCGGGAGCAACATCAATTTCTCGCGAAGCTCAATAGCGTTTCTCACGCACACATGCGCAAATTCAGATTCCAGCACAAGGCGCAATATCCAAGCGAGTTCATATTTCAAATGCGCCGTAACAGTATTTCCCAAACGAACGATTGATTGATTATCTTGAAGGAATGTGTCGGATTCCCGGCGTTTTCCAATTAAGGATACTCGCCCATCGATATCAACTGTAGTTCATTAAACGGCCGGTCAGAAACCAAGACATTAACGAATACAACTCAGACCAGAACAGTATGCATCTTTGTGAGAGATTTTCTAGTCTCTGGAGAAACGAAAGTCAATGCGTATTTGGCGACACATAAAATCTATTTTTGTCGAGAGCGTATAGAATCCACTAACGAAATGAAATCAAGTCCAAAGTTGAGATAATCCCAATCAATATACCACCGTAAATGTTCCGCTAACCAACTCAACAAACTAATGAAAGACACAGGTGACCTTATTAGCACAAAAACGCATCGATTATGCAACATAGGGTAAGAGCATGTGAACTGAAAAGAATCTCGAAACCGCATTCATCGAGCTTCGGAAACGCCAGAAGGCCAGATAAAGCAAAAAATAATAAATGATTCATGAGTCGCGATCTCAAATCCTGAATGCTTTTTTAGATACTGTTTCTGTTGAAGAATAGATCAGTGACACTTGATCTATGGGCAAGGTGAAATTTAACCCCGAACCGCATGTTTCTGCGAGTGGGGAATTCATCACACAAGTGACACCGGCTTGCAATATATCGACTGCAAGGTTTCACATGTCCGCACATGTCCAGGAGGCCAGCTACTCTACTGCGTCAATTCTGAACGGATACCTAGTTGAAAAATGATAGTCGCATGTTTATTTCTAATCCGGATCGACCGATTATGATCGGCCTGGTTGATTTATTGCGGCTGATATTCGTATTTATGTGCTAAGCTGTATCAGCTGTCAGTCCAGTAAGGCGGTCGATATTAGATATCGGCTTCAACTCTCGATGGATATTCATGATTTTTCGATAATCGGTATCGACCATCAGTTAGACGCGTACGAAGGTTATCCTATCGGCCAATTAGAAAGTATTACCTCATGGGAACAGGCGGTCTCTGCCTGGTAGGGAATTATAAATAACATAAAGGAATAATAAACTCAGTAGTGTCAGTATCTTGTGAATGCAATACCGTATCTCCTGCACTTTTGATCATCTCCATAGGCTTCGCTCACGCTTTGAAGCTGCACCTATGCTTTACCCATACCGCAACTTTCAATGCTTACCACGGCATCCATAATATAGGCCTATATACCGCTTCTTTAAAGACTACAGTAATATATACTTTCCTTGCCTCTTGTAATCACCATCCTTATCATTTTCTGTCTGCTATAACTCATAGCTTCGGTTCTGACTTTCGCGCCATTTTAGCCCGTCCTTCTAACCTCATGATGTCACTACGCGACCTCTCGCGACACATGTACCGTTAACTGTTCTCTGTGATCACATTAAACGCAACAGATCTCAGGGGAGTCGTCAATGCGCGGTCAAAGGCCTTGTCCTCATCGTCGCATTACTGTGCCTTTTCAAGTCTGTTGATATTTCTCAGAACACCCGAGCCTAGAAGCGCACACTAGTACTATCGGCAGTTGGACTCATCAACGCTTGTATCTCAGCATAGTAATGACAGTATTCGGACTCGCCAATCAACAATCCTACCGGCAACGTGGTGTAATCCTTGCATGATATGCATGTGCACCGGTGGTGTATATATCATGAGCGTCTGTGTAAATGCAGTAAAAAAAAATGAACCACGTTCGCGCTTACGGAGGTGCTCGCCTCGCAACCGTTACTTAACAGTATCGAAAAATCGTTTGCATTCCCTAGTGCAATCAATGTTAAGCTTATTTACAAAATATATACTTGACAATTTTTCCTCAAAATTCCATCCGTTTTCAACCATCAAACGCCGTCACATCAAAATATTAAGATTCTCAAGGAGCTACCGGAACCGCTCTCGTTCCGGTGCCTTATTACAGGTAATCGCGCGACTGTAACGCGGTACGGTTCGTTTTTGATATCCGTTTGCACGATGTCTAAATCAGATCGCTAGTTTTCAATTCTGGCGGATGTCCTGAATTGTTATTCCACCACCTACCGTAGCTTGTAATACGCGATTAGGCAACAGGCCATTTACTACCAAGGCATATCTTTTACAGATTGTATGGGGATATTCTAGTTGAATGAACTACTTGGAGATCAGGAGTCTATCTATGGATGGCACGAACTTTGTGCTCGAGTTCGAGTCGGCAGCGAATTTCGTTCGTTCGGTTCGTATTCGGATCGAACCCTCGCTATGTTCGTGCTTGGAACTTTTGCACGAAGAAACATTACTACTTTACGATATACAGTATTTGCTGTACGAGTAATGTTCTCCAGCAAGCTATATCTTTCATAAATTGCGGCGAATCATAATTGGCGATATCCATAGTGTAGGAACGAGGTAATCGTTCTGGTACTGAGACGTGACTTTGAAATATACATGACTATTGACTTTACGTTACTACATTGTGTACGTCTGTCAGTTCGGATTCGGCGTTCAGTAACGAACTCGTGCCAATAGACCGCGTTCGTTCGAATATGCATATGATCCGTGTTCCCACCATGCCTAAACAGGACAATACTGGTGTTGAGAAATGAATACCGGTATCTAATCGACGGTCGATATCGACAAGATCAATTACAGATGTCTCGTAATGCTAATATAACCGAAATAACAGAATGCTTGAAGCCATGCCGCGGTGATGAACTGGCGTCGCTTACGCCTCATTACCGAGTCACGTGCGTCACCGTGGCATTTCGCGTAATGTAAATCAACAATAGATTACTAAGATACAACGTTCAAATTCGCGTGTGCCACGAAATTGATGTCGCATTAAATATGTGATATTTAGATAAACTGTGTACCACCACCACCTATCAAGAATATAAACATTCGACGAGTGCGGGGGCGGCAACGAACCAGACACGTTGTCGTCTGGCACTAGCTCGACGTCAAAAATTGTAAAATCGACTACGCGTCTTGCATCTGTGCTGTTACGTTGGCAAGTCATCCTAACCTAAGTAACGCTTTGGTCTCTCTCTTTTTCCGAGTGTGTGTGTGTGTGTGTGTATGGCAACACGCGACATGCAATAGATTCCTATCGTGGGTACATTCCTCACATAGCCTATACATATATATATTGGTTCTGCGCATGGTACATTTTTTAATTGCTAAAGAGAAACAAATCTCGTGAACTTGAGCACTTGTTCTGGTTGGCTAGTGACAGATTTGACAGCAACTTTTGGCATTAACATTTGACGATTCAGTGAAGCAAATGTACTGCTGCCAATGCCAAGTAAAACACAATTACAATCAATTAGAGTTGGCCAAGAGAAAGACTGCGCGTCAATTGAATGACAAGCAAAATCTACTTTCATTACCAACTCCTTCCTGTCCAGTGGGGTAAGCGCACGGAACTGATTACACAAGTAAATTTCGTCACTCCAGATCGATGCACAGCAGCAAGCGGCGTCATAATTTGGATATTGCCATTGGTACGAAATAACTCTAAACTAAAAGGTCCATGCAACTTAATACAGAGTACTAGTGCAAAGCGTAATAAGGCAATTTTGATTAAATACGACTGAAAGAGAGCGTGTAGCATTCTTTCCTTACTTGGAAATGGTACTATATTTGCTTACTCGTCAAAATGCATAGCTAAGCCTTATGAATAGGAAATTGATACAATAACCATTCACAATAGAATATTTCCCAATGGAATTTAACGTTTGGCAGGAGTGCTTACTAGCCTACTTGTTCTGTGCTCACTTGATGACTGAAACAATAGAAGGTGAGTGGCAAGTATTCTAGAGAATTGCATTTACTGAAAGCAAGGTTTCCAGCACAATCCCACATTTTATTCTACCTAGTATGGCATTGAAAGAACAAAATCATCAAAACCTGCAGTAGCTCCGACTCGAATCTCATTGTTGAGTCCTATTGTCAATATCAAAATTTCAGCTATATTTAATTATTTATATTCATGATTTTTAATGTTCGTCCTTATGCATTGTTTGACAACTAATCATTCTCTCTGTCCCTGCGATAATCCTTCCCAAATCAAGTTCATATGATCAAGGTTTACAAGTCCCTCTATCACCCTTGTAAATAATTATATACAAAATTGTAACTTGTGCACCGGTAACTACACGTGCCAACCCGAACAGGTATTGGTAAGTTGTCACAAATTCTGACCCGACAATGTCACATGGCATCCTTACAAAATTGTACTGGTACAGACTAAAGCAATGGCACAGTATTTACAAACTAATTACCGTCTAAATTCTTGTCCATCTGCTTGAAAATTTTGTCCGTTCTCTTCTCGGGCGTTGATTCATCCTCAGGCATATTCATGACAGCTCCTACCATCTTGTAGATTGCCTAAAATTGCAATGATGCTGGATTCAAGGAGAGGTTAGCAAAACTCAATAAATAGCTTGCTAGTATATCGACGAAATGGCCTGCGTGGGTCGTGAGCGGATATTCCGAGGGTACAAGACTTCATGAGTCAACAGTACATATACTGCTTTTAATGTTTTCCACAAAATGACTGGCGTAAAGACCAAGTCTGTCCTGCCCATTCCATTCCTCCGTCAAAACACTGAATAGGCCTACGGTATAGGTATACACTCTAGTCAATTTATAATGGTCATAGAGTGGTTCATTCATATCAGGTTCATTGGGCAAGTAGTCCATCAGTTCAAAACAACATGATAATTGAAAGATGTTCTGGTTATCTACAGTCCACAGCACTGCCTTGCAACGAAAGATGCCTGTCAAATCTCTGCCTTTTTTGCAGTTTAAAATTGAAAATCTTCGATAAATTTGGCCGTCCTGCATGATACGTACCCGTACAATTTCAAGCATCTCCTGTCTTGATATCATGCCATTTCCATCCAGATCGTACATCGAGAATGCCCATTTCAACTTGTCATCCAAATTTCCTCGAGAAGTTACACTGAGGGCGATGATGAATTCACGGAAGTCTATCGTCCCTGTAAAGGTTTATAGCTTGATTTTAACAGAAACAAACTTGAGGGCCAACAGATACGATGCAGTAGGCAGTTCGCAATTAACAACACGTGTCGCCAAAGGCTAAGTCAACAATTTTCTGCTCAAGGGACGGAATTTGTGATGGAATACCAATCATAGGTCGTCCAACCTAGTTGACAAATAATGTTAATGACACCGGTGACTCATCCTGATTATTTGAAGGCAAAGTAAACAACGATGCACCTTTTTTAACAAATCAAATCATTGCAAAATTGGAGCAAGTAATGAAATGAATCAACAAGCCGTAATTTCGAGATGCCATTCTAGATTCTATTAAATCAAATACACGTCCCTTGGGAAACTTGATGTGATTATGTTGTTACTAGACTTTGGCTCCATGGAAATAAAAGCTGCTTAGGCCATCCCGCAGGGATTTCAACTGGGAAGGAAGTTGACAAGGAAAAATTAGTCAACACCATGATGATCATACAATTTTACTAGTACAGACAACTTAAATAAGCAACCGGGTCAGGGCATTAAATTTCACAATAAATCAATACCCTTGTTAGCCAAATCGATAGAACACCAGAACACGAAATTTATGAAATTTAAAAGGGAGTCTCACGTCCCTGATCATTGACTTACTTCTTTCGTGATGATCACTAGACTAGAGTTGACATTAAATTTTTGGGTGACAAGTTTTGCTAAATTGCATGAAAACCCAGCCGTTCTTCACTCAAATGCACAGAGTAAGCCTACTAGAAAACATTAACAGACACATGTACACCAAGATAAGCATTGTTAATGCCAAGGTTAATATCAGTACCTGTAGGTCTACCTTGATGTGTGAAAGGATATGACTGTGATCTAGATGTGGGACTGGTCACAGGACAAAATGGTGGGTGATGATTTTTCCGAGGTGAAGCCTTTATCCTGAGCAGAGGAGACTATTTGGCACCGGTAGGCCTATTTCTGTGAGCAGCATGCTCTTGGCAAGTGTGAAAATTGTTCTCGTATTGCAAAGGCATCCTATTTCACATCTAGCCAAATTGTATAAATATAACATTATTTATTTGACCCCAACCCTCTTTAGATCATCCACATCAAGATTTTGCATGTTCTGCCAATTTACAGTAGGGAGATCTAGATCTAGATACCTCTGGTTTACAGAATAGGAAGTACCATCAGTACCTGAGAGTCCAATCCCTCCAAGCCACCAAGGGTATACACTAAATAAAACGCGGTTGGCTGGTTCAGCGATATTTTTGAGGTGTTGACACCCTACTTTGTCGATGTATACAAGTTAATTAATGCGCCGGCAAGCCCAAAACCTACCCCCCAGAACCCTGCCCTAGTTGCACATCATGATTGGGCATTAAAATTACCGGCAGCCTATGCATCAAATCGATGTAACGATAAAAGAAAATTAAGCTATGTTGAAATCGTAACAGATACGCAAGGCATACCGTACCATGGTAAAAAAGGTTTTATGGTACCATTTGGTAATCACTCGAGAGAAGAACAGGGAATTGAATTCTCGCATCTATCATAATATGACAACGTGTAGAATCTCATACATTATTCATGATGCGGTAGATTCATGCATAGATTGATAATGGCTCATGTGACCGTATTCAAATGATTTACTCAATGCTCAGGGCAGTGTCCTAACATTCCAATTACAATCTATTACTGTTTGCAATATATGTTATGACAAAACAATGTCTATAAATGCTGACAACCCATTGATCAAATAGCAGTAAAAGAGATGATGATCTTACAGCAAAGAGGAGGTTGTGCCGGTAATGAAAGAAACCACATTAGAGCACAATTAAGGAGAAACAAAGTAATAAATGAGAATCAGACTGCTCAATCAATCACCTGCCAGGGTAACAAGTGATTTGGGCTTAGGTAATGTGGGCCTGCACGACCATGCCCCACAGTGTTCTGGTCTGGTGACTTGAGAATTTCTGTGAGGCCGAATTGACTGGTATTCTAATAAAGGATATTTTAATACGCGGGCACAATTTACTGAAGGCCCAAATCACAGCACATTTTTTGGAGATAATGCCATCAAACTGTTTAGCAACAGGCCAGGCCAGTTATCACTTATCAGCCAATCAATAGGGATGATTATGTCAGGGTGGTCATCCTCTGTAAAAAGCTAGCAAACATAGACACAATTATGATGATGAAGAAGACATCCACAAGCTATGGCAACAAGCAAATTAATAGGCCAATGGGAAGAATACTTATGTGTGCTGAGCAAGCATTAGGCCTGCTAGGACGATGCTATGTGCAAGCACAAGAACTTTAAATGTACCGATAAGTGAACACTACAACCAACAAGCCCTAAAACGCTAAATGACACCACACTCAGCGCAACATTAGGCCTACATTTAAGTACCGTACCAATGGGTACATCTTTTTTACTGGAACATTACTACACTACGCAAGGCCTACAAATGCTAGAAACAAATTACTGAGGCTCTAGAAAAAAGAATGCCATCATTCTGCTTAGGCAATGATGATAATAATCTATTGCCTTCGAAGTGGTAATGTTCTGATAACCGCCAACAGAAAATTTTGTAAGTAACACCCAAAATGTCTAAGTTACATTTAATCTAAGAATTGTTGCTAATAGGGTCAATCGATAGAATGCCATATTGAAGTGTAATTTACAGATTCAACTCTGAGGTGAGAGTAGGCTATGTAGCTAAAACAATGTCTTGCTTATAGTGATGGGCAAATCGAATAAGAATTAATAAAAAAATTCCAATCGAATTATTGAATATAATAAGGTAATCAGCGCATGTGACAGTGTTATTATTTGGAAAAGTGATGAAATAACAGCATGTGATTGTAGCTCTTGTGTGTCCCCTGGATTGTGGCCAGGATTGCAGCAGACTGCGAGAGCCGAAAATGAGCTTAGTGGTGGAGGAAAATTGAAAACAGTAGCCTAGGTGGTGCCATGGATACCTTTGAATCGATTCAACTTTTTGTGATTCGAAATGATTCCAAATATTTAATTCAAAATGCTCATCGTTGCTAAGAAAGTCGGCTACATATTCCGCTTGATGCTAAACCTATGAACGTTAAACTACCGGAACCTCAGACTATGCATCACTAACAAGCAGTGGCACTGATGTAGAATTCAATACCGGTACATAATTTGGCTCAAAGAGATAGTTCTAAGAAATATCACTACAGATTTAAGTACGGTACCATACAGTAAATTAATTCCACATACTTTTAGAGCTATGTTCGTTCATCCGTGAAATTGAAATGAAGGAATGGATGAATATATATGATACCCTAGAAATCTTGACTAGACTCATCAGTGATAAGCTCAACAAGGCCAGCTAACTATATCAGCCTGGTGAACTGCTGCATTCCTCAAACATAAGAGGATAAGACAAGTTGGCCAAACAGAAACCCAATTTGAGTAAACTTGCTTGAAAATAGCCAACAAAGCTGAAATATATCTACGATAGATATTTTTTGAGGTGTATAGAGAAAAATCAATATGCACACATTACTGCTTATTCAAACTAGGCATATAGCCAGACATACTATACATGTATACATTAGCCAAATAGCCATGTACGGTGATTGATTGAAATTCATTTATTGGCTCATCTCTGAAGCATCCCTGAAATATTAACGAGATCTCTTCACTCTTCAGGGAAGAGCCTACAGCAGACACTGAGACAGGGCTCATATTAAATCAGCAGGCTTACTGGGTACAAAAACAAGATAAAAGATAAATAAAATAAAACAAGAATCAAATTTAACGGGTCTTTACTCGCTTTCTCATGACTAAGGCCTCTCTGTAAGTGTTTAACTTCGCTTATGTGGGTACAACCAATGTGTTTTGGATGTTACTGAGTGTTATTCTGTCATAAAAGCCTTACAAAGGTATTTAGAAATTTACTGCAGTTTGTGTGAGGTAGGCCTATGCTATGACACAACAATAGTTCATCCGATACCCTACATCGGATTGTTAATTTTTGATTTTCAGTCGCACAGGAAGTCTTGCAATCTCGTTGCTACGAGTCTAGTTTGAATTAATAGCAGTGATGATTTATTTGAATGCAGACTTGTTCAAAAATTCATTGTAAACATATTATGTTTCATCAATTGCAATTTGTGTACATCTCATCATAAACATCATAGTTTTATTTTGACTGGTCATTTATAATGTGGGTGTTTCCAGCCTTGCCTGACTTGCGATCAATCAACTTCCTCCATTACACAGCACAAAGTTTTGACCATGCAAAAAATATATATATAACAAAAGCAAAGAAGCCACACAATGTGTGAATGAGTCGTGATGATAATGCGTGTTTGTGAAATGGCAAATGTTTGCAACATTTCGAGGAAATATATATAGTAGAAATGCACAAAATACAGAATTAGTTATGAAATCACCGTACTAAAGTTACATTAGTTATTCATCGTTCTTTCTAAAATTTTTTAACTGATGAATGATTGGTGCTCTGAAAGCTTGCGACTTTGTTTCCCAATAATAAATTAAGGCTGGGCGTGGGGTGGCTAAAACACTATGTCGAACAAAATCCGCAACAACAGGAAAAGGACTGGATGCACGAAGAGCATACAAAATGTGTCCACCCTCAAACCGCACGCACTCCTGAGGGCAAATGGCCCAGGCCATTAGGAACAGAGGTGAGGTGTAAGATCCTGCAGCTCAACGTCGAAGACATCACACCCAATATAAGGAAGAGAAGAAATGCTGGACATCAAATTTGAGGTCACATTAAATCTTCTGTCGAACATTTTCTGAAAGTTTCATATCATCGACCGCTCGATATTTTTCGAGCCATCATGTTCACAGACAAATCACATCGCATGATCAAAACATTACAATAACCTCTATGCCTCAGCTCGTAGGTATAGGCCTTGTAAACCTTGTTGGTTGAGGTACATTGATATTAATAATAATAAACATAAGAGTTGAGAATGAAATCAGCACATCATCAATCTTACACTATATCTTGTCGGTACATCAACAACCAAGCCGTGGATAGCGTAGCATTTGTGTTCATTTTCAATTCGAATTGATCCACCAGCACAATTATATACATATCATTATCGTATCATTAACAAGAGAATGAAGCAATTGAGTACCCATTCAGTAGTGTAATAGCCCGCAATTTTGTTATGATCAAATTGAGCTCACCATCATTATTGGCGTCAAATGTTCGAAACACGTGCTTTGCAAACTTTGACGCGTCGCCATATGGGAAAAAATTTGAATAAATCTTCTGAAATTCATCTTCCCTCAAAGTCCCAGAGGGACAATCCTAAGAAACAAAAGGTCATAATGAACAGGTCAGGATACTAACTAACACTTGAAAGACACGGTTGGGTTACAGACACTATCGTTATTACAGTCGTAGGGATGGGCACGTTGAATTGAATGCTCGGATTTGATTCAAATCGAGAGCGATTTTGAATCGGCATCAGTGTTGTTGGCAGGTAAGCGTACTTATTGTAGAATAACTTTTGTGGTATGCCACGAAAAGAGTTCAAAGCAATAGATTTCGGCAAGATACTGACTGGGCTGTGCTCAATTGCGAAATGAACAGCGTTGGAGAACAAAATTCCTACCAGTGTACAATTAAGTAAACATGGCCCTTGGCAGCGCAAAACTGTGGATGTTGTGATTTGTTGATACGGTTCGATTGGAAAAATATTTGACTCGTGTTCTGGATCATAAATGATAAGATTTGTATAATCTAAGCCTATAGTGGCTTGTGATGCACCTACTGAAATCCCAGGTTTAATTCAAGCAATAGAGCTCTACTATTGAACAAGTATTAAAATTTGGTGCTGCAGGGCATAGGCAGAAAGATATAAACAGCGTTCTGGTGCATCGTCATGTTTTTAAACTCTTTAAAGTATCGTAACAACAGTAACCATGATAAAATATTAGCTACCTTGATGAAACCTCTGTACCATTCTTGTAACTCATGTTCCGAGAACTGCGTACATTGAGTTAGCTCTTTGATATCTTCCGGCTTTAATTTACTATTTTGTTTGCCCATGATAGCGCGATTGGTCTGTCACAGTAAAAAATTCGCACATGGAGAACCAAGATCCACGACAGCTTCCAATACCTTACAGCGAAAATTAGGAAGAGAGTCGTTTGTGACTAGCCCAACTATTATACAAGCTCTGCAAATATAACAGAAAAACGATCACGAATCCATTAGTAGTTTCACTCCTTACGTGCATGTTCTCAAGAAACAAGTCTAAGGTACCGGTACCAATAATCAAGTATCGAAGAATGTAGTGTAGCCGATGGTGGACAATCAATATCGTAAATATGACCACAGATTTAACGTCCAGGGGTTAATTGACATTTATAACATTCACACACTTCATCGTCAAACAAAGGAGCAGAGCTCCGAAAGCTTGTGAATGTTATATTATACCGATAATTCTCCATAAACCAAGGTTGGACATTAAATCTGCAGTGAATCTTCCATACAATATTAAGTAGGCCTATTTTTGAAACAGCCTGGCTATCAACACTTCAGTAGGTAGCCTACACCATTGTTGCATCTCATAATGACCCGAAAGCTATTCATCTAGCAACTGACTGTCTATATTGTTCTTGTGAGTCTTATTTTCCTAAGGATATAAGCTATTGTGTAGTATGTAGGCTACTGAGCAATGGATAAGGTGAATAAGTTTCATATCCAATACGCATGTATGCACCTTTATCCTTGCCAGCACTGTACTGTAGATGTAGGCCTACATCCTTCATAGTTGCATACATATTATGCAGGCTACTGTCTACCAGTCTAGTATTTCCATTATTATTGTTGCCTGTCCCCTGTAGGCTACATATTCGAAGTCTCACAATCCAAAATTTTACACAGCTTATGTAGGGTAGCCTAGTGACTTCTATCGACCGTTGTACAATGACAAACAAAGACACTCGAAATTTTGATGTGAACATGCCACACCTCCAGACCAAACCAATGCAATCATATAATAAACACTAGTTCAATATTGAGACGCGTCAAGCCGGCTATAAAATATATAGGCCTGTAACATGCTAAATTGTCTGTTCATTTCATTCATAAACAACCAACGGAATAAAATTGTCAAAGTCACATTGAAATTGACAACGAAAATACCATGTAGCATATATATATATATGTAGTATATCACAACGTTAAATCTGTGGTGATCTTCTTTACGACATCAAGATACTGTGATTACTGATTCATGTTTTCTTATACTCTGCTGATAAATAAAATAAATGTTTCTCTCTCTCTGTAAGCAGAACACATGCATATTATCGCGCAAATTATCATCGTAATGAATACTAGGATACTCCCACTGCAAACTTGTTCCGATGGTCAATTCACAGAGAAGCAGTTATACAAGTGGTTTAGTATCCTCAACTCTCCGTAAATGAAATATATCATGGCGAATGTTTGTTGCAGAAGCATACGATACCCTCATTCACTTTTAATTGTATACTTGAGCCTATTTCAATGAGAATTGGCTGAGGGACTTCATAATTTCAAGTAGGCCTACAAACTTAAATCCCAACTCGTAAGCTTAACACCAGCTGTCAAACTAACTAGAGTCCGTATACTGTACTTCATGAAATGACAACCTATCATAATTGTTATGCTTATATCTTGATGACAATAGGCATAAGGCAGAACTGTGTTTGGGGGGGGGGGTGTATGAAGGATGGGTATTCACAAAATGCAATCAATTACCGCAATATCAATCATGATCGCTGCAATGTAATCTCTCAAGCTGAAAGTGGGAGAGGGTAGACACCTTGCTCCTTAGTTTACAACAGGGATATCTAGATATGGTTTACAACAACCAGCCTACACAAGACATTCCTCATGTACAACTGATAGTGCCCCATAAACACACTAACAGTAACACTACCATAAACTATTCCAAGATGTAACAGCTAAGCAAGGATTCCCACAGTATATTATATGATACCGGTAGCGCGATAGGTCTATATAATATTGTAGGAAATGCTACGCATTACATGACATGACATGACTAGACCATGTCACTAACAGATATTTGATGACTCTACTCGATCACAGAGTTCGAGTCTTGAGTGTAATATAGCCGAAGTTCAAGTAAGGGTCTTATTAACATATCATAACATATGAGATGGGGGCAGTGCCTAGTCGATAAAAGAATCAACACAGGACATCCACCTACTTGACATCCTTCAAACTTGGTATCGATACCAGTACTGGTGCCGAACTCAAGTCTCAATTAAGCCCAGGATTTTTAAGATTATTGACAAAGTATAGGACAATCCCTGTGACATTATGTCCGTGTAAAAAGCACAACCAATGGGCCTATGAATTACAATCAGTAGGGTCTACGTTCCTAGCAATACAATTAGAGAAATGCGTTTACTTCCTTTACTTGATTAAATTCAATACACACAATAATAATATTTGGTGTAACAATGAGGTTGGCTTTTAGCATCGATTGAGTCAACGAATTTAAGAATAAATGATACGGATCAGGTTTTATAAATGTGAGTAAATGAGACCTATTTCACCTTTCATAGACGTGATACCAACTCAGTAATCCCTACAACACCATTTCCATTCAATTTGCTTTTAGCAGGCCTCCAGACGGGTTCCATCAGTGGTTCTCAACTACCAGTACACGCGCCAGGTCCGTCGGTACGCAAAAATATTTTGCCAGTCTGTGAGGTACCTTGACTTTAAACAGAATGATTGGGTATACTAGCCAGGTCCTTTTGCTATTTGGCTTTGTAACATAACTGTGCGACCAAGGTACAATATTCTCATGATCATTTCTATAGCGGTTTTGATATATTATATATAGAGAGAGACTTGCAACCATCAGACTATACGCCCCAAAAAGGTGGCATTAATTAGCAATTCAGGAATGATATACCTTTCAACACCAGTCCACAGAAACAACCTGTATATAAGAACTTGCAAATTCGCTATGATAAAAGGTTAAGAACCACTGGTCTACATGATAACTGCACACAAATATATGAAGGATAGGCTGTACCCATCCATTATTGCCTTTCCTACTTAGTCAGTTTATCTAGCTCAAGTCACTATTATCCATGAAAAACACAGCAAAACTTCTATTCTGTCTCCGTTAGACTTCACTTGAACTGAAGACCTGTAGCAGCTGGGTTGCCTTTCCATTACGTCACCACTCCATGCTGATAGTATCGAGCAAGATAATTATATATAGGCTATATGTCTATACCACCATACGTATCGCACCAATGAAGAACAATAGCTCAAGGGTATGTGTGTCATTAGAATTCTTGGAGGCAGAGAGGGTGTGTCACTTTTAAAGAGGGTTCGGTATGGCCTTGCTAATGACTAGGGGTTGGGGTTTTTGAATATTTTCATACGATACAATACAATTCGGATAATTTTTTCAGATCGAATGAATATTGACTAGCAATTTTATGTATTCACATCGAATAATTGAGTATATATCCTGATAATTTTCTACATGATTCAGATCATATCAAACCGAATACTTCCTCGAAATTATCGCCAAAAACGGGTAGATTGACACTTCAGCTCATCGCCTTACTGTGTAGGATTTAGTCATTTGCCAGTGAAAATTGACTCCTTGCAGCATACTATTGATGCTCAGACAATATACGATATAACATACAGTATATACCTACAGATATGAAATGAAATTAAAAGGGCAGCATTGCTGTAGGCTACACAGATACGCTTAACATCCAAATACATAATATATAATAGACACATAAAGAGAGTTGTTGTATATAACCTAGCCGACTGTTGTATAACAACCACGGTCTACTGAATTCATTTTAAATTGTTAATTTTGGCAGGCTATGCATAGGTCTACAGGACGTTTTGTTATGTCATAGTGATGAGTCTAGTTGGAATCACCCAGACCAATAAATGCTCGTAGAAAGTTGTTAATTCATAAACTTAAAACACAAAATTTGTGAACACTCATCTCATCCTATACCTTGCGCTGGATTCAGCCGTTCATTGGTCATTAAACGGAGCTTAATCTCATAGCAAAGCCGTATACCAATGCATTTAAGTAATCTCCTCATGAACAGGTTAGTAATCCTAAAAAGAATGTGGTTAAGTTCAAGAATGATGATCCGACAAGTGCATACAAACACTAGAGGTGTATATGGATGGTGATTTTCCTGCATTAGTAAGCTGTTAACTTTGCACATATATTCGGCCTGTCCCATGGAACTTGTTCCAGATAATACGCCATCTTTTGCAATCTGGGAGGTAGATCGTTGTTAAGGATCGATCACTCTGTTGCCTCCTCCATTCCGATACGCATACCCATACCTCAATATTAATCAACCTCATTGCTCAGAATGCAAACGATTGTGTAGGCCTATTTCTGAAGTTACGCATTCCGCGTGGGAGGCTGAAAATCTGTGTGGAAACAGAAAGTGGCAGGTGCCAAAAATTTTTTACACGTCCGGCTTTTGGTGCACAAAAATCAACCCAACAACCCAATTCAGTTTACAGTGTGCACAGCATTAATAAGCAGCATGGAAGCAAGGAAAATGACAATGTGCGCATCTACTTCTGGTTATGGGAGCATTCTATATTTTTTTTGTGCAGAAATTTTAAGGTCTCATGCAGCGTTTCGTGCCACGCTCATTGCTAACTACCGGTACCCGAATAAAGCTAAAACTACAATTGTAGCCCAGGCTAAAGCCAAGCAAGGCATGACTTGTTCGAATCTTTTTCTTCAAACAAAAATAAGTTTAGGCCATAGTGTACAGGCAGAGTTACAATATTTTTTAGTCACATTACCAACTTGTAGTTAGCAAATTGATAGCTTATAATACAAGGTTTATCAACACAACTCTACTAAAAAAAATTTCGTCGTTCCAATCAAGGTGGTACAGACAGAGTGGGCCAATACAATAGAACGGAGATTCATCATTTTTCAATTCACCCGATGCTACATCGAGTATCAACCTGCCTGTGAGTCACTGAGTGTGTTCTTGTAATTCCAAAGCACCCTGTTACTCGGTTATAACCTACACAATAGCAGTAGACTACAATATCAGTTCTTGAATATGTCTTGGATTAAATGCAATTCCTTACGCCTATAGGCCTATACAATTATGTAGCATTCCTACAACCATTGCAACATTTCAACTCCTTGGAACACGTTTACGTTTCGCATAAATAATTGATCATAGTTAATCCAAGATTCATCTGTAATTATTATTCCTAATCCAATAAATAAAAGCATCCTTCAAATTGCCGAAATAAAACGGAACGTAATTATAGTATGCTGACGGTCTTTCCCTTTATGCCATCGCCTGAGACACACAAAATCAATTAATTGCAAAACGTGACACGCAGGTCCGGATAAAGTTTTATTATCATTATGGTTGGCTCGTAGGCGTAAATGAACAACCGAAACGCTGCAGTCCTACCTGCATCGTACTCTACCCAGGGAGTCAAGACATCCCTGACTCTACCGCGCTGCGCATTCATGACTCCGCCACTCGGGCCCTGTCACACGAAAAAGGCGGTGCCGGTGTTGAGTGTTGACTCGCGTAGGCCTACGTGACCATCCGATTCCTTCGTATATGCATACGTACCGGGTAGCCTACCTACTGAGTCCTGTCTCCTGTCCACTCCAAGCGCCTCGACGAGGTGGGCGAAAAGAAACTGTCCCTTTCCTCGCAAGGCTCTTGCATTTTCCCTTCCTGTTGCCACGCTAGCGTGACATACCTTGCCTAGACTGCCGCAGCAGCTCTCCAGCAACATCAACCTTGGTCACAATATTTTGTTGGAGACTCGTTTGGACTTAGAGGAAAGGCAGGCATCTTTCCAGAGTTTTACCTACTAGCTACACCTAGCGGCTTCTCAATAATAACTTGCCAATCGTGCGGTGACGCACGATTGCAATCTTCATTCCACAAGGCTATGTGCAATTATAGAGACTCCGAAGAGTGCAATGCACATTGTACATTCGTCTTGTCACGGTGGTTCAAACGAGGACATCACATTAGTCCCCGTCAATCAAACATCCGACATAATTTCCCGCTATTATGCTCTCCCAGCGGCGTGTATGAATAACCAGTGAGGCCTCCAGTCTGTTTTATTTTATCCCTTTTGTTTGGCGAAGCATTTTCCTGCTGCATTCGCATAAACAACTAGACATCCGATCTATGATTGATGGACTTGTTATGAGTAGGATTATATAACATTCCCATTTACACATATCGGAAGTAGGCCCTATATCTAATTCGATTCATTTGTAGGCATATGCGCGCAGACATCTCTCAACCCGACGCAGTCGCATTCTAGTTATGCTAGGCCATGGCCTAAAGTAGGCCATGGCTAGGCCTACGTGTTGAGATTCACATTTGATTGCATATTTTCTCTTTAGAATATTGCCAGAAAATTCTTTAACGTTAACCGTTAAGCCATTAGCAATTAGCCATTCAGTCGATAACTCGATATTTCCAAGTATTTCTGACACTTCTATGACAACATTTTTGGCATTAAAGGATTTTCATCTACACAAGGACTTCGCCAGTTCAACACTCAGTCAGTGATATTCGACATATACACAGTCAATCTCTAATCCTCCAGTCTCTCGCTTCTTAGCCAAGACAAAGTTCTATGAGACGGGACACGTCTAACAGAAACGAGAAGATATTCGTGGGCGTAATCCACTCCACGTCTCTGCGGCGGACCTGACTGGACCCCAGTGGCGAAGCAAGGCTGTCAGCTGGGACAAGGCCTACTCTAGGAACTAAAGTAGGCCATGGCTGGGACATGACAAGTCAGGAAGAGAACATTTAATAATGACCAAATCACTCCTTTTTCATCAATCACTGACGACTAAGTCGTCAAATTTCAGAATGCAGAAGCAAACGCGAGACAGGCTGAGTCCGATTGCCGATACAAGACTAATAATTAATAAGTATGCCTAGGCGAGATTACAGATGTTGACCTGCCCAACGACCCAATACATTCTCCTTTAATTCCACGATATTAGGCCTACTTAATATAGCCTATACATATCTATAGGCCAGCGTCCTATGTAATGATGTTACGAGAATAAGTGTCTCTTCGTCTTCCCTATGCCTGTTTTCCCCGGTCAAGAATTCCGGTCAAGAATTCTTTTATTTTATAGCCTATATATGCCACGTTATTTACTTCATTATAGGCCTACCGCTGTTTCATGTAATCGTTAGTTGGGTGGAAATGGGTAAATTTGGAAAAAAATTGGAGGCATTGGTTATGCGAAAATAGCGGGGAAATTTATCTCACATCATTAAACAAAAAGTGTATATATACATTTACGTTCATGAGCATAATAACAGAAAGTTTGTTTGGGCTAGACAGATCTGCAGGTAACTGTGATCACTGATCACCACAATGTCGAGGACAATGGGCAACAAATTATACCGCGGAATTTGGTCGTGTCACTATATATATATATATATAGCGGCTACAGATGGTTAGAGGCGATAAGTCGGGATTATCTCATCGATCAATGACTCATTGAGACAATACTTTTAGGGTTTCAATGGGAGAATGTAGCATGAAGCGCCGTAGCCTATAGCCGTAATTGATTACTGTCCAAGGTTGCGTCATCAGAGAGTGTGAATTGAACAATTTCGACAGCACGGATGGTGAAGTACCGGTATGTATATTTGGTAGCGATAGTTTACAATTCTCACTAGCAATGATACTTCCGTCTCGGGTGGTGAGCAATACATAAATATCGCTAAGAATATAGATTGATGACAGCATATTGAGAGTGAACACAATGAAATACTTGAATATGGAAATTTTCCTAAACTAAATCCACAGAGGCCTATCTTTAGGTCTGATTTACACAGTGTAGGATATTGGGCTGGAGATGATTGACCTTTCTCCTTGCCGCGATTTCATATATCTCTACAAAAAATCGGTCTCTTATATATACAAGTAACATCGAAATGCCCATATTTGGAAACTAGACACCAAACATGCACGAAATTCATCTCAACCCTAATTAGTGCGTTATCAAAGCAATCCATGCTTAGCTTGTGAACGAAGTTCGCGAAGTGGGGGTTTTCAGACAGATACTCGCGTATACTCTATCGGTACCCATATTGTTAATTCAATCCATACCCTTTCAATACCCGTAGGCCCACGGACGGGCGGGTGGGTTACTTGGCGGACATGGGTAGGGGGTCTGACAACACAAGAAAGTCAAATATACACAAACTGCGCTCGTCAGTGCGCAAAATCCGGAAGCGAGACATCAAGCAATTGTCTAACCACCGCATGTATTTAACCCCGCAATTACATTGCCAGAAACCCAAGCTAGTTTTAGCTAAGCGTACGGGTTCGTGGAAACAGAAGCCTATTGTCATAGGATTCTCAACCTCTCAGAACATAGCAGTAGCACAACCCACGATATACCGTTCAGTTGGCCGAGTGGTTTAGGCTTTAGATTGTCCTCCTTCTGATCGGGAGGTTCCGGGTTCGATTCCCGACCGAGTCAAATCGAAGACTTTAAAATTGGTATCCGTTCCGTCAGTGCTTGGCAGTCGGTATCGGGGAAGTGCGGAGAGTCGTGATTGTAATAGCGATCCGGGCTATAAACCGGAAGTATTGACACGTAGACCGTGAGCATCGACCTGGCGTACAGGGCCTTAGTGCGTGAAAAACGCCACAAATTCCAAATAAATAAATAAAAAAGTATAAGAGTTTTGTTAATGTCTTTTTTGGGTTATTTAGAACTGTTATAGTTTCTTTATAGGCAAAAGAATATGTATGAGTCTGAGTATATTGGAGAATAGTTCCGGACAGAGCGTTTGTCAATGACACACTGACGTGAATAGTGTTGCGTTAGATAACTGATGTAAGAGATTGAATCGATACGACGATACCGATGAGAAATGTTTAGACTCCATTTACGTCGGCTAAATTCTTCTCTACCTCAAGCATGTCGCATTATATTCACGAATGTCCGGTATGTATACATTAGATCATCGTACATCACGTGCTTTTGAAGTCAATATGAGCCGGCAATGGCGCAATTCATGAGCGCCCCGAGGCAAAAAGCAACGTCAAGAGACTCAACCTACGCTAATTTCTGCAGGGAAATTAATGAGAGAGAAATACTACCGTCTCTCTCGCTTTCAGCCGGAAAGAGATTACGTTAGGTCAAGAGCAAGGGAATAGGAAAGTACCACTAGCAAATCAACTAGTAAGCCTACGACGGTCGAGTCCCGCTACAATTTCCCCAATATTCACAGCCACCTTTTTTTCTTTTCATGCGAGATTCGCAGCACAATCTCGTATATATAAACCGGCGACATTTCAAGATCATCGTTGTATCCTGAAAACAATAGCTGCTGAATACAATACTTAAAGAAACAAGACTTCTACAGGAAAGATGGCTGGCGTTAATGTAAGAAACATCATCAAACGTCACAAAACTGGATGAAAGACAATTAATTGACTGTGTTACATTTCAGGTATTCACACTCGCACTTCTCTCAATCCTTGTCACCGTAGTCTATAGCGCAGAAAAGTAAGTTATTTAATAAAATATATTCTGTAAAACATGTTATTAATTATAAATATTTTCATTTTCTCACAGAAATGAACTTGATTGGAACGAATGCGAAAACTTGCGTATGACAAGATTTGATAAAGATGGCTATGCTCCGTTCAAAATAGAATTGTAAGGGACACTGACGATGCGGTGTAGGCCTATGCTACGCATTTTGCACGGCCCGCCTTAAAGTAGGCCATGGATGTTGATTGCAATGGCAAACGCATCTGAATAAATTGAGTGAGGAGGAGAGAAAATTTTCCTACTTTGGGCACTTTTACAGATGGTGCAGCAGTAGGCTAACCCTAAAAAACAAGCAGCTTCATACTTATAGCTGTCTGTTAAGCAAATGTAGAACATCGCAAAGATCACTATTCTATTAAAATTAAAGCTCAACCAAGGAGTTCATGCCGTGATATGGAAGAAGATAATGTATTGACCCTCTTCTAACTGTAGCTCCGTTGCATTGTCTCTGCTACCGCACCGAAGCGGTGTAACGTTTAGAGTCTAGACAGATATACAGAGCTTTAGTCGTCTTAAATTAAATTAAATATTAAATGAATTTCTACTATTTCAGCTACAGCTGCAAAAATGTCTCCCCGACCTTCGTCGGAAAAGGCTCATGCACGAAGACCTGGTGCGTTGATCCAAAGACAAAGATGGCGTTGCCGTTTGAATACCGTTCAGTTCCGATTTACGGATGCAAATACCTAAAAACCAGAGACGGATTCATTAAGTTGCCGGTAGTCGTTGGATGCAGGTGGGTGATGAGATATTTATGTTTTCTGATTCATAGTAACGTCAATTACTAAGTCCGGCGGGCGTATTCCTCGATTTCATGACAAGAGACTACTAAAATTACTGGTTCAATGAATACGTTTAATCGGCATATCGTGAGCGTGTCTTATTGGCTTTTGAGCCCCTTTCGTCGATCTGTTAAACCTACGCCAACATTAATTCCAACATCGTATAGAAATAAATTGATACTATTGAGTATGAATACTTTTTTTTATTAAAGTACTTTCTACTTACAGATGTATCTACAACCCCAGCTATAAAGACACCAAAAAGCCTGAGTGCTGAAGATGATGACCTCATTCAAACCGGCCAAATGAAATAAGGATGATTCGAACAAGAGTGCAATAATAATTTAAAGTTTTGTACAACATGTGTAATTATTTTTTCAATACGTGTAAAATTTAGCTGCTACCTTCTACTGTATTAGCCTATTTATTTATCCAATCATTAATTTATTTGCTACAACTGTTACACTGTATTTTAAAATTTAGTTGCTGGCTCTATTTATTGTGGACGTGCTATTTAACAATAATATAAGTTGCAATGCAAATATCGTGTACATCTTATATGGTTTAAGCTTACGCTAAAGTTAGAAGATCTTGAAAGTCCGCTGCGAAGCCATAGTGCTTTAAGGGTGACCCGTAACCCGTCGTGACCAGTAACCCCTAGTTAACAATCTATACTAGAGATTGTAAAAAGGTTCAATGGCGGACAAAATCAGTTGCGCAGAAATATATCACAGAGGTTTCTCATGGGATTGGCCGTAGTGTAAATTATTATTTCACCGACTATGGCTGATGTGAAATTGCGATTAGAGCATTCTAGCGAATGCTGTCGGGCAGGCAGTGAACACTTTACCTCCGAAAAACATTTTCTGATTTTGTAAAACGTTTTTCGCCTGGTGGCGGTAAAGTGCAGTTTCCTAGCTAGGATGTAGTGTAGTATCTTTTACCACCGGATAAAAATGAATTTAGTGCCAACTCGATGAATAACTCAACGTGTTTATACTCGAATAGCTTCCATTTCTTCACACGCACCTACTTGGTTTATTCCTCGCTCATAGGTTATGCAATTCAACTGAAACGCGACTTTCGGAAACATTACGTATCGCACTATTCCTCTCATGTATAACCGATTCTACGACACTATATAAAGCAACAAAGTATCGGTCAAGTTTCTGTGGTAAAATGAAGATATTCGTAATGGTTGTAAAAAGTAAAAACGCGAACACGCAGAGTAAAAGACGCGCACAAAACAGAAGAAAAGCGCCGACGGTAGTGAGAGATATTAAAGCATGCGTCGCGATTTCATTGTTTATTAATGGCGAAGCAACAGAAATGATGAACTACGGTCTTAAATTCATATGAAATGGTGCACTATGTGTTGCGATATTTATATTTATAGGCCGGAGCCCACAGAGCTGGGATAAAGACTTTCAACAGGAAATACTCACTGACACGCAAAGAGAAAATTGGCGGATGTGGATGTGACCATCGAATATAACGACGTGTTCACGGGAACCACATGCTCATGGGGAACCACGTGCTCACGAGGAACCACGTGGTCGCGGATAATACGTGTTCGTGGAGAACACGCAGCTGCTCACGGGAACCACGTGGTCGCCGGGTAACTACTTGCTCGCGGGGAACCACGTGGTCATGGAGAACAGCACTGCTCACGGTGAAGCATGTGGTCGCAAATACGTGTTCCTGGGGAACACTGTTCTCACGGGGAACCCAACTCCATCCGTAGTGCACATTTGTAACTTTTATGGTGACTGGTGAAACACGTGCTCGCGGGAAACTACGTGGTCAGAGGGAACACCATGTTTACGGCGATGTAAGGCCCCACGACTTCCCAACTGTCTGGTCCTTGAAGCAGCAGAACCTTTGTCTTTTTCTTGTAGATATCTGAAAGACGATCGACTCCAGTGTTTGCTGGAACCAGTGAACATGAACATGCAATTTCGCTGGCGTGAAAATAGGTTTTTCTGTTGAGCGTGTAATTCCTTTGCTGTGATGAGTTTTTCGAAATGGAATGAAAATTCCAAAGGCGGTTTTCGGGATTACGGGACATATTCTGATGTGCTAAATATGATGATTTTCTATCGGGATGCATTTGATATTTCAAATTTCTCCTAGCGGGGTAACGTTCGCAATTTTGTATCCGCTAGATGATGCCCTAATATCGCATTTTGCCTAGTCTCTCCATAGAAAGATTATATTCGATGGTCTCTCACTATAGATAACTAAACTATACTCTCACTCAGGCATTCACTCTGGCATTTTGCTATCGACGCCGTTGCCATGATGTGACCAGAGTTAATAAATGTTCACTCTGGATGTGACTGCCGACGAATCTTCGGGCCGTTTGCGCTCACGGCGATGGGTGTCTAGGCCTTTGCTGCCCTCATTCCCTTATACTTTGCGCATGTTTGATAGGAAATGTTATGGTAAATTTGTAGTCAAATCCAAAACGGGTAAATAATGTCAGTTAATGCAAGCAATTTTAGCCGAATTTGCATAGCCGCCTTGCCCTTCTGCACTGTGCAGAGTCCATACTGCGGACACCCGTGTTGGCCGGTCCTTGTGCCCACTAATGGTTTTTGCCAACCAACCGCAACTTTCCTCATCCTATCACGTGTCCGTCCAAGCAAAATTGCCCCTCTACCAAGAACAGACCACAAATTATACACCACACGTGAGATACTATATTGTCAATTTATTGTACAGTCTCAAGGAATTATTGGAGACTGAAAAATGTTTTACTAGTACAAATAGAAAGCGCGCAAGATCTCAATAGTCCGGATGCCTCTCAAGAACCATTCCATGACCCTGTAAAGAAATAAACACTATTAATAAAGCCGACCATGATAGATAGCGATAGTGAGCCACATATGCTGTACCAGAAAGCGAATGATGTGAGCATAAAATTGTTGTTGCGACACATGCTGGACATTTGCCAGGCTACCTGGATATGCAGCAATGCAGGACATGGCCAAGACACAGTTTTGGCATAGATTGATGAGTTAGCGTCAACTTTTTCTTTACCATGGATGTACCTCATATTAATCAATTGCTGTATGTCTGTGGTGGTACCCCACCTTAGATTACACCGCGTCCTATCAGGCTATCCAGTCACGGACTTGTCAAGGTGCTATAATGTATGAAAGTCATTTAGCGGTGACCGACATAACTCTCTCTCTTTCTCTTATAATATCGCTGCTTGCAACCGTAGCTCCTGCATATCGAAGAGTAGCAGACAGAACCAATGTGTTGAACAGCTCATAATGTCAACTCGACAGAAGAGATGTGCAGCTATGCGATATTGCTAGCTGTGATTGAAAAATTTCCACTAGCATCGTTGTTTTGTTATTGGCCCAGGCCAGATTCCGCTACCAGCTGCTTCTGCTTAAGATGTCCTGTTAAACTCCTAGCTTTTGTAACGCAGTTCCTTTGTGACTGCATAATGGAGCAGTGTCAGATGCGATTATGCATTTCTACATGACCTACTCAAATGTGAAACACCCATTCTGCTTAGGAAAGAGTCAAGCTGATGCTGGATACATTCATGTCTGTGCACACTCAACCTCGATTTTCATACTGGAAAATTGCCTCGTGACCGCAAGGAACCAATTAGTGTATTTCAGTTATCCTAACGTGTGATCATAGAGACAGGTTTAGGAGATCTGTTTGTACGCAACATAGAAATACTTACAAGACCACCAGCTGCACAAGCAGCAACCAATGCAAACTGGCCATCTTCAGCCTTGAGTCGGTTAGCGGCAGTTGTGGTGAGCCTGCATCCAGTTGCGCCAAACGGGTGACCGATGGACAGTGATCCGCCCCACAAGTTAAACTTATCCATAGACGGTGCGCCAACCTGGTAACAAAAGTTAAATAAAATAACGATAAATAACAATATACATTACAGCAGCAAAAACGTGTCAGTTAAAACATAGCCAAGCACTACCGCTTGTAGGCTACAACAGGCTAGTCATAACCTGTAGAACATATAAATAAATACAGTTGTCCTGCAGTTGCGTCAGACATCATTTTGGATGTCACCACTTCAAATCTCCCTGCATTATGGGCCGGTTCTGACTTACCATTGACAGTTACTGATAAGGTTAGGGCAGGGTCCAAACTGACTCGGTCCGAAGTCCAAAACGGCTGGGCCTGAAGTGGCGGGACGAGGTTCAAAATGCCTGGAACCCATCTATTAGACATACCTAGGTTATGTATCAGAATGCGTTTCCTGGCAAAATGACTCAACTTGGCGTGTGACTCAGACTTTTAAAACGTTCAAAGACTCGGACTTGATAAGGTCTCAGTGACTCGGTCACGACATTGGGTTCTATTGATACGTCACTCGTGAAACTTACCCAGCCTCACAGCTTCTGAGAGGAGACACAATTACTTAGTTCCATAGGTACACCACAAACTGCAAAGGATCTATTGGGGGCATTACCTTGGTAGTTCTGTTCATATAATTCGTTGCGAAGTATTCAGAATCCATAGCAGCCAAGTTAGCCAGAATTTGCCCCTGTAATGAGACATTTGACTTAGTTGGAATCACCCCATACCATACCGTGTTAGCATTGGGAACTTACAGCAAAAGCTTCATGATATTCAAATACATCGATATCAGTTAATTTCAATCCGGCTTTTTCCAAGACTTTCGGTGTGGCGTAAGCAGGACCTAATAGAAGTTGATCTTTAGGGTCCTGTGAAACGTATGTGAAGTCCCTATAAAAGACAAGATTCGGACTACTGAGAGCGGCAATAGCATCAATCATGTTAGGACAAAACCAAATTGCTCTTTTCTTAATAATGACAGACAGCAAATGACCAACTGGTCATACCTGTGCGGATATCTGAGGAAGAGAATGAAAATATTGTAAGATCTACTACATGTTTCTTCATACCCAATGCTATAATCACTGCTTCTACATAATTAGAGACAGAAAGCCGTGGCTACAGCTGGGTGTCTTTCTCATTGCAATCCCAATCGGCAATCGCAAACATCCTGCTGTATCCAGGCTAGGGATGCACTGTAGGCCTATAGTACATATCGCTAAGAGGCAGCTGGTGGGTGAAGGAGTATATCTTTCGAGTTTATTTGAATGATTTTGAGAAGCATAATGTAACCACTGGTTAGTAACCAGTAGACTTACAACCATACCCTACGTACCGGTACACAGTTTTTGTGTATCACATAGCAATGGGTTGCGATGAGCTGAATGTTAATGCCTGTAAATTCAGTCAATTTGTGGTAGCATGAAGCACATACCTGAGATATGCCTTTGGCTTATAACCCATAGCTTTTGCCTTACTCTCTTCCATCAGAAGTACCGCACTGCCACCATCAGACTGTGAAAGAACAACATAAGAGAAATCATGGTGAAACTAAAATACAACTCATCCTACCAGAAATGATGCGTTCGCTGCCGTGATTGTTCCATGTGGTCTGATAAACGCAGGTCTCAATTTGGCCAATTTTTCTAGCGAAGTCGGTCGTATTCCATTGTCAACCTTCACAAGTTCCATAACACCTATAATGCAATGATTCATACATAGGGATTAATGATTGCTACGTCCTTTTTATGATCATCAACAATCAGCAAAAGTTTTGAAATTATCAAGCATATTGACACTCTACAGATTAGTTAATGAAGCACAGATGAACTTTGGCCGGACAAATGATGGTTGCAACAGGACGGGAATCCAGTGCCAAAATTCCTTTCAAATCACGAGCGATTGCGAGCACATATAGAAAATGTGGCAGTGCTATGATATTATTACATAACTGAAGAAATCACGAAATACCAGACACCAAATGTCATTTATATATACCTGGTACTTTGACGTCCAACAAATCTTGTAGCTTTCCTTCCTCGGTTGCCTTTTTCGCGAGTGAGTGAGAACGGTACGCATACTCATCTTGTGCCTGTCTAGTGATGCCAAAAGCAGCTGCTAGACGATCTGCCGAATGTCCCATTACTTCATCGGTCGAGAACTCGGCAATGGCAGGAAGCTGTAATCATCAAAAACATGCGACGTCAAAGTACATATATTTTATGGTGTTTACAAAATAGTATGTTACCTCTGGTGATAAGTATCGCACGGGACTCATCATAAATTTACTGGCGAGTTCCAATCTCTGTCCAACTGTCTTTGCCTGGAGAAACAACAACAATAAATATAGGTGTTCTGCTCACAACTAGAGATTGACCGATATTGATATATCCTGGCCGATACGTTAAGAAAAGGGAGGGTCGGGAGGGACACTGTTTGTTTGATTTTGTAGCATTTACATACTCACATGAAATACCCACACACTACTGGCGCATGTGCATATCATGCGAGCATTCCACATGCCCCATTTCACTGACTCAGTCAAAGCTCGCCCGCCTGGGGCAAGCCTGATTTTCACCGCAATGGCTGTTAGCCTGTTAGCCATATCTTTATACCAGTACCTAACAGTAGTATGGTACAAACTAACCTTGTTCAAGTCGAGCATGAGTTTTCTCATTGTTCTGTTGAATCTGATGGGGACATCAGACATGAAGTCCACTCCTCCAGCAATAACGGCATCACACTGACCACTTGATATCAAGTTCATAGCTAGAAAGACAACGAAAATTGGAAAATGTACGGCGAAGTAACAAATCGATAATAATGTATCACCTGTGGTTATCGACTGATTTGAAGAGATGCAAGCTTGCGAAACGGTGTGGGATGGAATCCGTTCCGAGAAACCGGCCCCGAGAGCAGCTTCTCGGGCGATATTTGGAGTTTTTGCTTCCTAAAAATTTAAAATCAGTGATGTGCTTTGTGGACCATATACAAACAACACAAGACATCAAGGTTAATTTGATTATCAGGCAAAAACAGTGAGAGACTGTAAATCCATAGTTTGTTCACCGTGTGGCTTTCATTCATGTCACCCGTCATAGAGGTGGTGTTCCATGCATCAATTTGACAGACATTCTATCACATATATGCCAGGGACTAGTAATTGGCATTTGACACCTCTCCCCAGCAGCTGGGATCTCATGCATCAGTTTATATAACATAGCAGATCAACTTCCAAAGGAATAATTGGCTATCCTTGACCTTACCTGAATGACAGTTCCAAAGACGATGTAATCAACATCTGTTGTTGCGATTCCCGTTCTTTTTAGTAAACCCTTCAGTGCTTCCCTTGCCAGGTCATGAGGCATTAGATTTTTGTACCTGAAATTTATTTCAATAATATTGGAAAAGCATGACATAAAATTCACTCCTTCCTTACTGTGTTCCTGACATCAGAAATGGTGTTCTTACACCTTCTACTAGCACAATGTTAGGAACTTCTTTGCGTGGCAATGTCTTTTTGGTTTTTGGCGCCGCATCTAATTGATTGGTTAAGCTGAGACATCTTGTGGCTGCAAACAGAAATATTGTTAGTCGTAGAAATAGCCTACCAGGCGTACATACACTATCTGAGGTTGCAATTGCTGAGCTGCTGCATTGTGGCAACGCAAGTCATGTTTTCCCGACGACTAGACTCCGGTCGAGACACTTGGCTGGTTGACTCGACTTCGCTCGGGGGAAAAAGAAAGTGGAGATTTTGTCTCGGAACTTGGCATGTAATTTTAACTACCGGTATATCAATTTCACCGCATAGGACGGAAGACAGAAGTTAGGCCTATCAAAATTTTTCTCTGACAAAAACTTTGTCAGAGGTCATTCCTAGATAAATTCGCAAGGAAAGCTCGGAAAATGACCTAATATATGCAACGTCAACACCGGGGAGCAAATGACTTTCCCTTGCCCGCTGGTAAGATGATGGAGATTTTGCAAACAACAAAAGTCAAAATTCTTACGTTGGTAAAGAGGTATTTTGTTCACATTCTTGGAGAGAGCACGTCCGATTCCAGCCATTGTGTCAATTTAATCAATAAATATAAGAAATAAAATGTGCTGGAAAAAAACACAGCAGAATTATGATCAGCAGCTTTTGATGAATGACGATGTAATGATTCGTATTGTAAGCAAAGAATCAAAAAAATCTTCACAGTGCACAAGACGTTCACTTCAGATCCATTGTAAACTGATTCGGGTGAAACATTGCAGTCTAAGTAATGAATGAAATGCGTATTCATAAATGACAATACAATAGAAATTAATGTATGGGAAACTAATCATAGTAGGCCTATCGGACTGAATCAAATTTTATGTATAATTATATACATTATATAATCTGAGACTCTATGCCAGCGTCATTCTCTTTTGCGTGGGCAACTCCAAGTTCCTATTTTCACCTTTCTTACCACTCCTGCCGAAATTGTCACAAATCGCCATGTAACGTAGCCTTTCAGACGCCGACACCGATGGAGAGGCAGACTCCAGAACAATATCAAAATGATGACTTCGAACACAGATCGCCTTCGTTTCTTGTTTACTTGTCAGTGGCAAATGATTAGAATTTCCAGAAGCGAAAACATCTTCGACAGCACTTCGGATTGATTCTGGCACTTGAGAATTATTGTCCGTTTTTGAATATAACGATGGGAAATAGATGATATCTGAATCTGTTACAAGAGGCCGTACATCTACTGATTGCTGTGATTCATTGTGAGCATCATTTGAACAGGATAAACTGTAACAGAGTTGATATTGTCCAGATCCGTATACCCTTGGTGATTTTGGACTTTGTTCTTGCAATGATCTCGCAAGTTTAGCTGCTGTTTTCGTAAAATCATGCACTGTAAGAGGGACATCGCTTCCATCCCCGATAGTACCATTACCTAAAGACTCATCTACAATATCATTTATTACAGAATTAAATCCGTTACTGCTGTACTGATCGTCAATCTCCATTTCGAGAGAGGAAGGCGTGACAGATCGATTTGATTCGGCTACAGTGCTGGAACACGAACTATTTAGAGTCTTCTTATCATCAACCTCACCGTGTAGAGCAGCAAGTTGTGCATCATAAACCAATGCACGCAAGTCAGCACCAGTAAAATGTTCACACTTGGCCGCAATAGCACGGATATTAATCTCATCTGCGAGCGTTATCTTCTTGACTAGACATTGTACAATGCGGCATCTTTCTTCAAAATCAGGCATCGGGCAATGCAAATGTGTGTCTAAGCGACCGGGACGCAAAATCGCAGGATCTATCAAATCAGGACGGCTCGTTGCTGCTAGGACATAAACCCCAGATAACGGTTCGACTCCGTCAAGATGAGTGAGAAATTGATTCACAACACGATCCGTCACCCCAGTGTTGTCGTGACCGCGTTTTTGTGCAATAGAGTCAAACTCGTCAAAAAATAACAAGCACGGAGCTGCTGCGGCCGCTCTATGAAACAACTCTCTCACGGCGGCTTCGCTCGCACCGATATACTTATTCAAAAGTTCTGGTCCTTTTACTGAAATAAAATTCAGATTGCATTCATTGGCTACAACTCCAGCAATTAAAGTCTTTCCGCATCCTGGAGGTCCATAAAGCAGGATCCCAGAATGCAATTGCATACCAGCGCTTTGATACAGCTGTGCATATTTTACAGGCCACACCAATTTCTCAGTCAACTGTTTCCTCACGTCATGCAACCCGCCTATGTCTTCCCAACAGTACTTTTTTGGCTTATTGAGCTTTGCGTCTTGAAGCGATATTGGAATATAACCATTCATAGCCTTCATGATGTTAGAGGTTTTCAACAATAATGTTTTGCCTCCGTTTGAACATTGATGGCCGTAAATCAACGCACGCTTCAATAACTGTTCGAAATCTTTTGGGGAATACCCATCTGTCAAAGTGACGATTTTATCAAAATTCACCTTTGACACAGATCTCCTGTTGATCGAAAGTTCCTTCAGCATGACAGCTTTCAAAAACTGTTTCCTTTGAGTACTATCTGGTAATGCCAATTCAAAAGTTTTCGACAAAATATAACATCCTTGCGCCGGTAATAACAATGGATGGACCGTATACTCAGAAAGTGAGGTTGCGATTACCATAACACGTTTCGGTCGGCAATCTGACTTTTGTGTCAGCTTCAGTAGTAGATCTTTGAAAAGGACAGCAACCTGTAAGGCATACGCAGCACTAGGAGAACTTTCAGTATCGGTCGAATTACCAGCACAAACTAAATGATCAAAATCATCCAACACTAAAGCAGATGGTTGTCTCCATTCCAATTCCCAAACAATACCTTGTAACGCTTTCTTTATAGTTTCAGGTCTCTTGCCTTTAAAATTTGAACAAGAAACCCAACGAACATAAGCCGGATTCTCTGGAGTAGTAGCAAGTTTTCTCAACAAAGCACGGGAAAGATAGCTTTTCCCGATACCTGACGGACCCGTGATCAAAACGAAGCCAGGATGGCACACGTTATTGCAAAGTTTGTGAGGGATAGGTCGACTTTGATACACACTTTCACAAAGCTGTAGACATTCTGAAATCACTTCATTTTGAGCTGGTATCAGTCCTACAACACTCTCACTTGGAATCTTCGGATCAATCTCATCGAGGGGGATATAATTCTCCACGGGTTCAAGAACAAATTCAACATCAACCATGCTCAAATCAGCCCGAGTAAATAAATAGTATTCTGATGACGCATTACCGTTACAATCAATTATTTTTTCAATACGTACATACACATTTGAATCACTATGACTGTCTGTGGTTTCGTCAAGAATTCTTCGGACTGGTAATAGAAATATAGTACCACATGTGATAGGAATGGGAGTATCAACATTGCCAACGATACTGATCCAGTCTTTCAGAGAATTTTTGAAGTCGGATTCTGACATATCAATTTGTACATGATCTAATGTTTGGATGATTAGAGTTTTTACATTTTTTGCAGCAAGTTTGGGAATATTCAACAGTTTTTGAATGTTAACTTTCGACGTTATTCCGATTTTATGTTGCATACGGAGAACAGCCGATAATTTCAAAGATTTCGCGATAATGTTCATTGAATTATGATTTCTGTCATTGTTGTCAGATAAAAACATCGCAAATTTGCTTCTCGCTCGAACGCAGAGTCGTATAACAGCCTTGGAAGTAACACCGTTCCCATTGCCAGAATCTTCACTGCCCGACTGTTCAGAATCTGTTACATTTTTCATTGGTAATTTTTGAATCGCGACCAAATATATTTGATAATCTTCCTCATTATTGACATGATTATTTCGAGAATAGTCGAGTAATGCATAACCAGCCTGATCGTAATATTCAAATAATGGATTGCGTGATGAATACTGGTCCGTTCCCTCAACTCGGAGAACAAGATTAAAGCTTTCGGGAAAATCTTGAATTTTTGTTAGTACATTAGCGCTTAGTGTAGAATTTGTATCGTCATGGGATTGTTCATTGGTGGCGGTAACTCGAAGAAATGCAAAATTTCCTGTGATTGTTGGGATGAATCGTCGAAATACTAAATTCCATATATATTCCATGATCGACACAAAGTGACGTATGATCCAAATTTTTAAAAGACGCTGAAATAAAGTTGGTTGTAATTCATGGTCATCACTTGTTTCAACTATACTGTGCTGTTTCGTAGAAGCAGGCTGTCTCAAGATATCTTCACTTTGTCTACTCTCAGAAACAGCATCACATGGTTCAACAGCACCTGTGTCGCTCCTTGTGTCCAACTGTCTTGATTGCAATTTATCTTCTTGTATCACGCTTGTATTTATTTTTGGCTCTACGATAAGCTCCGTCAATGGCATTAATATTCCACATTGTGAAGCAGGATCGATTGCGACCGTGCGGAGAAATATGCAAACTCCACTTGTTACCCATAAGGGAAACACCTGTCCCGGCCATAATACCCTTATCTGGTCAAGTAAACTTCCTTCCACATTTTCAGCATGTATTTCAAGTATCTCCCAATCATCTACAGTAACAGGTTCAATCCAAGCTGTTAAGCATACTGGAACAGTTTTTAATAAATTTACCGAAACAACACTGTTGTTTAGAATTCCCAACTTTGTTGCATATAATCCGTTAATCAGTATTTCATCTGAGTTCCGTGAACGAAGAGAAGATGCGTCGAGTCCAAAATAGTATGATTTTGCGGCGTTGTCAGTAACTTTGATCACGTCATAATCTGAGAGATTTTCACTGGCAATTCGTCCTATCTTCCAGCGATTCAAATCCGCATGGGCAGAACAGGATTTTTCATTGCTATAAAGTACAGTGAATGCTAATGCATCAGCCATTCATGCACACAAAATGCTGGTACGTTAAATTGGCAAACTGAAATATCAATAGTCTTGAAAATGGTAACATTATACGTACACAAATGGTTTCTAAGTCATCCCATAAGATATGTAGCCAGGACACCCCAAATCTGTCAGAACAGAATGGCATGCATCTGAAACAAGGCCAGATGCTGTAAGGTCCTCCTAAACTATTAAACAACATTAAACTAAGCGACTTTCTATGAACAGGATTGCGCTGCCCTATCATCGTCATCTCTAATTTGCAATCCAATGACAACCTTTTGCACAGTATCGCAGCCGCCCGCGGCAGAACGGCTTGCCAGCTTTGTCGCCAAAGGTCGTGGTATATTATCTTTCTGTTACGTTAGTTTAATCTAAGGTTTAATGGCAATAACAAGTTGCCTTGTGGACTAAATATATGGTTAATATGAGTAAATTGTGTATAATGTAATTAATAAAATTGACTTATGAACAGTGGCAACAACCTTTGGTTCTTGGGCTCGCAATATCTGGCATGACATTCTTCAAATTCCTATGACACAGCAAGATAGTGGACTTTAACCCCAAAACGTTTTCTTGCCGATTTCTCATAGGTTGAGAATATCTGTTAAAGTATTTAGTGGTCGAACAAGAAAAATTATAATATTTATAGTTAGCATGAATACATACATATTTATGCAGCAGCACACAGGATTTCACAACGATGCATTCGGCGAAATAGGTATGGATGAGTGATCGTGACTGGCAGACAAATTTGACCTCTGACTGGGAAGAGAGGCCTGTGTGCGATGTTGTATGCATTGTGGTTTTGGTTTAGCAAATTACAGCAGGTGTCTTATAAGTTATTCAATAATAATATTAAGGATTAATTGCAATAAAATGTACATTCGTAATAACCCAAATATATTTTCTTAGATATAGTGTAATTTGAATGTTTAGTCATGTCATCCGTTATTCGCATCCTTTCATCTAGTTCAACAGCTCGTATCTTACGAGGATCCATCAGCGACTTCAAGTCAGGTTTGTTTCCGTACCGATTAGCATACTATTAATATGATATATCACTATTAATGGATATTTATGGATTCACAGGCCACTCAAGATTTCTCTCAGTGAGTTCAAGGCGAAATGGTTTGTATAAATATATATATCAATCTCTCTTCCTCTTCATTCGATGAAACTGCAGCGTATTAATAATAAAACATTTGTGCATAGGTAAACACATAACTGTGGACATTAAGAATGATGTTGCTGTTGTCAGGCTTGATTCCGAAGGAGTAAAAGTGAGCAATGATTATTTGATAAGGCGGGTTGAACTAGCCCTGTTACCTCGAAGGGAAAACTAGGCTACTGATGCTGTAAAATTCAGTTGATTGGTTGGTTGATTAAATTGAGTTGTTTAGTTGATTTTTGTGCGCCAGAAGTAGGATTTTCAACAATGAAGGTGTACAAATGCTCTTTTTCGCCCCTAAGAAAATTGTGATTGTTAAATTGTTATGTATTACATCATTAAAATGGACTACTCGTTCCTTGGTCTTGGTGATACCCATTTTGACCATTCAATACCTGATCTTGCAACCTTTATTTAGTTAAATACTCTCAGCGAAGGAGTATTTGACGAATTTCGAGAGGCTTTCGACAAGATACAGTTGAATAATGATGTAACAAGTGCTGTCTTGATATCTGGCAAACCAGGATCATTTGTTGCTGGTGCAGATATTGAGTAAGTTTTCAAATTCCTACTTAAAAAATCTGTTAATTGTTTCATTCGCTCAAAACTACAACTGTTGTCGAGCCCTCAGTCTAGGAGGATTGACGATTTTGCATAAAAAAGAATATCAGTAAGTGAAATAGCAATATCAATGACTTGGAATCTTAGATGACAGAAAGAGAATATCTCTGTTTATGTTGTCATTCCGACAAGGAGACACTTATATGTAGGCCTATATGAAATGTGACTCTCTAAGCTGGTGCCACCCGTACGCACTGGAGAAATGTTATCTGTTCGATTCTAGTATGATCCAGCATGCGGGGACAGAGGAAGCCACCACTGAACTTTCAGCCAATGGACAAAAAATGTTTCAAGCAATTGAAAATAGTCACAAGCCATTTGTTGCTGCGATACATGGAATGGCATTAGGTGGAGGATTGGAAGTAATAATGACTTTGCTTTCTGTTAATGTTTGGATTTGGGATTAATATGTTTGCTTTATGCACAGCTAACACTAGCTTGTCACTACCGTATTGCAACCACCGATAAACGGACAAATCTTTCATTGCCTGAAGTTATGCTGGGCTTGCTTCCAGGTTACTATTGAAAGTGAATGACAAGTCTTGCATCAATATTTTATAGTATTTTTCTGTTTTGTAGGTGCTGGAGGCACACAAAGGCTGCCAAAGCTTGTGGGAATTCAAGGAGCATTGGATATGGCACTTACAGGAAAGAACATACCAGCGAAGAAAGCAAAACGAATGAACTTAGTTGATCATTTGGTGGACCCTCTAGGTTTGTGTGTTATTAATGATTTGATCAACTGGTATCGCTAATAATGTCCAAAATTCATAGCCATATAATTATAGAGAAATTTTGTGCTTTCGATCTGCTTTGAAATAAGGATGTCAACTCTTGCTAAGACGATCAAACTCTCCACAATAGTTTAAAGGGGATAATCCCAACTACAGCGCTGCAATTAAAGGAGATGTAAACTCTAGCATAACAGTCATGCTCCTTCAGAGCGCAATAGCGGTTTGTGAATCCACCAAGTCGCCTGTCAATCAATATGTTCGCTGTAGCGAGTAACCCTGCCGGGTTCGGATATATCAGTAACTAGATTTTATTGACTTATGCAAGCATCTGAATTCGTCCTCGGCAGCTATCACAGAAACTTTCTAATGCTGTCATTGTTTTGCTGTTAATGTACCCTTATGTCTCAGAGTAATTATGAGGAGTAATTAATTCAGTGGATAATCCCAGATTGGAAGGTGTAATGACTAATGAGTTAAGTGATCTTCTAATCCCTGTTAGCATATCTTCATTAAAAAAATGCTACTTTTAATATTTTAGGACCAGGCCTGCAAGACCCTGAAACTGCTACGATGCAATATTTGGAAAATGTAGCTATAGATGTGGCAAGAGGTCTTTCTGCAGGAACTGTGAAGATTCCACAAAGGAAGCATGCCTTCCAAGAAAGTAAGTCAGTTTTTTTCTCCACCCCATTCTTTATTCAACTGAGCCATATCAAACAGGATTTTATGCATCTACCGATGATGTCATATCTAGCCCTTCATCTGTCCTGTCCTGATTGTAAAGCCATCATTTCAATGACATGATTGCATTGCATTGTTGATACTAATTAGAGTAATTACTCTTTTCAGGAGCCATCCAGTATTTATTGGGTTATTCATCATTCCGTAATTACTTCTTTGAAACCATGGTGAAAGGAAAAGTAAAAGCTCAAACCAAAGGTCTTTTTCCTGCTCCATTGCTCATCGCTGATGTAGGTTTCAGTATTTAACACATAACACTGATTGACTTTTTAATTTCATGAGATTATCTGTTGTTCAGGTGATAAGAGAAGGATTAGAAAATGGAACTGAAGCGGGTCTCAAGAAAGAGGCGGAAGGATTTGGAAAGCTGTCACAAACCAATGAGTCCAAAGCCTTGATTGGATTGTATGCAGGACAAACCTATTGCAAAAAGAATCGTTATGGAAAGCCGCAGAAAAAAGTCGAGTGAGTGATTGTGTATCATTAGATAATGTAGTCCAGTGTTGTGACGACTTGAGTCATGTTTTCGTAATGACTCGAGTCGTTAGGGGTGAATGACTCAGCTTGACTTGAAACTGCAAAAATGAAGTAGAGACTTCACTCAAGACTTTTGTTGTGTCTCGGATTTTTAAATTGTTGAAAAAGAGACTCGGACCTGACTTCGAGTTCAAGGTGTCATGACTTGAACTAGTGACTCGCAGCACTGCTGTAGTCACAAACTCACAATTTCATTGACAACGTTTTGACTTATGCAGGAATCTTGGAATCCTTGGTGCCGGTTTAATGGGTGCTGGCATTGCTCAAGTGAGTCTGAATAAAGGTTTCCATACAATACTGAAGGACAACTTCGAATCTGGCCTTGCACGGGGACAAGAGCAAATTTACAAGGGATTCGATAACCAAGCTAAAAGGAAGAAGATTACAACGTGAGTGTTTCTGACTTTGTGTTTTGTGTAGTTGGGTATAGAAATCAAGTTTGTTTTACTTCATCTGTGTGAAAGTGGTAAAACCATTGAGTCATAGTTCTCAGCTTATCAAATTATTTATTAATAATCAAATTCTAGATTTGAACGGGATCAGATCGTTTCGCGACTCGATGCTACGTTATCATATGAAAATTTGAAAGATGCAGATATGGTTATCGAGGCCGTTTTTGAAGATATCAATGTAAAACACAATGTCATTAAAGAAACGGAAGCAGTGAGTTGGATTCTGAGTATACATTAATGTGTAGGTGTTGCGTCTCTGCCTCTGAAAAAATAATCATGAATGCATCTGAGACTTCTTCAATTCTTATATTGGTAGAGGATTGGAAATGTTTATTGACTCCTAGCTGTCACATACACGTATAAAGATTGAAGAATGACACTTGGATAATTGTTGTTCAACCTTGTTGTACTGTACATCAACTTCTCCCTTTCGTCTGTCTATACACCTCACAGAACTATGAACTATTATTCATCATCATTCATCATGTCTCAACCATCCCCACTTACCTCAGAGGCTTCAGATGGGCTGTGGCTGAGGATTGTGAGGAGTTCCATTTTCGCCCAATACCATACATCTGTGCATCGTGCAGTGTGGGCATGGACAAGGTGGTGCTGAAGTGCGTCACCATTTCGCATTTTCCCAATATCTCCCGGAACCTATTAGTTTGCATTTTTATGTCATAGGGATAGGTTTGATGTCTTGACTTGATTTGTACCGCAAACCGTGTGGACGAGCTTACTATATATCTACTATGCCTACTATACATACATTGCTTTACAGGTCATTCCAGAACATTGTATTTTTGCGTCAAACACATCCGCTCTGCCAATCACTGATATTGCCAAAGCAAGCAAGAGACCAGAAAAGGTTTTGTTGTCATTGTTGTTCGATCATGAACGCAGCTAGATCAATTCTTTGATCACTTCCTTTAGGTTATCGGTATGCATTACTTTTCCCCGGTCGATAAAATGCAACTATTGGAGATTATCACCACGGACAAAACATCGAAAGACACAATAGCGTCGGCCGTCGATGTTGGTCTGAGGCAAGGAAAACTTATCGTCGTCGTGAAAGATGGACCTGGCTTCTACACGACAAGAATTTTAGCACCGGCCTTGTCGGAAATGATGAGACTCATGCAGGAAGGACATGATGCTAAGAAAATTGATAAATTGTCCAAAGGATTCGGATTCCCGGTTGGTGTGGCAACTTTATTGGATGAGGTAATAAATTTTGATCAACAATGGAATATACTATTTCTTTATACTACTGTATATTGTTTGACTGACAGGTTGGAATTGATGTGGCATCACATATCGCTGAGTATCTAGGAGAGGCTTTAGGAGAACGGGTAACCGGTGGGAACGTCAATGTTATGAAAGAAATGGTTGATGCTGGTTTCGCAGGTATGTATCTGTGTCGAGTGTCATGTACATTGTTAGGTGATCAAAATTAAGATTGAATGAACTGCATTCTTTTAGGCCTACTGTTGCCGCAGCAATGTCTCGATAAGTTTGAATCTTTGTTTTGTGGCACCAATAATGATGTCCATTACCCTATGCTGAATGGACTGCGGACACACACAGCTCCTGTTTTGCATTACTCTGCCTCGCCCCGGTGGCCTGTCATTGTCTGCTTGGCAAAGTTTTTTAACCGCTAGCGCCCAACCACTTTTTTCGGTTGTGGCAGTAACCTGTGATGTAAATTTTATCGCTATTGATTCTGTACAGGCCGTAAAAGTGGCAAAGGCCTTTACATGTATTCTGGAAACTCCAAAGACAGACCTCTGAACAGTGAAGCATTGAAAATAATTGAAAAATATGCCCTGGTTCCAGATTCCTCTGTGTAAGTAATGACGTGCATTTTGTTGAAACAAAATATATACAAACATTTGCTGCTGTGCATTTTAGGTCTTCTGACAATGATATCATAATGAGGTTTGTGGCTAGATTCACCAACGAGGCTGTACACTGCCTTCAAGATGGAATTATCGAGAATCCTGTAAGTGTAATATGGGCAACCAGTAGGATGTCATCAGATAAATCTATTGAACTAGTACATGTCACTTGATTACCTTGTTACCACTTTTACTCTTAACAGATTTATGATTACTCCTAGTTCTACTTGTTCGTGTCTTCTACATGACTATCTGACCCAGCTTTGCTCCTGACAGTCTTGAGATGAATGTAAACTATCACAGACCGTAGACACATACTTTAATATAACCCAATACCCATGCACTAAGCCCTTACATATTCCTGTCTATTATTGTCTGACAATATCCAAAAGATACATCTTACATTTCATGTCGGTTTCTTACGCTGTGTTTTGTTTAGCTTGAAGCTGATATCGGAGCCGTCTTCGGTCTAGGATTTCCACCAAATTTGGGAGGTAATATTTTCTTTCCCTTGTGATTTGAATTACTACAGCCTGCTTCATGTCTGTTACTATGTTGTGTTTGTTTTGCAGGTCCTTTCAGATACATCGATGTTCATGGAGCTAAAACGCTTGTGGACAATATGAGACGCTTTGAACAAGTGTACGGGCCTTCGTTTACGCCGTGTCAATTGTTGGTTGACCATGCCAATGATCCATCTAAAAGATTTCATACTTCATAATTTCGATCTTACTACGTTGTTTCTTAACTTTACTAGGTTAATTGGTTACGTTCCCGAGTCTATCTGCACGCTGGCGTAACCTATATGCGACGGCAAGGACGCCCAATAAAAATAACTATAATTTAGCAACCTTGTCTGTGTCCGTTTAAAAAGAACCAGGTTACATCAGGAGATGATGTATTGTTGTATCTCGGTAGGAGCTGTAGTGCTAGCCTAATAGTTGACGCTCGGCGAAGGCATAGTAACTAATGGTGAGAGTTCCGAAAAATCCCTATCTGCAGTGGTAAGACCTGCTTGGCCGCCAAAACGCCACTAACTTCGTCTATGTGATGTATGCAGCTGTTGCGATTTCGTGTCCACTTAAATGATAGCGTCAATTTCGGTTTACTACAAGTATAGTTCTCGACATCGAACTCTTAACCATTTTGTCCTACAGTCCATGAAAAATACACAGTTTCAGATAACAAGCAACTCCAGATCCATTTTATCTATTCGAATGAAATTCGGAACGAACTGTTAACATGGACATAAAAACGTACAATAAGAGATACACTGAGCGGTATAGAAACTTGAAAGAGCATGCAACATGTCGAATATCATCGCAACAAATCCTGTCGATATATATATGTATATATATAACTAGTCGTGTCTCAAAGCTACGGCCATGTTAGCATGAAGCAGCAGCACATTACAAAAAATAGAGTTATAGACAGAGTAACACGCTTCAAGCAATGGTAGCAACATCTTTCGGAGGAGCCGGAGCTATTTTAACTTGTTGACGCACTGCATTGGTGGAGTAAATATTCGCTGTCGCAAGATTAACCGCTTGAATGTTGATCTCTTGCTTGTAACTTACGGGAGATGAATAAACTGGTGCTACTACAGGCACAGTCGTGGCTGCAGCGCATTCTTTGTTCAGCTTGTTGACTTCTTTTTGCCAATTTGGTATTCTGCGACCTTCCGAGTGACGCTTCATATGCTTTGTCAAATGATCGCTCCTCATGAATCGTCTTTTACATACGGGACACTCAAATCTCTTTTCTCCCGTGTGAGTGCGGCGATGGCGTGATAACTCATCAGATCTTGCAAATCGTTTCTCACATCCTTCCCATGAACATTTGAATGGTTTCTCGCCGGTGTGAGTGCGCAGGTGCGCTTTCAAATGGCTGCTTTTGAAGTAGGTTTTTCCACAATTCGGGTAGGTGCATTCGTGGCTGCGTTTGCGCAATTCGCCTTCGTTTTTGACATGAGTAACATGGTTGCCAGACATGACGGTGCGGTTTTCAATATTCTGCGGAAATCCCAATCTTTGTGCAGGGTGAAAAATTATGGTGGACGCCAAAGTAGTGGACGCTTGTAGCAACGGAGCTATTGGCACTTGAGTCGTAACTGTTGGTTGGAGGTTAGCGACTGCGGACTTTGGTTGTGATTGGGTTAGAGCAGCTGCTTGCATATTCGGCGTAGAGGCGGCCGCTTGTTGTGGATTCACAACCAATAACATGGCGCTGCCGGCTTGCTGTAACGCTTGTACATTGCCCATAATCATAATCGGCATGGCCTGAATATTTGTCCCCGGAACTTGATGGAACTGATTAGTCATTAACTTAGCATCCTCCGCCGCATTATCAAATCCAACCTTCACTGGCATTATAGAAGACGTGGAAATTTCTCGCTCTTTTGAGATAGTCTCCACGTTAATTGACCGGAAGCTTGCCTCTTTGATGTTAGGTTTGATCTCTCTTAGAGGGATTTTATCAATTTCTTGCTTTGGTATGACATTTGATACTTTTTGTACGGTTTGTGGAGCAATTGTTGCGGTTGAAGATCGCACGGACTTCTGTTGCAAAACATTTCTTGGTGGCATCATAGTTACAACTTGGTCTACTGTAATCTTTTTCTCTGGTGACTTTTCCACTCGTGACGTATGTTGAGCATTTCTATTGGTACCTAATTGCGCATTCCCGGTAACAATCTGAGTTGGTTTTTGTTGCGAATTAAACTCCTGTGCTTTTGGCACAAACGGCAAAATCGGTGGCAATTTCTTTGTTGGCTCGACCTTCAACGCTTGCTCGGGTGTGGCCTGTATAATTCTTGGGGGTGATTTCACATCGTCTTTGCGTGCATTATCGGCCTCTTCTTGAATAGAAGACAAATGCTGATGATCTGCTGAGTTTTCTTCTTGAGAATGATGCAGCGGCGACGAGATTGGGGTCAGATACATAGGCGTGCGTAAATGAGCTGGGTTATTGTTGCTAGAGTGTTCAGGAGATGGACAGTTGCTAGACGGACATGATGAGAGATTAAACCAACTCGGTGACAAATTAGGCACTTCTAAATTGTTAGGGGCTATCGGTCTTGAAAACGATGAATCCGAAGTCGATGGTTGTGGCTGAGAAACTTCTGTATGACTAGTTGATGGAGCTGCTTGAATTTTAGGCTCCCTGGGCAAACCAGGCAGCGCGATAGGGTGTCTGTCATCAAGCATTAAACGGATCCTTTTAGCAGCATGGCGATTTAAATAACCATCGCTCCCGTGGCGTCGCCTTCCTGAACGATCGATACCGCGATGTATCATTTGATGATTGCTGTGGCGCAAGAGTTTATTGCTAACCCGCTGCAGGAAATGCTGTTGGGATGCGGTAACAACTGTAGCAGCTCCTTGACTTGATACCGCCATGGTAGGCTCGGAATTTGTTAATTGTGCGGGGACAAATTGAGAATCCATAGTACTACTATTCGGCGGTGGTGTATATGGCGGAGTTAACGTTGTCGGTGGACTATCAGCAGGTTTTGGACTTTCACATGGCGTTGGCGGTGCAGAATACGAGTCGACTTTCCTCGGAAAACCGCTATAATGGTCAATATACTGCTTTCGAAATCGTAGTCGCGGGTGCAACAGAGGTTTTCTTTGTGGCGGGCTCAATTTCGTTGTAGACGATGTTGTTATGGTTGAGGTAGAGGGTGAACATATCTCGCTTCCTGAGACATCGCAATTGCGAATAGACAGCAATGCATTGGCAGCATCCCATTCACTTGAACCTTTACATGCGGAACTATGATGGCGTGAACGTTCCTTATTTTGCGTACGGTCTTTAGATACAGTTACAAACGACACCATTTTTTCAGGATAAGTAGAACTAATTGTGGCCGAATTTGAAGACGCAAGAATCTGTAATACAAAAGAGATGATTAGATATGGGTATTAAGATATACTATAAATACTGTAACTTTGATTATCAGTATCCGGAATTCAAAGGAGGCGAGTAACAACAAGGCGGTAGCCTACGGCCATACAATTTATTCGCCTACAGCCACCATGACTCATCAGGTAATCTGTTATGGACAGAAAATAGATATTTCCAAACTTTAGCCTCCAGCAGGCTAGCAGACATGTCACCCGCCAGCGATCCAGCACGCGCCGGCTGCGTGATCACATCTGTAGTCTGTGGGCGTTGCCAGACGGTGTCGTGTGACGTCATACGCAAATCGACAATTATAACATCGGCGAGCTATGTCCATAACTCAAAAACTAAGAAGAACTCAGCAATACATTTAGTACACGATAATTATGTCGAATACATTATACAAAGCCAAGTTTTAATAGGCCCCTTAACCGATTGCATATCTGCATATTTTACTACGATACCGCAGATAGCAATGTAAACAAAGACAGCTGTTTCGAAATTGCGCACCGAGCTCTCGGCGTCAGTACAGAGCACTAGGCGCTCGAACTCCGTTTTCGCGTACCGTAGCTAGAATGAACCATATCTCTTTGGGACCTCAGATTAGAGTCCTACTTATTATATACTGTAGGATGAAACGTAGGACAAGAACTTTCACAAGCAGAATCGGAGACCATATTGTCGCATGCTGAATATTTAGGCGTCGTGGGCCTAGGTGCCGGGGAGGCGCACAAATTCAGCCTTCTAGATCATTTCGTGTGAATTATCTCGTAACCACAGCAGTATATGGCCAATGATTAGAATCACCTAATCAACGAAGGCCAAACGCAAAATGTGTCGCCTGTCGCCAAATATATTGAAAGTTACGTAACTCACCTCGTATCTTTCCGAAGTCGGTGATCTTGATGGTGAACACGGCAGAGAACGCATTTCTAAGTCGAATTTCATATATACTTTGGCTACAGATCTGATACACGGACAAAACCGAGGCGCTCCTTCTCCTAGGATGTCTAGATGAGGAATAATAACAATCTCAATCGGAGAGATTTCATGCCGGAGATCAAAACAAAAAACTACCATTCGGTTTTGCAACGGGCTGTGGGCTTGGACGTGTTTTGTAGGCGGGTTACTCTCCTCAACCAATCACAATCCGTTATTTCATTCGGTGTCTCGCAAAGCACGCACTCGACGCGTGATCACTGTGTGGCTTGGCATGTGCTTGATTGGTATAATTCTCGTGCTTCGAGGACACCAAGAAAAGGCCCGAGTATGGTACCTTATATAACTACGAACTGCTTCTCACGCCCACAATGAAAACCATTTAGATTGCGACAAAAGGCCACACCGGTAATTTTACGAATACTGTCGCAACATTCTTCTAGAATCACACAGGCCACATATTTAAAATCCTCAACGACCTTAACGATACTGACACTAACCTCTGTTGAACAGTGTTCGACACTGGTGAAAGAGTGTGAATCTTTCGTTGAACTTGAATGACGTTGCTCGACCTGTAACCGACACGTCACGAAATGACGTCGTGCCGGGTTTAATCCCAAGCGTTTGGACTTTGATCGATATAGTTGCTTAATGTATAGGCCTATACCAGCCTACGTCTTGATTGGTTGACATGGTGAATAAGGTCGGCATATTCTTTTATAGATATATCGGATCGCAGTGGTTGTGCATTCCAGATGTCTTATGAAATCGACTAGCCAGGGCCATATTGAACTCATTGACAATATCTCACGTATTTTTCGGTATGATGAAAGCTAGAACGGGTACACATAAACTGCTATATGACTTAGAATTTATTGACTCCACTGGCCACCAGGCGTTTGGTTGAGGATCGTTGCCCGAAGCAGTCTGTATTTAGCCACTATATATCAAATAGGCCTACTGTGTAGATGTGAATTTATAAGTCGGAATGTCTATATATGCCGTAAGATAGGCTTACTACTGCTTACTGTTTTATCCAGTGTTTTCATTTTTAAGTTCACGTGTTTGCGATGATGTCAGAATGATAGAACTACATTATCATTGAGTTCATTCGGTACACAAACACAACAGGATGTTAATTCGTTGATTCCAACATATTTTACGATGTGGGATGGCCTAATCTGACTTGATTAACCTGCCAACTATCGGAATATTCGTTGTGGCATATTTATTGACGAACTGAGGATGGTAACGATAGTACGAGAATATCATAGGAAATCGGGGATGACTGTTGAATAGTAGCGGGTAGAACCAATAGTAGCCTAGCTACTTATATCATCAAATGCAATCACTCAACTCACTCGTAAGCCTACTATTCTGGGAGATACGTCCATGATGAAGATTTGCACGAGAGTATCCTCACACCGTGATATCCTAGCCGTCCTGGGCGCTATATGATTTTGTAAAGTTATCAAGAGCATCGGTATTATTGCCGAGATTTGGTTTAGCTTTATAGTTCAGACCAACAGCTTCTCGGGTCATTTGACTACGATGACCGATTATACAACCACGTGATAAGACCCTAAGTATCGATGCCAGTTATGACGTCATCCAGTGTGTACTTATAGTGCGTTGCCGCAACTTTTGAGATTCAAGTATATACTCGTCATATTCTGCAGTTTTGCAGCCATCTGTGCACATGCCGAAAACACCCGAACGTGATAATGTTTGACGAACTATCGTGTTGTAGCGCAGACAGCATAAAACATGTACTGCCATCTCATGAAAGAAGGGTCCCCGAGAAGTCTTGTTCTTGCGAGAATTATCGTAAAACACAACTTAGCCTATATTTAAAGCTACAGTGATTGGTCTAGACTGATATTTACAGCCCCATATTATAAGAGTCAAAGCTCCTGATTACGCAAAATAACGAAATGTCGTTGCGTAGGCTAGATGGCTTTGCAGAAATTCATCGTCCTGTATAGGCTATACACCTTCGGTCGCATGCTACACTGCTACATATTTACAGCCGACGCAAGCCAGCGGGAGTTAACAAAGGAAAATATTACGAATGCGAAATTCTTTTACATGTCTATACCGTTATCGGCGGAGACTTTCAGTCAAAACAATGATTGCTGATTACAGACGCCTCTGGGTACAATTTCATAACATCTCATTACTGATAGACAGGAGTGGTGCAATACATACAGCTACCTTATAATGTAAAATCGATGACCAACGCAAGCGAATTTTGTTGCAGGCTATCGCTCTGCATGCCAAAAATATATATTTTACAGTAGTAGGCTATATATTTCATATTCAATCTAGTTATACTGTTCGTTGGAATACTTCAAGTAAATGAGAGCAACGCTTTAACCCCATCGATTAACAGCCCACCACTTCGACAGAGTGAATTTCGAAGATACAGATTCCAAAGATGTTTAACGGAAATGAACTCTCAATTCCATTAAAGGACTATATGGAAAATGGCTGCTCGCATTATTACACTGGCTCAGTACTTTAGTTATTATGTAATGTTTCGCTGCTCGATCCATGCTAACAGCAGCGGGATACGTGGAAATCGGATTACTACCTACAGTATGCTACGGCAGAAAATTCCAACGCATATTTAGGACGCGTATTTGTGCTTTCGCTAAAGCATACATTTAGCCTTATTTGTCTTACTTAGGCGGTGACTGTGCATACAATACTGTACTTACAACATTCGGTCAATGACTTCAGCTCTAATTGTTGAGTCGGTTGTGATCACGTTTTTGCAATCTTGCTGGTGTCTGTTCTTGCCACCGCAGTTTGCTGCGTTAAAGACTTAGGCGATTTGCAAGTTGATCTCTCGCCCAATGCCTAAGTCGTCATGAAGCAAGAAGTGATAATTGCAGCTGCTAAGTATTACTTCCTGATAGGGTATTGTGTGAAGGCTGCACCCATGCCTCGCATGAATGCACACGGCAACACGATTGGCTCGCATATGGCCGGGTGTGTTATTTTTTGAACAGCGCCCTTGTCAGTTGTCACCACAGAGTGCTAGCAATCCATATTGGATATGGCATATTGTCACTAATATGATAGTAGCGTTGGTAATTGGCGTACCGTATATCTGTTAAGTCGAATAACGTTTGACGAACTGCGAGAGCGGAATTGCAAATATTCAATTCTTTATGAATGCCACCATGAATGACATACTTGCTCTGGAAACAGATATTCCTTATTGAGTCACTGTCATATTGTCCACGCTGTAGCTATGTGTCTGCAGGTCACTACGTCAATGGTACCATGTAGCTAAAGATCAAAAAGCTGTCTAAAACGTCACTATCGCAAGATGTTTTTCCTCTTCGCATCAAACTCAGTGACATCAGCCACACTGTAGGCCTACTAAACGGCAAACTTGATTCAACGAAATTTAGAGCTCGTTATAGTAAGAAGAAAGGTATGAGTTGGCATTACGAAGCACCATGAACATTTTAGTCTTGGCATTGACCCTATGGCTGGGGGCCATGTATTGACACATTTAGATATAAAATGTAGAGCAGAAAATAACATTATATATATGACCCCTTTCCTGATGTATTTCGCTTGGGAGTAATAGCAAAGGCAACATCTGAAAAACTAAGTTTGTTTATGCTGTACACAATCTAGTACTTTTACAGAAGGGAGGAAATCATATGAGTCATGACCGACTCGGTTGCAAAACAAGGGTGTGAGAAACACCCCTGAACTGTTGCTCGCTGAACGTCTAGTAAATAGAGATCATCATTTGGGCGTAGCTCGAAACAACATCACCACTCATTTCTTAACCAATCAAGTGCCGGTTATTGAGTCACGTGATGCTTAAAATTTTATTTGTGCTCCTCCGTACGCTGCGAATTGTACTGTGACCATTCACGGTTCGTACTGACACCACTTCCAAGAGCCTATTTCATGGTCTTGTGGATAATATTGATTGGTCATGTCTTAGGTAACGTTTACAAATCGTTTTCGATTACTCAGCGCGAATTTGTGGACTGATCTACTCGTGATCATGACGTATAGTCGTATTATGTCATACATTTCAATAGGCGATCTTTCGTAAAATTTAGAGGGAGAGACAGGGTGTTGTATCTAATCGTTCACTAATTACAATTACGAAATCGGCATTGCGTACATTTTCAGTCCAAATTGTCAGTCAACTTCAACCGATATGTTAGCCTAATGACGTCACGAGCTCACGACAATGTCAAAACCGAGGCGAAAACATTTACCAATGCTCATGGGATGTGATATCAATTTATTGCGGTTTACTTGTTTTGAAAGGCTGACATATTGACAAATTATCAAATTTTATTCATGTTGGCATCTGGCTAGGCGTTTTGTTATCGTATGAGGTTCACAATGCCCGCAGCAACCTTCCCCTTTACTGACCTACATTCCAATTACTCACTAAAGAGAAATTCTACTATATACATACCAAGATATTGTGTTGTTCCATGGCAAAAATAGTTTTCTCATCGTGCTAACTTATCAGCAAAATCGATTGATTGTGTGGTCGGAATGCATATAAAGTTATTACATAACACGTCAACCAATCATATCGTCAGACAAATGTGGGCGTGGACAGTGGCGGCAATAGTTCTTTGCTGAGTTGTAAACAATGCGGTGTACTGTACAATCTTCTGGCGCAAACACGTTTTTCTTTGTTATTGACAACCAGCACTAGTGGACAAATGGGAGATGATAAGCAAAACAGCGATAAATTTATGCTATGAAATGCGTACGTCCGTCTTAACGAGACATCATTACGTTCAATCTTCTGGTGCAAACACTTTTGTCGTTGCTATTTGATAACCAACACTATGAATTAATATAGATAATATACGATGGTATAAGCTCAACATCGATAGATTTACGCTATGAAATGCCTGTATCTTTCTTGATATGGATGGCAACATTTATCTACTGAAGGAAATGTTTACCAAAACCTGCATCTATGTTCTTGCAAAGATCGGATTCGGCAATTTTGCAATGGAATCAGTCTAGATGTCCCACGACTTGACCGAGAGCGTCAATATATTGCATACATTCTACTTCTAATATTTTCATCCGCGATTTGAATTTTATACGAGTTGCCTCGTACTTCGGCAGCACCTCCAATTGAATTGCCACGGTGAATCAACCCCCCCCCCCTTAACCTAGTTTCATATTCTGTTACTACTCTCATCCTACAACATGCAAGCATCTACCACATCCTACAAGGTCTGCCTGGGATCGGCAAGCTTCTTCTTCTAGCCGATTTACAGTAGAACCTTTCATACCCGATTTCGATTTGGGTTCGTTAGGTTACAATTCCAGGTTTGTGCAAAATCCACAAATCCTTCAGATTTCTTGCTCAGGAGGTTAACAACTAAGACAATACGACTGGGCGATGCCAATACGATCAAGATAAAAATCGATGGAATGGGCGAGAGGCGAGACACACAGTCACAAATATTTGCTCGGAAAGCTAGTCGGAATGTCGCAGAAATCCGCGCGCGGTATACAGGCGGTCAAGTGTTTCCTATAACCTAGGTAACCGACCCAAAGTTTTTCAGCCAACCGAGCCACATAAAAGTGCGGCCCTCGCACTTTTTACTGACCTCACGACGGTTCACCGAGCATCTTCCGAGGGAAATTTTCTGACTGGGCATGTTCGTGGAAAGGTTAAGTATAATATCCTTTCAATAAGGAAGTTAGTCCCAAAAGGAATCCGATTCCGTACCTGCACGATAAGAAAATTTAAAAGGGTAGCCACCACGTTGCACAGCCCCACCCTCTGCCTCTGCGGTCAGCACTAGCACAACGACAGTATCTTAAAATGTATATCAATCAATGAATAATTTGATAGTTAGGTGTCAAATTTACAAATCATTTCTGCATGCCAGTACATAAACCTACCGCCTAGACCTATAGATGGGTCTCTTTACAGTTGATACTGGTCAGAGAGATGGTAACTGCTTCCGATGTACCTAGTTAATTTTTCTATTGTTTGGCTAACGAACATGTGTGTGTTGCGGATCTGAAAGTCACAGTTACGGCCAAGATCCATTTGATAACTTCATTTGCGCGTTTTTGCTAACACCAGACAATTTTTCTGATATGAGTTCAGCGAAGGTCGCAAGCGAATGAGCGCCAATCTCTACTGATAATAATCCAGTGATCAGCAGACCATATACATTTCGTCTGTCGTTTCATGTTTCGCCGCAAACAAGTGTTTGTTGATAGGTGTCTGATAGGTGTTGCGGTGTCTGCGATAACGTGTATATATCACACACATGCGAATGTGACCAGCGCGTTTAGTTTGAGTTTTGTTCGACGGAGATTGCAGAATACTGGACAAAGAATTTTTATAGCTATCGAAGCTCGTTCACGACTTTTGATTGTTTGCTGGAGACACACCCTCGAATGACACGTGGATAGCTATCCAACCACAAACGCTAACGACGATCATGCCGTCAGCGCGTGATTCTGGAGTGATTGGTTGCCGGAGCGGTTGCGCCACTCGTGAGCGAGAATCGGTAATGTTAATCTCATCGCCAGTGGAAACCAGCTGTTGGATGTTGAAGCGAGCTTGCAACGTTTTGCGGGTTCACTTGGGTGTACACCGAGCTAAACCATGAAAAATGCCTTGAGAGTAGGCCTATAGCTGTAGGCTCTGTCATCGTTGGTGAAGAAAATTAATTATTTATAAGCACTGTGTATATCATTTTTTCCTATTTCTTCAATTGGGTGGCTACAACAGATCAAACCGTACTGTACATCTTTTCGTAATTTTGGAGTTGACGCCACATGCCTATCCCTTTCGCCCGTCAACCCTCCCTGAGCTTGGGTGGGCCTGGTCTGGGCTTGCTACCAGCCGTGACTGCTACCAATTTTCAGACAGACTTTACAAATTCTAAGACTTTCCAAAAATACTACCAGTATTTTTTATCAGCGGTTTCAGAACTGGGTACAAAATTTTGAATTCACTTGTTAAATTGATGCCGGACGCTGAGATTTCGCGTCATGAATGGGCAGCACTGGGGGAGGGGGGAAGGTGCGCGACTGCGACATTTTTTGTCTTAGATTAGACGCGGTTGATGTCATTTGAATCTCCAGCGTTGAGTACCAATGGCTGGCCCTTTCTGAGTCTTGATTATGTCGACTTGTCAACTTAATATATAGAATATAACAAAAGTAGTGGAGTAGATGGTGTGCGATCCAAATAGTAATAGATAGAAGGAGCATGTTTTAATTCTCAATAAACCAAGGGTGGACGTTAGATCTGGGGTGATCTTCTTTACGATGTAAAATATAATTGATACCAAATATTCGTTCCAAGCGTTCGATTTGTTGTGAGCATGAAGTCGCGTCATACGTTTTAGATTTACATCGATTGCACATTGCAGGTGTATTTCCCGTTTAGGCTTCTACAAGTCATAAGGTGCAACCGGTTTAAGCCAATGAATGACTGCAACAAGCCTTAGCTTAAATGCAATTCGTGACACAATATGCCGCACTGAAAAAGTGAAAATCTTTCCGGAATGTCATATGGATCGATTATCAACGTGGCATTCGTTGTCGGCTTCACGTATTTATCGCTTGCTACATGGAAACCGTTTGGAGTTTTTCTCACCTAGAAACTGTACTGTAGCATTTTTTTTTATTGTAGGTGAGTCTGGAATAGGGAACCGCAAGTTCTTTGATTGCCTGTTTTAACCATCGGCGAAGAGAAGTCGAAAAGCATGAAGTTGTGTATTCTACATTACAATATGCACGTGACCTCAACCTCGGCACGAACCTCGACCTAGATGACCAAATGATCACGCGACATCGGATTTCGAAACCAAGAGGGCTACATCACCAACAACATGACAGTTCTTGAGACTTAGTTTTTATCATAGACTCATACAGCTACGGGTCACGTAAATAGCCCGTTCACATGTGGTGATTTGTTGGACACCGCGGACCATTTGTAACAAACGGACCCAATCATGTCACGTAGCCTGTGGGTATGGTACTGCTTTAAGTCATGGTTGCATAGAGTGATATGTGGTGAAGTATTTGCACAAATGTCATATGTACAAAAAAACGAATATTATTGAGAATGAGTATGCAAGAGAATTGAGAAATATTGACAAATTTTGATCTTTGACACAGCGCCATTCGCTTATAATTTATCAAATTGAACAGACATTTTATCAACCGTAGGAAGGCCTACCGTTAGTTTCGGTGATGCACATTTTTCAATATTTTAAATGTAAGGTTTTCAAGCTAAAATATCCTGAAGAACTTCAGGTCATTTTGCGCCATCCAATCACATTAGGCCATTTACAGTAGTATTGTAAGCCTAGGCCTACCCTTTTGTACTGATCTGAACGCCCTAAACTAGCAGTACGATGTGCTGTATGAAAAAAGAATATTTAAGCCTACTGTAACGAAACTATTCATAAAGACAGACGTAATTTGCAAGGGTGCCTATAGCATTGGTGAACGAACTTTTTGGCAGGTTTACCACACTTCGTTGCAACATTTGACAGTGGGCGGACAAAAGAAACATGGATGGGTCGCCTCATCGAAGTAAAAAATACATATGATCTGATATGTGCTTGCTAGATGCAATAAACTTGCAATGAAAATAAAATAGTAACATGATTTAGTGGTGTAATTTCTTTTGTCAGCGGCCCAGATTATTGTAAAAGGTTTGACAGCCCGCGTATAGCCCGTAGTTCGCCCATGTCTGGCCTATATACTGTACTGTTACTGTATAGGCTGTAGAAGCACCGTGATTCGGAAAATAACAATGTAAAGAGAGCCCAAGAGAAATTTGTTAATTGTAAATGTTAATTGTAAACTTTAGTACCCGGCTCATGGATATGAAGTAAGAGGTACTTGTAATTATTCAACATTTAGGATATCTTAAAAATGGCTTTAACGAAGCCGAAATCATAACAGCTGTAGTTCATAGAACCCTCAAAGTCATCATCGCTAAAGCATAATAGCTAATCAAATTAAAAGGCACACACCATATTTGTACTGTAATGCAGATTTACGTGACACTATACGCCTTCGTGAGTCGTCCAGTTGGCATTAGAATTGCCGTAATACTACTAAAATAAATAAATCGACGTGGCGACTACATTTTTTATCATGCATTTGCGCACTACTACTGAACTGGTTCGTTTTCAGCGTAAAGTTTACATGTTTGGGAGCATTTCCGTCCACTGATTGTTTCGAATTCATTCGCACAACATGCTGCGATCACGCCGATGACACGCTCGCGTTCGTGTAGCCGCGTCGGCTCGTGCCGAATCGTGGGTGATTTGTTGAAATGTGATGGTGATATCGCAAATTCCACCACGTGGGCTGTAGAGATAGAAATCATAAACTTGATATCGTGTTTTGCTGAATTTCAGAACAAATACGTCAAGTTCATATCAACTCCGAAGGTGAATCTCAGAACAGCTTAACGCGCCCGTGGGTTTACGTGTTGGTCAAGCGGAGGTGGATACTCTGTGTATGTGCAAGATGCTATATATTCCTACCGTGACAACAATAAATAGAAAGTAGGCCATTGTATGACATACAGTGTATGTGTCCTTGGTGGTTGGTAGTAGCTGATGTTGAAACAGACCACTAGGCACAGAAATGTTTGGTTTTTTTCCAATAAATTTAAAATATTAGCGGGATTTACGGGCCTTACCTGCGGCTACGTATTGTCTAAAGGAGATCGCCCATGGATCCGCCCACGTCTAAATGCGCTGTCCCCTTAGAAAAGCTCGATTGAAGGGAGAATAATTACTGCGGATCGTTGGAAACAACACAGCTCAAAAATGAGCGCTTGACGAGATTTTTCCTATCGATACTTTGACGGAAGATGTAGAGGTCATGACCTCTAGCATTTGATACCACTGTCTAAGAGGCTTTTTTGTCTGTAGCTGAAAACATTTATAACATAGAACTACATATCCATCGCAACCATAATGTACTGATACAGTGGTACGAAGTCCAAAATGATGCAACGACGATTCAAGGTTGAAGTACTTTAGATTGATTGTTCCGGAGCCATGACGTTCGTGCCTATGCCTTAGTTGTTAGTTCTGAAATTACAATTGCAATGATACAATGATTTATATATGATGTGGTTGTTGTTCATCCACGCGGCTACTTATGCTAATTCCCTCTTCAATACTGACTGCGAGTCATATACCAAATAGGACATGACATTAATACACGGTTCAATGTATGTAAGAGATGACATGATCGTCGATTTGCAGTTAATAGTGACTCATAGTTGAAAAAATGCAATAAGCAAGCCTAAATCGTGACGATAACGCCGGACTGAATTTATGTCACGAAATAACACGGAAGTTACATACAGTACTCTAGTTGTCGAGTCTAGTTTACAACGGTGTTGGTTACTAGAGACATAACCTATCCTAGAGGATGGGCTCGGCAACAAGGCTCATTCCAGCACCTCTTCACCTAGTCTCAACGTACAGATTCCGCACTACCGCACACTACTAATTTATTCATGAATGACTGAATCAATAAATCTGTCTGTCTGTCTGTCTGTCTATGGGCTGTACAATCTGTGGATGTATGATTATTACCATTGTTATTCGATTTCATTTTTCTTAGGCAGCGGTGCTACTCTACGTGACTGCGTGGCTGCGCGCAACATGCTATATTCCTGTCTTGGACAATTTCCTTGCGTATTGACTCTGTGCATGCCATAATTTCAATTTGCAAAATACTAATGACGTTGATTGGTTGATTGATACGGGATAAAATGTAACTTCCCTTATCACGGTCGATTACAAGCACACGTAAAGGCGTATGTATGGTTACGGCAAGAAGGCATATGCCGTAAAAACCCACAGTCTTATCTTGTGAGGTTCAATTTGATGTGGCAATCATAATATGAACGTGTCGAAGGGGCAAGACATTGCCATGAAAGATTAGAACTTTACAAGGAAAATATGACTCTCATCCACAAGTGAGGGGATGATACACATAGGGTCGCCTACATGATTAAACATACCCGCGTCGTATTTCGTCACCGAAAGTTTCAACCCATGAAATTTGTCCGTTCTATGGGACTGAGCTTGGGAGAGGTAATCGCATAGGCAGCCAGATCGATTTCAATGATGTTTCATTGATGGGGTTTCGTTTCATCCGTCGATGGTCGAATCGCTTACAGCTCTGCATTGATTCAGCCTTCGTGACAGCCTAGAGACGTTTTACTTGATTTTATCAAAGAATCTACACGGAACCATAAAAATTAGCAGTCGACAGTTATAACAAGATTGCGTGATTGCGTAACATACCGCTATCACTTTTTCAGCCGATAACATTGCCCGGTAGAATTCCGCTGGCGCGTGACCTGACTTGGCTTCATTTTCTTTCAATAGAGTCACATGAGTACGTAAGTTTCGTGATGAATTCACATCATCAAATATCAAATCATAGTCTCGCTTTGCGCATTTCTATTCCGCCGTAACGGATAGAAATCATAAGACTTGCGCACTTTTGCCAATTTGTTGCTCGCACTACTGGTCACTAATGCATGAAATCTTACCACCTCATTATAGATGGTCGAAATTCTTGATCAGAGGTTGACGTTAGGAACTAAACCTATGTTGTGAATCGCCATTTCTCCAGTGTTCCTCAACATCATGTGTTATATCATACACTAAATTTCAACTAGAAATACCTGGTATGCCTTAGACATGACTCCTAGGGCTTGAAAGGAATTAAGTCATATCTTAAAGAAGTTAAGACAAAAATTAAGTCATATCTTAAAGCAGCAAACAGTTAAGGCAATAACAAAATCCGCAAGGCAGCAGGGCTTAGATGTCAATATCCATCACGGTATTCTGACGATACTTATTAACCACGTCATCACTGCCCTTGCCGCAAGTCCTGCCATGGCCTACAACATGGTCCTGCTTATTTTGTTTGTGAGTATATAATCAAATCTAACGTTTACGGTGGTTGACAAACAGAAACATGTCATCTAACATTCAAGTATCCATCAGTTGACAATCAACAATTATGGTTCTAAATCTAATTGGTCTTATGGCTCTAATTGGTTGAGATTTTATATATATATGCATATTTATGCAATCAGATTTTCCTCGGCCGAATTGTCAAATGTAAGTAGGCCTAACACGTTTTGTCAAATAATGATTGAGCCTGGCAAAGCGACAAGGAAATTTCGATATCATAAATACATATATGCAGTGCGAGGGAGGACTGGGTTTGTCAGTAGTATATGCCAAGGATCACGCTTCCTCCCTAATAGTCAGGTGAAATGGTTGATGGTCATGATGAGCGTCGTCGTGCAATTTAGCCTTGATTTTGGCTCAATTCCATCAGCTCTGTAACGCCACCTCGCGGCTGAGTGAGTCGGAACCACTATTCGAGTAACTTATCAGCTGGATAAATCACTTTATGTGTACGTTACTTCATCATTCATTATGCCAGTCGCTCTATATCGGAGGCAGCAGAGCTCAGATGTCAAAATGCATCACGGTATTCAGAACCCAATGCTCATGGATGATGTCATCAGCGCCCTGAAGTAAGTCTTGCTTATTTTCATTATATACGTTGTAGTCAAATCTAATGTTTACGGTGATTGACAAACAAAACTATGTCGTCTAACATTCAAGTATCAATCCTTTCAAAATCAACAATTATGGTTCTAAATCAAATCTATGATTTAAAAAAGCTAATTGGTCTGACGTTTGTTGAGATTTTGATATAAATGCATATTTATGCAATCAAATTTTCCTCGTCCGAATTGTCAAATGGAAGTACACGTTTCGTCAAATGCTGATCGAACCTGGGCAAAGCGACAAGGAAATTTCGATATCATAAATACATATATGCAGTGCGAGAGAGGACTGGGTTTGTCAGTAGTATATGCCAAGGATCATGCTTACTCACTAATAGTCAGGAGAAATGGTTGGTGGTCATGATGCGCGTCCTCGTGGATTATAACCTTGGTTTTAGCTCAATTATCATTATCTCTGTATTGCCACCTCGCGGCTGGAAGAGACGGAATCACTATTCGAGTTACCTATCAGCTGGTTAAATCACTTTACGTGAAGGCCTACGTTACTGCGTCATTCATTGTGTTTTCATATTCTTAGACCTACTCACACCCACGCCACACTCCTGTCTGACGCTGGAGATTCAAGGTAGCCGGGCTGGGATATCATAATGCATCACGTTATTCAGTGTCCACAACAGCATAATAAGACATATCAGCGCCCTCCGCGAAAGTCCTGCTTATTTTCATTATAAAAGTTGTAGTCAGATCTAATGCTTACGGTGATAGACAAACAGAAACATGTCATCTAACATTAAAGTATGCATCATTTGACAATCAACAATTATGGTTCTAAATCTAGTTGGTCTTACGTTTGTTGAGATTTTGATATATATGAATATTTATGCAATCAAATTTTCCTCGTCGGTATTGTCAAATTGAAGTAGGGCATACTCGTTTTATCAAATGCTGATTGAGCCTGGGCAAGGCGACAAGAAAATTTCGATATCGTAAATACATATGAAGTGCCAGGGAGGACTGTCCTTGTCAGTAATATGGCGAGGATCATATTTTCTCGCTAATAATCAGGCGAAATAGTTGATGGTCATAATGCGCTTCGTGGGGCATTTTAGCCTTGATTTTAGCTCAATTGTCATTAGCTATTGCTACCTCGCGGTAAGGAGAGACTGAATCACTATTCGAGTTACCTATCAGCTGGTTAAATCGCTTTACGTGGACTTACTCAGTCGTTCATTGTGTTTTCATATTTCTAGACCTAGTAAGATCTACTCCCATCCACGCCACGCTTCTGCCTGTCGCGAGAGATTCAATGCGGCAGGGCTCAGATATAAGAGTGCATCACGGTATTCAGAATCACACAGATCCGTTTGACGTCATCGTCGCCTTTGCCGCACGTCTTGCTTATTTTCCTTGCTTGAGTATGTAATCAAATCTAACGTTTATGGTGATTGACAAACAGAAACATGTCATCTAACATTAAAGTATCAATTATTTGACAATCAGCAATTTATGATCCTAAATCTAATTGGTCTTATTGGTCTAAATGGTTGAGTTTTTGTATAAATGCATATTTATGCAACCAGATTTTCCTCGTCCGAATTGTCAAATTGAAGTAGGGCATATACACGTTTTGTCAAATGCTGATCGAACCAGGGCAAAGCGACAAGGAGATTTCGATATCGTAAATACATATATGCAGTGCCAGGGAGGACTGTTTTGTCAGTAATATGGCAAGGATCATGCTTACTCCCTAATAGTCAGGTGAAATGGTTGATGGTCATGATGCGCAGTCACCTACTCTATGTGACTGCGTGGCTGCGCGCAACATGCTATATTCCTGTCTCGGGCAATTTCCTTTCGTATTGACTCTATGCAAGCCATGTTTTCAATTTGCAAAATACTAATGACGTTGATTGGTTGATTGATACCGGATAAAATGTAACGTCCAATATCACGGTCGATTACAAGCACACGTAAAGGCGTCTGTATGGTTACGGCAAGAAGGCAACTGCTGTAAAAACCCACAATCTTATCTGGTGAGATTCAATCTGATATGGCAATCATAATAAGAACGTGTCGAAGGGGCAAGACTTTGCCATGCTACTCGTTTAGTCTCAATGCGGAAGGATTACACAACTCCGGCAGGTGGGGCCGCTCCCTCCTTGCAGTTTATATAGGCCTATATAGTATCACCATCAGAACTACACCTTCAGTCCTAACCTTATCGCATCAGTAACTCTGAGCAAAATATACATAGATTCATGAGTTTACCGAATACCAAAATTTACGGACCATCTCAAAGCTTATACATTAGACTACTGACCATCTCCTTATATTCAAAATTTTGGTGACATTTGAAAGCTATGGCTCATATTGAAAAAATACGCCTATAAGAGTTGCATAACATCCTTATTTTGCTTCTCCAGGATTCCTGTTTCTTTTGGTTGTTAGTATGCAATCAAATCTAATGTTTACGGTGATTGACAAACAGAAACATGTCGTCTAACATTCAAGTATCAATCATTTGACAATCAACAATTATGGTTCTAAATCAAATCTTTGATTTAAAAAGATAATTGGTCTGACGTTTGTTGAGACTCTGATATATATGCAAATTATGCATATTTATGCGATCAAATCTTCCTCGTCCGAATTGTCAAATGAAAGTACACGTTCTGTCAAATGCTGATCGAACCAGGGCAAAGCGACAAGGAAATTTCGATGTAGTAAATACATATATTTAGTGCCTGGGAGGAATGTGTTTGTCAGTTATATGCCAATAGTCAGGTGAAATGATTGATGGTTGATGATGATTTTACCTCAATTGTCATCAGCTCTGTATTGCCACCTCGCGGCAAAGAGAGACTGAATCACTGGTCGAGTTACCTATCAGCTGGTTAAATCACTTTAGGTGTACTTACTCAGTCGTTCATTGTGTTTTCATATTTCTAGACCTAGTAAGATCTACTTCCATCTACGACACGCTTCTGCCCGTCGCGGGAGATTCAATGCGGCAGGGCTCAGAAATCAGAATGCATCACGGTATTCAGATCTACAGAAACAAATTAAGACGTCATCAGCGCCCTCCGCGAAAGCCCTGCTTATTTTCCTTGTATGAGTATGTAGTAAAATCTAATGTTTACGGTGATTGACAAACAGAAACATGTCTTCTAACATTCAATTATCAATCATTTGACAATCAACAATTTATCATCCTAAATCTGATTGGCTTTATTAGTTTAATTGATTGAGATTTTTATATATATGCATATTTATGCAATCAAATTTTCCTCGTCCGAATTGTCAAATTGAAGTACACTTTTTGTCAAAAGCTGATTGAACCTGGGAAAAGCGACAAGGAAATTTCGATATCGTAAATACATATATGCAGTGCCAGGGAGGACTGTGTTTGTCAGTAATATGTCAAGGATCATGCTTACTCCCGAATAGTCAGGTCAAATAGTTGGTGGTCATGATGCGCGTCCTCGTGTATTTTAGCCTTGATTATAGCTCAATTGTAGGTTGCTCTGTATTGCGACCTTGCGGCTGTGAGATACAGAATCACTATTCGAGTTACCTATCAGCTGGTTAAATCTTCTTATGTGCACGTTACGTATTGTCATTCATAGTGTTTTCATATATTTAGACCTACTCAAGTCGATCGCCTTGGAGATTGGATCTACTCAACGTCGCAATAGTGATTGGGTGTAATTGTGGTTTCGGGTAGAGAACTACCACACGACTCCCATTGTACAGACCTGTAGTTATCAGACTGGGACCACGACGTACCTGCCAAACAAATCAACACGACCTGAAGACAGATAGATAGAGCTTCGATAGAGCTTCCACAACATTCGGTGGGATTGAGGGTTACATTATTAAAAACGGAGTCAAATAGGCCTATAGACAAAGTAGCAGAGGGTTACTCTACGTGTACAGGTCAGCTAACCGTGACGACACAAAAATACCAACGCATGGCGTCGATTGCCAAGGGTAGTTCGGAGCCATTTACGAAATGTCCGCGGGACTATTGCGTAAATTGTTTAAAATATTTTTGAGAGCCACTGGTATTTCTATATAAACCTAACATATAGTATCTCGGCCATTCTGGTATTTCGTGGTGTGCGTGGAACACGAGCGAATCCTGGAATGTCTCATCGGTGGTGAATTTTTTGGAATCTACCGGAACGCATTACAGCGGCCATAAGACCCATACAATCTGTATTTGCAATGCATGAAAAATACAGAACAAGATCAAGTTTCCATCAACTCATGCTAGTTTCCGGGATTAAGGGATTTCAAGTGCGAACGCACGCTAATTCGCCTCTTCACTGAAAGTATTACGAAAAGGTCGTTTTACTCAAGGTATTCTTGGAATCTGCATAACCTATCCATGGCCTACTTTAGTTCCTTTAGTACCTAGAGTAGGCCATGACCTATCTCTGCAACACTCTGCAACATACCGGATTATGCCATATATATATATACTGTATATTGAATTTGCGCAAAGGTAAACTAAACGCAACAGATTATAAGAAGCGACCGGAAGTACAGAACAGTACAGAAGACGGGGAAAGTAGCAAAGCAGACACAACGTAACGCAAACGCAACAGGGGTGCAAGCTGGCGGCAAAAGCGCCAGGCATTGTAATCTGTTTACTTAATAATTAAGAGTTTAACTAACAAATATCACCATTCTAGTCTGTACGATGTCTTCCCTACAAACACTTAAAACAGAAAATGGGTACAAATTCAAAATGTTAACACTAACGTAACGTCCAGCACAATTTATTCCACCCTAAAATCTAACAAAGGCATAGATCTCCGAAAGGTCGTGAAAGAAAAATTTGAAAGAATGGGACAGGGCGGTAAATATTTGGCGAGAATTTGAAGTTTTATTCGTCTAGCTCTAATAAGCTTTGTGCACCAGACCGAAGGCATTTGGCAACGGGAGGCGAGGCACGGCCAGTAAAGGAAAAATTTCGAGCAATAACCCCTGCTTCAGTCTAACACTATAGGCCTTCAGGTGAGTATAGCAGAGTATTTGTATGACCGCATCGGCCCTCCCGAACAAATTTCAGTTTCACCGCAAAACAAACTGAACCCACATATTATGCGTCCGCACACGAATAAAACGAATTCTTTTTTTCGTTATTAGTGTTAGTCAGGGCAATAAAACTTATTTTCAAGGCGATTTTCGCATCTTTCTGGTTTTCCTACCCATCCAGTCCACTAATTCTGAATACGACCCAAACCCATCACCCATTACCTATACCGAGCGGGTGGCTTCCAGGGAATGATGTGGATATCGGTTCCAATGGAATACTGTGGTGAGTAGGTTCAGTGACGTCATCATCCTATTTATACACGGGACGGGCACGCAGAGAATACAGCAATCAATGTATAGGCGTTCGCACTTCCGTTGATTCTTATAAATGATTACAAATGGGACAAAAAGTGACTATTGTCAAGAAATAAGCAGATATCCTGATATTATGAAATTTGTAACTTTGCTACGCGGGAACAAAACATAAAATTTATAATAGCGAGTTGAAATGTCAAACTGTTGCCCAATGCGACTAATATGACACTGGTTACGGGCAGTGATACCGATATCTATGTACAATACATTAGAGGCGTCAAGGAAAAAAAATGAGGAACGATCTGAGATACAACAACATCCATATAGGCCTACAATTAGGTAAATACATATCGTCAGGGAGTAACATCCAGTACCATAACTTATGAAATTATTTTTAATTACATGGTATTATAAAGAAAAAGCGAATGTTGTTGTTTATCTAATGCTTATGAAAAGAACTTAAAGCTGCAGGGGTATCATATTCATATCATAGTGTAGGAACGGAAGAAATAAAACAACACCGAGCCCATTGCCTACTACTAATACTACTACTACTACTAGAGTAGGCCATGCCGAGCCAAACATCGATTTTTTTCGAATTGTACTTGTGATTCGAATTGTTAGTCCGCGAGTTGACGCTAAAGAATTCATCGCATTTTACAAGTGCACAACAAAGAGGAATAAGTCACGCGTAGACGGGCTGCGTGTTTCAACATTCTACCTATAGGTTCACGTTGAGATTCTCTCCCATATGCAACTATGACATTGAGCTATCGCAAAAATTTTCTCTGGGTACTGTTTGGACGCGCGAAATGTTTTGAAGATTTGTTTCATAACGGCAATTATGAGCTTCAATTTCCACGGTTTAGTTGATTGGTCTGGTTTAGCCCAGATAATTTCCGGCATGGCACATTCCTAGCAGATACTGTAATGTGGAACTTATTAGCTACTCATCATTACGGCGCTGGCATTAATGGTCCATACCAATCTATAGAAAATTGCAAAGCATGAGATGCAGTAAGTACCATGGCAAATATCACGATATGAAAAGCATTCAGTGGATGTATAGCAGGGAAGAAATCCAGAAGTTTTATAAAAAGAAATAGATTTCTACGATACTTAGGCCTATTCTAGGCCGTAGATACTAGATAGTACCATACGATTATAGATGCATCTACTCTGCTTTATATTACGCTTAACTAAAATATCGTACATCACAGTCTGTTACAACAGTATCATTTGACCCACAATTACGAATTACATAATGCCAGCTGATATGATGACCTTAAAAATACAATGCTAGTAAGAATATCGGGAATTTTAACTCAAATGGTTTCCAAAAGTTCATCTGTAGATTTCTCACGCTGGTGTAGTTTACGTTTAGCCTCAGTGTTATGTAAAATTCGTAATGCATGCTATCCTACACACGATGATGATGATGGGATGATAATATGTAGCATGGCAGTTGGGTTTGAATAACGCGGTCATTTAGAGCTCTTTACAGCTTTCATTAGATCTTGATTCTTGACGTCCATCCAAAATACCGTTTGGGCTCGTTTCGTGCAAGCATGCTTGAGACAGATCCGACATACTGGAAATACAATGGTTATTAAAGTGGGTATAACATCGTATATAGATTTATTGCGACGTGAAAAGTGGAATCAAAGTATTTAGGCTTCGGAGTAGAGCTTTATTGCAGGCTATCACCGCTGTGCAATGTGTACTTGCCGCAGTGATATGGGTAAAATGATATCGTGTTTTTTTTTGGAATTTATGGCGTTTTTTACCTACTAAGGTCATTTATGCCAGTTCGATGCTCACGGTATACGTGTCAATACTGCTGGCTTATAGCCCGGATCACTAGTACAATCACGACTCTCCGCACTTCCCCGATACCGACTGCCAAGCACTGAAGGAACGGATACCAATTTTAAAGTCTTCGATTTGACTCGGTCGGGAATCGAACCCGCAACCTCCCGATCAGAGGGAGGACAGTCTAAATTCTAAACCACTCGGCCAACTGAACGGTATATCGTGGGTTGTGTTACTGCTATGTTCGGGGAGGTTGAGAATCCTTTGACAATACGCTTCTGTTTTCACGAACCCGTAAGCTTAGCTAAAAGTAGCTTGTACAGTATAAGCGAACTGTCATATTCAGCTGCATTCAAGAACGTAGCTTTCTTTGCAAAACTGGCAACCTGGAAGTAGTTGGCTGAGTGGTTTATATGCCCGCCATCATATCGGGAAGCCCCGGGTTCGATCCGCGACCGAGACAAACCAAAGACTTAATAATAGGCAATTGGTGTCCGTTCCCATATGTAGCTCCTACAACTGTCAACGTTACGGTGTCACTTTTTATTATACTTTACTCTATTTTTCACGATCGCCCAACCATCAGATGCGAACATATGCTACTGTTCTATACTTACATTTGCGTTGTCCACGTTTCCTGTATTTAGTCTTGCAGTCTTTGAGTTTGAGAGCATGGTTGCAATAGGATGCTGCGCATTTCGCGTAGAGTCTTCGAAACCTACGCCGCACTGGATAAATAAAAATTCAAAGTCGTAACGGTAGAAGGCGCAAATCTAACTAACTAACAAAACTAACTTTGACTTAAGGGCGTTATATGTATTTCCGGATCCCTACCACAAACACCTTACACATACTCCCCTGACACCGACCGCAAAGGAGTAACCGGCAACAGTAATGTTTAAATTTTCGGAATTGACTCGGTGGGCAATCGAGCCCGCGGGACCTCCGGAGCGTTTCTAGGATTAGGCTATCATCGAACAATATATTTGCTAGTGAAAGTACCACCTGACTTTGATATATCTCATCCGAGGCGGATTTCTGAATGGCTACACATTACAAAATATCACACTAGCAGCGCAAACCGAAATACAGTTGAAGTTATCAAAGGAATAGGCCCACGTGCTGCTCAGTCACGCAAACACTGCCTCAAACATGCCGGTTGACATGTGAAGTTCATGCGATGACCGTCAGGGTTCATTTCATTTAACATTTCAAGTTTTAGAATGCTTACAATGTTCTGGATACTAAAGTCATTTATAAATATGTATAATAGGACTGTTTCTTGCTGCACTATATCGATGTTGGGTTAGAAATTCGCGCATGCAGTATGATAGGTCGTCACGGGGTGACGCACACTTCTACGAAATACGCAATAAAAGCAGATGCCCTTCAGCTGTTTCGCATCGTCCAGTCCTTTCAATGTATTGTTATCTTAGCATGGCTTAGCATAGTAATATCAAACTATCCAAACTTCTTCTAAAACATACAAGCACTGAAATTCCACCATAAAAAATGAACTGATGCGTGACTAATCCACTGGGTAAATTCCAAAATAAAAAAAGAAAAGAATAAACGCATCATCCTGGCATTCTCATGCGCATGTTGTAGGGGCTGAGTCTATTTTATGTTGTTTTATATTGGAACAAATAACGATATAATACAATGGCGTCATTCATACGCTTTTCCGCACAAACCGAAAGGAAATTGCCAGTTCCCCTTCCACATCGGCATCTCTAATCGAATTGCCACAGCAGATCATTCTAGAGACGAAATTGCCACCCTCCCAATCGATTTCCTTCAGAACATATAATATAGATCCTAAAGGCATTTCTGCCTCGGGCTAAATGGACAACTGCGCTACGCAACGCACATCCGACGAGTCGACGTGTCATCGCCGATTGACTGTTACTCGTTACGCGACTCCCGGTTACTCATCAAATATACGCCATCATGAAAGCCACAAGAGGATTAACACCGAATCGCGAAAAATACGTAAAGTTTGGATTTTATCATCGTAAAGACACCCGATTTTGAGCTTGAGATCCGAATCCAATTCGAATTTATTATTTGGCGATTCGAGTCTGCTAATAACAGGAGATATAAGTCGTAACAGAGTGCGGTCGGTATATCAAACTGTAGGATATGCATGCCGAATTGCCTACACGAAATACACTTATAGGATAACTAGTGAAAACGTGTAAATAAGACAGCAGTAATAGTTAAGTCTGGCCATCCCCATATTGTCACCACCGACTCTTCAATGCGGTGACGCTACCCCGCATTGTTTCAATGTTTGAATATATTTTGGATGAATCACGATGCTGGTGATTTCATTTCATAATTTTAGGAAATATTTTTATTATAAATATCTTCTCCCGTTTTCGCTTTTTTCAATTTTTACGTCATCACTTAACATGAGTATGTTAACCCTCTCGTTACCTGGTTCGACTATACTTATTCAACAGCGTTTACTTCGAGAGCACTATAGATAGGTAAGGGTGTTTAAGTGCAGAGCGCCATAGATAGTTGTATTACATGATTCATCTCACCACCGAGATAGCTGACAAACGAGTTCGGAACACATTTTCACATTTTTCTCTAATTTTTAACCGCTAAAGTTTCCGTCTATTAGCATGCTCCGGTGCGTAACGAAGCATAATAAAAACAATCAACGAATAAAATGGAGCGTTTCCAGTGATTTTATACGACAAAGGAGCCTTGTGTGAGAGATAACCTAAATTGTGTGTAGTTGAGTGCAATAAAAGTCTGAGAATGTAAAGTGTTTGGCATGTAAATTGATATATGTGGATGTCTGAGACAACCCGGCTGATTTATCACAATTATATATTCTACACTCAACTTCAAATACAAAAATCTATAGATCACTGATGTTGTGTATCTAAATGCAGTACTCACAATCCCCCCCCCAATTTGGTGACATATCTATTCCGAAAATATCACAGATATCGCCGATATATACCGCAGGTTTGCGGTAGATGTATCCCGCTGACATTCTTAATATCCAGCGGCAATAGAGAAATACACGATGGCTGGATAACATTGTCCGTTTATGAATGTACATGGGCCAGGTATTTCCCTAACAAGGCCATGTGTGGACCTTATAACGCGCGGTTGTGGTTGTGTGAGTCGGCCATCAGTCATGCGAAAGACATTATCATATCGGCCTCGAAGAAATCATTATCATTCGATCTCTAAGTCTAATCTGTGGGGGATGTAAGGCCGTATGTCATTTTTGTTACTAGTCTACAGTCTCATCAACCGTACTGCACTGAATGGGTCCATGGATCTACCGTACGTTAAGAGCAACAGTGCTGTGATAACTGTGACTCTAGCTAGAAAGCCTTCCGGCCCGTGGTGTAATGGTAGGTCGTCGGCCACGACAACGGTACGCCCCTGGTTCAAATCCCAAGAGAGAGAGAGCGATACCTCGTTAGACGGCCAGTGCATTGAGGATAGTGCGGAGGAGTGGCGCTTGACTTCGATATCACACCGGCTCCTTCTGTGTCTCCTTGTCGAGTCTGCATACGCATATTATGCGTAAGTATAGTGCGTGTATATGTCATGTGAGTCTGTGTAAATGCAGCAAAAAGTCAGACAAGGACAAAATTAAGCAGGATCTTTCCTTTTCCTTGTCGTAATCACCATACCAAATATTCTTTGAACGTATACTTTTGTTTTTCATGTAACAACTGTCTCATGCATAATACCTCATTTATTTATCACTTCGCATTCTATCGGTGTCGCTCTGTCTCAGACAACATAGTTCTTCGTTTAAAGAGGAGTGATAATGTGATTCATAAAGTGAAATCAGCACCAAAAACATTATGATTTATATAATTAGTCTCTTCAGATTTGCATTTTCGTGATTAGAAACAGTTGTTAGTCACCAAAACGAAATGAAAATTTGACATTTCTGACTTCGCGCTCACTTGTCACAACTATAATTTGCAACACGGCGGAGAATTCGTGGCGAACTAAGTCTTTGGTATCCGTCAGGGATGGCGTGTAAGGCGACACGAGTGGATTAATGTAATTTTAAACAACTTTTTGGCGACTTCGTACATACTTGAGGCGATATGTCGGAGAAAAGCCGAAATATTTCGGTCAAAGGAGGCGAGTTTCGGTTGATTGTCGTAAAGAATGTTACAATGTACACGCTATTTCCTTCAATTGACAAAGTCAAGCGTTGTTTATTTGATTTTAGCGGCAATCCGGATTTCGATCGCTGTTTTTAAATCCCACCGAACTCTCTTTGACCATAATTCATGTTAATCACATTTGAAGCCTTAGCGATACTTTCAATACTTGATGCTAGAAGGTATATAGATGAATGTAAGGTAAGGTATACGGTAAACTGATATTACGTTGATATCAACGACACTGTTAGGTCAAAGGTTATCGCTTCCGGTGTGTCGTAGCCTATACGTTCACAGCTTATACGATTATTCATAATTATCCGAAGTATTGTTAGTTTTGAAACTCTTACCTATTATCTTATCATATCATGCTAACTTCACAAATTGTCATCAGTATGAATTTTAACCAGCACGGTTCCGTCCGAATTGCGGAATTTCTAAAAACACTGATCTGACAATGACCTAGACAGTATAGGCACATCCCGACCCGAGACTGCTTCGAGCTCTGTTAGACTCCGACGCATTTAAAATTTCTTGGGTTGTTGGTCAGGTTGGACATTTCAAGAATACATGATAGCTCTACACAAAACTACTAGAGTTGTAATCAAGACGCAGGGATAAGCTTAAAATTTCACCATCTGGCTCGATTTAGTCGCTGAGCAAGTATCGGGTCGCTACAAGTCAACTCAAGTCTTATACCTCGAAGAAACTGCGTACGAGAGTTCGATGTCACTGGTTTGTTTTTGGAATTTATGGCGTTTCCAACTGCTCAGGTCATGCACGCCAGGCCAATGCTTATAGTAAACGATCTCGCTATTTTGTGTTTATAGCCTGGATCTTTATCTAGCCACGACACTCCGCATTCCCCCGATACTGACCGCAGGGCAGAGCACTAACAAATACCAATTTTGAAATATTTGGTTTGACTCGGTTGAAATCGAAATCCGGATCTCCCGATAAGAAGGCGGACATTAGTGGGCTGAAACTTACGACTCGTGACCCCGAGGCAGAAAAATGCTATTCATGTGAAAGAAGATGATTGTCATGATAATACATGTGATATGTAACAAATATATAAAGTTTATATAAAACCTCAGAGGTAGAGTGTACAATAACATTATACTCTTCCTGTTGTATTCAGAAAAGATCGGACTCTCACGACCGCAAAAGATTATTTTCATATTTCAATTGGTACCGGCAACGTCACGACTCAGTAGATGTGTATATTGAAAGTCGAGAATCATTCAAAATTCTTCAAATATGACACTGACATATTGACACTGGTATTGCGCAATTTTGACTGATTTATACCGAAATTTATGCGATAAATAAGAAAATTTGAATAAACAACAAAACAAATATATGCGACGATAATGGGTTGTTTTGAACGATCGCGATATTATCTCATCTTGAAAAATTCGCAACCTTACTAATTGTGCAACATATACCGTCGCTGTTTCATCAAATATTTACTGTATAATAAATATCGGGGGAAATGTATCCTTAAAACACTAATATGCGATCAAAATTTCCCAGCAAGACCCGTGCGAATTTCACTGTAATCTAGCGTCGTAGCGGAAATAGAGTCTGTAATTAATCACAAAAAAACCCCCCCCCCCAACCCCCACCCCCTACTGCGTGGTAGAGAGTCGGCGGGTTCTTTAGAAGGTGATCGTGGGGTTTGTTGTGACGCGTAACGTTTTTCAGTGGTCCGTATTCCACCCGTCTTTATAGGTCCTTAGGTTGCCGACCCCTGGTCTAACCCACTCGGCCAACTGAACGGTCGTCTCAACATTAGATTTGACACTTACTGACATTTACTGAAGAGACATACCATGTGCCGTCACAGTTGAACATTGCCAGATAATTTCTAATTCCCAAGTTTGATATCGACGCACCTTTTATGCTAAATTTCTTTCGATATCGCTTCAATGGGTTTATTCTGTCCCAATCAGGATACCGTGGTGTGAGAATTGTTAAAATTTTTTGAAGAATATAGTGGAGCTGATGGCGGACGATCGATAGATATCGTGAAGAAGACATCACAGATTTAATGTGAATGTTTTAATTCTCATAAAAAAAAATTTCTTTACCTGACTGCCAGTAGTCGTAATTAGACCCGTATAATCCCATGGCCCGTATAATCCTTTGGCCATCTATGGCCTACTATATTTAGTAGGCGATGGTGGCGCAAAATGCCAACAGGGAAGAAAGCGCTATATTTTATAAAAATATATATAAATTGTGCAAACCAAGCCTCGTGGAAGACAGTTTGGATTTATTTACCTACTGAGGCCTAGGGTTATCAAATCCGCATTTGGTTCCTGGAAAGTCATGAAAGTATATGTTTACTCAGACACTCAGTCGAGTTTTAATGAAAGCGGAAAGCCTTTGAGCTTCCAATATCTTTGTATTATTTTGACCTGATCCAGGCGGCTGTTGAATTGTCAAGTTCACCGAGCTAATAAAACAATGGATGAAGTTTTCTAGTTATTGCATTCCATAGAATGTGGGATGTGGTGGGAAATTAGGGAATGTAAAAGAGTTGTATTTAGTATACAGAATCCATTATAGCTCACATTAATCTCCATACAGATAAACATTACATGCAAATGACCGAGAATAGATTGTCTTGTCAAACCATGACTTTGATTTACTCAAGCAACCCAATCTCTGCTCTACTCCTGGCTAAAAGATTAACTTGCGGCGCGTATTCGCAATATCCGTCGAAGAGGTTCTTACCCGACGTTGTCAAATTTCGTGGTTAAACAATTATTATCTCCGGTTGCAGCACTTACGATAACACTTGAGGCGTGAGTCCTTCCAAGTCTTTCATTCTTACCGCGATGATCACTTTCACTGGCTTAACCTAACAAAATATCCCGGAATTCTGCCTATCTAGCGAGGACTTTGGTACGGTACTATGGGGTTTCATCGGATTTAGTGGTGCCTGCAAATTGTTTCCCACCATAGACCTACTCCTACTGCACCAAAGTCGGAGTGACAAAAGAGATTGCACAGGGCCAAGGAGGTTATGCAGGAGAGTGATCCACTGTGGCGAAAGTTGAAGACTTGTAGGCTGCTGCACCCTGCCGCGCTGCACCAATAAAAACATTCTACCATGATTTCGTACCGTTTGACGTAATCACAGGCAAAAAGCGAGGGGGCGGGTATCCATGTAATATTTGAATTAACCACCGTCTAAATGTCTGCTACTCTTTTTCAGTTTTATTCAAGCCAGAATTTCACAACAGGCCTATTTACCGATGGCCCGCTATCAAAACAGAGACTTTTAGCAGTCGACCCCTTATTATACGCTCATTGTAATTCGTGAATATGCAAGACATGTATGGGCATAACGTACACAACTACACATCGACCTTGTACAATACTGTACATCAGAGTTACTAATGTATACATATCCGTCGCAACTATATCCGACACGCTAGAGTTCGCTTCGGATTTGGCGGCGATGTTAACACCTGACATACCTCCATTTTTAATTTAGGCATGTCAAGTGCGTCAAAATCAAGTGACCGTAAAACAAGATTGTGATCTTTGAGGGCGCTGCTTTGATCTTACGAAACTTTAGAAAGGCTAACTAGATTCAAACAACATGGAATTATATCTGCTTCATTGGCATCCGTGTTATCTTAAGGTCAAGATGCGTCTTTCAACATGACTTACAATTATACATGATATTGTAAAGACGATCACCACAGATTTGCGTTCAGACTTAGTTTATTGAGAATTAAAACATTCACTAGCTTTCAGAGTTCCGAAAAAATCTGTGGTGATCTTCTTTACAATATCTATTGATCGTCCGCCATCGGCTCCATTACACTCTTCGCGTTTTACATGAAAACTTCGCCATGGGCTATGGCCATAGCGATCTTAATCATTAAGATTGATATGATGAAGGCCTATGCTGCATTTACGAATTTAATTGAAGTGTGCATCTCAGTTAGGTAAAAATCATTTACTCAAATATTGTTCCTTATCAGGACTATTACTTCTACCCAGGGCCTCCACAATTCCGGTTGACACATCGGATCACTCTCGCCGTAAACTCCTACAGCAAGTGCTGTCGTCTTCAGTCGTTTCGACTTTCCCTATATCCTGCTTGACGTGTTCGTTATGAGGACTAGATAAATCAAGCAGTGTACAAATTAACGTACCATTCCATTCACCCAGTGGTTTGACTGCGCGTCTACGATTCGGTCCAGGTATATGTTCGATTTCCGAAGCCAAACTCAATCTACAGTAGGCCTATATATCCGGTAGCCCATCCGTTTCAATTCTGCTTGACAGTAATTATCATGGGGTAGGCTACGGATGGTTGTAGTCGTGACAGTGATGTGGACTGTAAACCGGAAGTATCAGTATCTTATAATATAAGCAAGCATTGACCTAGCATAGGCGTACACGACCTCAGCAGATGACAACGTCATATTTCAACATAACAACAATAGCAACAATAGCTTCACGGCGGCCAATACAGCGTCAGCCTCGCCTAATCCCGTTCTAACTTCATTTTGTATAAAGTATAGAAAAATAGATTGTATTTGTATAAACAGTCACACTCCATCACGTCAGTTTGACCACATACAGCTTCATAACTGCTGGCGGCGCGTTCTTGAACAAGATCAAATATTCTTTATTATACAGTAATCATCTTCGCGCAATACATTATTTAAAATCTGTGTGGTCATTCGTTAGCAAGCTACAAGACAGACCTACGGAATTGTACTTGACTGACTGAGTGGAAAGCAGAGGAACAGATACCGAAACCGGAACATTCGGATCAAAAGCCAGACTGTCAAAGCACTCGGTCGATTGACTGGTTCACCCTTGCTAATTCAATACAGCCACCATATTCGCGAATATTTCGCTTGATGCAAAAATGGCTACATTATCTCCTCACTTCTCTGGGCCGTATAGCAGGGAATTTGTGATACCGTTTGTTATCGTCTTTAGTATCACTTGATTAGGAGTTGTACCTGCGACACACATATTTCTTGGTAAACCGTTGCGATTACACCACGCAGAATTTAACAAGATTTCGTAAAAATGCAGCTTAGAAACATATGTGTAGTATATAGTTTATGATTTCTCCTATCTCCAACCCGACAGAATATCTACAGTACATTGTCATCTCCAACTTACTATCAAAGCGGATTACGTTCGCATACCGCTATAACAGAAGAGCATACAAAAATAATACTTGACAAATTTATAGTTGTGTGTTGTCAACTCAGCTTATGACTTCGAAGAGTCTAAATTTCTCGCTGTCATTTAATCGCCTTGACGTAGCTATATACGTTGACTAATCACGGCATCGTCAACAAGGCGACAAACTGCTGGTTGGATTTAAAGCAGTGACTCTACAATCTCGAAATGACATCAAAATCACCTTAACATTATTTTGCCGGAGTGACTCAAGGGGAAAATATTTCCATTTTCGATTCGGGAATCTTTCAGTTGTGTTTACATAAGAATTTTAGCCCTAACTTTTCTGTATTAGGTCGTTATTATTTACACAATCGAAATGGTACTGACGCCGTTTCCGATACTGCAACCTCTTCAATCAATCGCTGTGCGTGTTTACACGTGTACAGCACACATAGAATTTAGAAGGTATTGCTTATAGTTATAATTGCTTAAGCGTAATTAGTGCATAAAGCGACCAACATTAGACACGCGAAGGCACGAGATGGTTGCGAGGTACAGTACGTTTTACCAGACCTACTGTGTAATATCCTCATAATTTAAATGCCAATTTTATAGATATGATCGATTTCATGGAAGAAAGATACTTTCATTTATCCTTAATAGCTTGTAAGCAATGCTATATCGTTTACTGTGAAATATTAATGATCCGTAATGTGTCGCGCATGTTCAAGTTTTCGTTCCGCTTTTGATGAAGCAAACTTCCACGTCAACTGTCCTTTCCTGAAGACCACGAGAGACAAGCGTGCAAGATTATACTAAGTACCGTCATTGCAGAAATATATAACAACGGCTATTTAATCACATGTTATTTTGTAGTTCCGCAATGCGTATTAAGATATATATACATTACTATATAAAACGTCCACGCCAAATATTTCTTACGATCATCCGGCTGACGAAACATGTGTCTTTCTGCGTACATTTCTAGCGTTTAAGGTGACTGCCAACAAACGCATCGGAAAAAAATTCGGACGTTTTCTTTTTAAAATTATGATAAGGAAAGTGGCGCTTGTCGCCCAAGGGCCTTGTGCGCCGGACGGGTTGGGCTTGGGCCTTTCGTCGTACATTTACTAACATTTATGGTGACTGGAAATACCACGTTCGTCGAAAGTTGGCTGCGGTCGTTGAAAAGATTAGCTGACCACCGCATACAAAATGCATCAATTACTGAAATATTACAGGCCTGTATATTATTTGGGCCTAAACAGTTGCGTAAGTTTACCGGGTATGGGCATTGCTGTATGGAGTCTTGATCTCGGGTTTATAGACAATGAAAGGCTTACAAACCGTGCAATACTAGAAATTTTCAACCGTAAAAATTGAGGCCTTTGATCTTCCTAAGCCGAAGATCATATACACGAAACTGCCGGTTGACGCTGGCGCGGTTTCTGAATAGTCGCCATTCATAAATCGCAATCACAACACACATTGGAGCCGACGTCAGACAATCAGATATAAACAGAGGTAGCTCCTACAGTCACCATAAATTTGAACTCCCTTCATCAGGTGGAATCACGCAATGAGCTATTATTTACTGGCTCGCAGTGACCAACCATTTAACTATAAGAGAAAACGGTCGTAATGCTACACAGTATAGTTACATACTGGTTGCCGAAAGTTGCTGTTGTTAATGACGATTTGGATTGATGACGTTTAAAACTACTCAGGTCATGTACGCCAGGCGGTAGGTACTATATGTACGCATGTAGATGCTTTCGGTTGAGAGCCCGGATCACTATCTCAATGTATGTTAAATCCATGGACATCATTTGCCTTAATTTCGTATATCAAGCGCTTTCAGAATTATCGTAACAGTGCACGCTATTTGATACTGTATTTACATTTATCCGGTGCTCATGTCTCCAAGCAATGGTCTCATCTATGATCTTGGTTCTTAGACAATAGTCGAACTTCGTATTATGGAGAACAGAATTGTTTGCATCTGATGTTAATACCAATTGAAATGTGTTATGATAATTTACCTTGGACATACATACGCTAAGAACATTATAGAAATTCTTTCTGAATCTGCTTGTTATAACATTTCTCAAATATAAAGAAGTTGACCTAAGCTTTTCTCACTTCTGGTAATAATGGGTGATAAAGACGCCGCAGATTTAAAGGAGGTCTGCGGTGTGAATTATGATGGTGAATTGACAAAAAGATAAAAGCTTAGTATAGATTTTGGCGACGGTCATATTTAACAACACGTCTCGGTTCTCTTGGTCTCGCTGTCTAAAATTGCCAAGAAATTGTCAAGAGATTGGCCAAGGGGGATCAGCCTCTTATAGGCAGCACTCTGCGTCATATTTCACCGAAAATGGGTCACGGTTTTATTGTTGAAATCTGTTTATCTGTTTATATTATCTGTTTTAGGTGTCACAGATACAGAGAGTGCCTTTAAATCAGTTGTTGCCAACGAAAACCCCTTGTCTCGAACGTTGGACTGTATTTTTAGGTGTTGCGCACCGGCAAATCGAGTAAACCTGCAGCTACAACGACTACAGCTGGAGACTAGCAGACCCACCAATCAAACCAATGTGGCAAGACGGTTGTGACTGGCGGGGAAGGATCTCTGCAGAAAATGGCGAAGATGTTGGGCAAGGCTGTATATGTGTATACAATAGGATCACCCACCATGTCACGGTTACGTAAAGGGTATTGGCGTCGGGCCAATGTATTTTTAGAACTTTTAATACGACCGAATTGCTCTATTAAAATCCCACGTTTAATCATCGATCAACATTGGCCAAGTATTCCTGTTGTGATAACGTTATCTATAACAAATAGTCACGGTTGTAAGAATCATCAAGCCTTGTTTATTCACCTTCCAATTCATTGCGTGTGATACGCTCTAGAAATATGCAAGACGCTTGCAAGCAACAATTGATCTGAAATAAATTCTACAGCATATACCGGGTCATCTAATTCAAAACCTTCATGGGTGCACGCGACAAGGCCCGTTTAAGCCGCCGATATCTTGCACCATTATCGCATTTCCGTTGTGAGAACGACCGACTGCCGACCCGAAGATTTGCCTTCCCCAAACCACTCATGGAATTGTTAAAACACGTCAGTGGGGGTTGTCAATAGGAAAGATAACGAAAACAGACATGTTTGAATAACAATATACCGTCGCCGGAAGTCTTACAGACAGGTCTTGCCCTACCCTTGGAATATCGAAAACTATTTCCGCCTCGAAAACGCAGACCACAATAGCTGAGCTTGATTCCGTCTTTCAACGGTAACTGGTGACTTCAAGTTAGAGCAACACAATCTCAAGCCCAGTCGAAGTTTCACGCGTCATACAAAGCGCAAAAGACTAGGAAAGTGGGGCTGACGTGTTGAAAAAGAACTAAATAAATGGAGGACCTAGAGGTCAAAATATACGCATTGCTCAGACTACATGAATGAAGTATTGCGGGGGTGTTAAGTGAATTTGATTGTAACGAGAGATTGAACCCTCATATATGCAACCCATAGCTAGCGCCCAATCCGCATTAGTCGGACCTGACAGCGGTGTGCACTGACATCATTGTTTACTTCTATGTTAGCACAGTAAAGACTCTTCTCGTCGACAAAGCCTTAGTTACATTTTCGGAATTTCAGTGGCGGAAAAACAATGAAACTTGAGAACTAAAGGATTATTCACATTAACAAAAGTTCTTCCTGCGATTTCGGATATTATTACATCATATTTTCAAGATGAACAGTCCAGAATAAGATAAATATTAGCACCGAGCAAACTGAATTTCTGGTTGCGATGGTGTGTGGACCACGTACATCGGCGATAATAAGATCTCACAACAAGCGCCTATAGATTCGGGATCAAATGCTTTCCCTCACGTTTGAGCACGGAAGGATCGCACGCAACATCGCTTTAAAGATTGATTCTGTGGGATAAACTTAGGATTGACGTTATGCCTACAACTTCCTATGAGAAGAGTGCGGATAGACAGTATACAATGCACCCAAATGAATCAGCTTGCTAAGAGCGACGGAGATGCATAAACTATTATGAGAACCGTAAGGGCTGTCTCACGCTATTAAGCAAGCATTGCCAAATTGCCGGTACTAAACGGCGGAATCGAACTCGCCACCTTCCGCTATGACGACGGACAGGAAAACCCACCCCGACAGCTGAGCAGTCAATCGCCCGTTTATTTACGGCGATTCCGCATATTCCGCGACTTGGTCGCATTATGACTCACATTTCAAGTTCGGTCAACGTATGTGTTTGGTGTATCTAAATATGTAGCGGTGGGATTTCCTAAAATGTCACGATAGCAATGTTTTTCACTTTTAATTGCACGGATTTGCGGAAGCACAAAGATAACAAAAGCGTCAGCCAAAGGCTAATCTACAGTACTTAGTGAGTTCAACACGCCTTATACACTATAGACGAGAAAGCTAACACAGTTAATCACAGGTACACATTGTCACGCTGAGCTAGTGCGCGGCGTAGGAGATAAGTAGTCTTCACACTAACTAAATCAGTGAGCAACATTTGAGTGGCTGTTGACAATTTTATCTTGCAGCAAATGGGTACTTCAGTACTACAGGATGAAAAATCAAATGTAGTGGTTTTGATATGAGACTGAGAGTAGGAAACAATTTTCAGGGATAACAGAATCCGGACGGACACAAACTTCTGACACGAGTTCGCTACCGAATTCCAAGTCAGAACTGATGACGTCATAAGCGGCATCGGTATTCTACATGTAATCAGAGTTGCGTGTTGTTGCCAGGAACATTATGATTTATCATGTTTACTCATTCATTTTGGTACCGCCAACTATGAGCTGGCACTCTTGTAATGAACGATAGCTTTTCGAAGATCATCATTCTTACAGCGCACGTATAATAATAAGCTAATGATGTTTCTCTATACTACAACAACAGTTCAGTTGGCCGAGTGGTTTAGACTGTCCCCCTTCTAATCGGGAGGTTCCTGGTTCGATTCCCGACCGAGTCAAATCGAAGACTTTAAAATTGGTATCCGTTCCTGCGCTGCCTGGCAGTCGGTTTCGGGCGAATTTGGAGAGCCGTGATTGTAATGGGGATCCTAGCTACAAACTGGAAGTATTGACACGTATGCCGTGTAAGCATTGACCTGGCGTAAATGACCTTAGTAGTTGAAAGCGCCATAAATTCCAAATAAACAAACAAACAGAAGGCACGAACACGGTGAGGGTTTTGATCTTTGCTCGAACTGAACGATTTAGGTGAAGTTTGTTCCGGAGTCGAACTCGAACACTGAGTTCAAACCGTCCCGAAATTTCATGCGTTAGTAATTCACTGAGTTCTAATTATAACAGAATACAAATTCCGATATAATTACATGGAGTTCCAATAGTTTCGTCCTGACTTTGCGGAACCGTAATTATTGAGAAGGGAAATGAAATTATTATCCACCGGCCTTGAAAAGTTAATACTACCATAATTATATATATAATTATAATTATTACTATTATTTGAATATTATTGGAAAGTCTTTGATAAGACGCGATCAGTAGCCTATACTCGAACACACAATCTGCCGGTTTTTGTGGTCGACGAACTTATGCCACCCATGCAGTGGTAAGGTCCGCTACCATGAAATCGTTATATCATGGCTTGTGGGTTGAGTTTGACTTCAGATATTGTAATACCAAAGATTTTGAAATTCGTACTCATAACTACCCCGCCTCTACAGACTGTGCATTACAAATGGGTTGAGTTTGACTCCAGATATTGTAATACCAAAGATTTTGAAATTGTACTCATAGCTACCCCGCCTCTACAGACTGCAATAGAGATGGAGCAGACAGGTACGATTGATTGTGATATTGGAGCGTACCGGCTACTTCCGTGCATCCTTTCTATAGCCGGTATGGACATCTCGTACTCATAGTATGAATCCGGCTTAGGTTGTGCGCATGTACAAATTGTATGTACATCGAGAGAGGTTTAAATATATTGCGAGTATGTGTAGGCTGACATACGAAACAAAGAATTTTAAGAGTAAAATATAATGTCCTTCTAAGTTTATCTACTCACTGTTTGATTGCCGCGATAACTTTAGCTACGTTTCAATTATTACGACAGTATATCGCATCCATCTTCACATCAAATTGATAATTGGGTTGCAGCCCATTCACGATAAGCTAAGGAATTGCAGCAAGTCCGCAGACGTGACGAACAAACACCTATGATAGCTTTATTGTCACGTCACAATATGATCCCCTTGACCTATCACAGGCAATAGGAGTGATCTCATAATTACGCACAACCTGAATGGATAAAGTCAATACGCTCAGTACACCGATCGGGAGATATATTTACTTGATGCTGTACCGCTTTGTAGTTCACTGTGCGCTATCTTCAGAATGGTGTAAATATGATAGTGGCTCATATGAATGATAAATGCTTAAATAATGCGTTTTAAGCAAAATATAGCTTTCCTGCTAGACGGTCAGTCCAGGAGATGACAGTACAGTATAAGGATGGGGGAAATTTGACACATTTTTTGTGAGGCAGAACCGCCAATGCTTAGACCTTAGACTAAATTAGTATGCCACCATTTATTTACGCCACTTCATGTTTACAGCGTTAAACTACGTGATCTTATTCGTCAATGTCATCATACTCATTTGCGGTTGTATATCTTTCATACTTGATCATATTTCAAAAAGCACACTATGGTAATCATTGGAAAATCCTACACGCTATATAGAATGGAGAAGGATCTGGGCGCAAGGCGTTGAACAGTAAGCCTATACTTCAAGATTTCAATACAATGTAAGCCTTACATTGTAAGGGTCTGCGGGTCAATCCGAATTCAACTAATGCATCTATTGCGACGACATGGTTTTTTGCCGACTAGAGCATTCTGGAATACAGTCCTCACTGACGTAGCAAGAGTCAATCCCGGTTAGGCTACCATAAGAAAACAAACAACTCCTGCATATCTTCACTCCTCAGTCTGACAAAGATATCACCCCTACTTTACACCGTTGTAAAGAGCGTATTAACCAGAACATGCGGGTAAATTTACCATGTGGATAATAATAAAACAACTGCCTACCTCTACAGCCACACTATACAAATATTTAAAATCCACTTACTTGATTTTATCCGCAAAGCGCTTGTGTTTACGGCAATATATTGAAGAATGAGCAACGCTAGTATCGCGTACAATAATATCCTCTTCATTCTGCCGAATCTCCCAGTTGCGATCAGCGATAAAATCAACTATTCCAATAGCTTATTATAGCATACAAAAGTCCAGGTATATTTGATATCAAGTCCCCTGGTGAACAAATAAAACCCGACGAAAAACGTACTGTAAATAGATTTAGTTCAAGTTATTGTTTGACCACATGAAGTGTCTTAATCCTTCTCAATCACTTATATAACATCTCCTCTCAAGTCAAGTCAAGTAGTTATTTCATTATGCTCGCTAAGTACAAACCGGTGTAAGTCGGTGTGAACGGTAACTTCGCTTCTAACCGCTGGACAGTAATAATAATATGCGATCACGAAGGCGAGGTAATTTCGCAAGTGCGCTGTCAATCCTCTCAGTGCAACGCTCAAATGCGATCTTATGTAGCGCCTGCATCGTCATGAAAGACTATATCCGTTGAGAAAAAGGCGATATTATATAGTCACTGTACCGTGACGACTTATTTATTAAATGAAGTAGGAAGTTATACTGACCGTTATCCGACAATAAAATTCCCGAGGCGAATATCACGCACGTGAGAAAGAGGAAGAATGTGACAAGACGCGTTTTTTTCTTCCACACAATTTTTAAATTCCATCTGAGCACCAATTGAAATCTGAAACACCTTGAAACCTTCAACCATTCGACCAAATAATTGGCCACGGGACAACAACGTCGGGATTTAATGCAAACTGACGCATGTAAAGAAACCAGGGAGAGACAAATTTTGCTTGTGTTGCTTTCTGTTCCATTTGCTGAGAAGACACAATGCAGAGTTCGTACTATAGGCCTATAGGTGCTATTTATAGAAAAGGAGGCTATTCGCAAACCTTACACGACCGGGAGCCGCTGGTTTTCCCTTTCAACAAGAGATTTAACGCTTATCAAGCAATCTAATGGAGGAATACCTCTACAAGTACGTTATTTTATATCAAACCTCCACCCAAATCTCGGTAGGGCCTACTGCTCTTCCCTACCCAACGCCTGGGCCTGTTGGGCTACTGTGAAGCTATGAGCCTCTCTACAAGACCATTTATGCTGTTCGGGTTGTGGACATTCGACCAACTTCGATTCTTTTTTCTAAATGGCAGGGATTATAAGAGGAGCCCGAGGTGAAATGTGATTTTGACTAGAATATGAAAGCATATGACAAATATTCCGATATCGGTTTGGTTTCATAAACGGTTTCGGTACATCTGCTTTTGCGGTCTCAAAAATTCAAGCGCATAGTAGGTCTCGACAGCTATACCGCATTTTTGCAGTTGATTGCGTAGGAAAAACGATTTACATGCCTAAAGAGTAACCAAACGAAGAGCATACGATTGTACAAACTAACGACAAGGATCGCTGACAAGACAAGATATAAAGACATATACGGATCTCTATCTCCTTGGGTATTACAATCAGCCATTACGCACGTTTTGTGAAATATAACTACTGCCCAACTGTTTTGTATCCTTTTATCATTGATTCAAGCCGTCATTATCATATTCGAACCACATTGCTCCTTTCAAGATAAGAAGGCAAGTATCTGGTCAGATAATAGTGGCCGTCAAATCACATGACTGCGATCCACTATTGAAAACTTCCCATCGACGCTAACAGAATTTAAGATTCCCGAGGCTTGGTCAAGCACAACGTAAACATGGTAGATGTAATCATTGCTTCGTGAACGTTGGGATAACTGTATATGATAAGTTTGTTGACAGAATTGTCAAAGCGACGAGATTTCAAACTAATGATATAATGATATAATACAAGAAAGCAATTGAATTGGAGAAATATTCCCAAAATTTGTCAATAGCGCGTAATTGCGTTGCCGAAGGTTATGTCTGACCATAAAGTGGCGATTTTATGATTCAAATCGTCAACATTTTCACCAGAGTCGTTACTATATTGAAGTGTTCAATGGGAAATTCAAATTCTACATGAGATATGCTGTGTCGCCTGTATGTACAATACGCCTGTGGGTGGCATGCACATTTTCCCGCAGTGTTGCACAAGTATTCATCAAAATTACAATGAATGTGGTTTGCTTGAGATTTTCTGAAGGTTATCTTCCAAATTCCAAGTTCGACACATAGGTCACCGAAGGTCCTATAAGAACACAAAAGCAAGACGGCTTTTCCGATACGCACTTATACAGAACGCAATGCAAGTATAACGGCCTTGAACGCGCACGATGACGCATGAGAATGATGACGTCATTAAGAGTACGTAATAGAATGCGCCAACCTAGAAATAACGTCGGGAGAATTTCCGTCTTACGTATAACGCGATACGTAAATGAAAGACAAAATGCTGAGAAAGGATACTTTATATTCTGGATGCAGTGTCAGATTTCCCGAGAGGAGGTCAACCAACGTGATTACTATTGGAAAAGTTTGGGTAAGCAATGTTTTTTAAATATTTGGCGACGGCCATCAATCAACACTCGAACCGGCTGACCAACACCATACTTAAAACTTCTTTACCGCCATTTACGACGGCTGTACTACGCTACTCATCGAAATTCAGTCGAGAATATTTGATATTAATTACCTATATCTACTGTAGAATATCTTTTGATCGTGGACAATGCATGAGCTCTGGCCGCATCTGTTTGAATTTTTAAACAGGTGTTTAAATAACACAAGCTCGTCACAATTTCGCCATTTTCTTAATAGTCAAGACCGAAAATTCTCTACCCAATTTGATTAAGATAGTCCAGCTTATGCGTATAGACGTCTATCTGTAGGCCATGTGTAGGCCTACGTACTGCGGAGAAAACGAAAGAACTCGACACAGTTTCACTAATTTTTCGACATCTACAGGCGTTTCAAGACAGTGATAAGACCTTGATGCCCCAAAAATTCTGTACTCAATTTGATTGAAATAGTCTACCTTGTGCGGATCTATATAGGCCTATATGCTATACGTGGAGTGGAGTCGATGACAGATGGGCGAGATGGCCATCTATCTGAATTCGAGAAAAGATTTCAACTTTTGCTTCACCTTCTACCGGTCATATAGCAAGTTGAACTCTCATCCGCATAAAATAGTCTGCATTGTATGTTTATATTTTAAAACAACTCCTCATTCCTTGTCGGCTTGCTCGAAATATCTGCACCAATTTTCACAACTTTTTTCATTACTAATGGCTTTCCTTGATCCAAGGAATTCGATATCAAAATCCCTGCCATATGATCATTCTAACTAATGCAATCCTTGCTCACTATGTTTAAAAGTTCTTTGACTGTAACAGAATCCTGTTGGCTAGTCACTCTCAGGGATATCCGGTCACTTTAGTTACGATTCATTTCATTTCACTGTAGAAAAGCGCCAGGTCCGTAGGTTACGTAATTCAAAACATATTTTCCAGATCAAGATGGATAGTTCGCTTTATTGCACACGAAGCAAGTCAAATAGGATTGACATACTGATTACAAACTGTAAGGTATAGCGAATTTACGTTTGACTCGCTCCTGTTTGCATTATTTTATACGGTATTGTTAGGCATGGCCGCAATTATTATTGGAAGATATGGCATCTCTTTCCTCACCTTTAAAGAAGTGCGCCATGTATGGATAAAATGCCAGTTCTCAAGAGGTTGTTGATAAATGACAAGTATGTTGGGATTCTCACGCTAACAAATAATTCTTTTGAAAATTCCACTCCCAATCTATGTACGACACTTCAGGTTCAATCTGCTGTTGAATAGGGCTTGCGCGGTTCAAATCAGATCGAATATCGAATAAAGTCGCACACCCTAAAATTAAACCAAGAAAGAGGCCTTCAGTAATCACGTGCTGCTTAAGCATGACCTACTCTAGGCTTGAGTGTCAAACGCGGGGTTCTCTAGTGTCAATCAACGAGACTCCGCATTCTCCTGCGGTCCAGACGTGTTGTGTTGAAGATGCCATACACACCTGATGCTTCGAACCGCGTCGCGAACGCATGCCATCTTCAATACATCAGGGTTATAGATTGCAGCAGAATGTAGAGTCTCAGCTAAGCAATGCAAAAGTGTGCACTGTTGCATAAAATTAGGTTGAGCATTTGACAAACGACATAAATCGACACCACAGTATTTTCGTTCGGCTATCAAGTATCAGCATCATATGAGTAGCCTATAAAGTGGCCTAAATCCGCCACATGACCATCTTGACCTAACCTTTTATTATGGATGATATTAGAAGAAAAGGACTTGCAAAGCCTACAAATAGTGACCGAATGGATGGATACATAATACCAGAATAGGAGATCCAGGAAGATAATTCGATGTAGACTACAAAATGCTAATATTAAAAGATGTACAGGCGATTTCCCAACCTCTGAGAGCAGTTGTTCGGAAAGATACAAAATGCCATGGAAGTGGTTGGTTGATATTGGTATTAGTTCATGGTCCCCAAACCACCCTCATGGACGCACTTGCGTCTGTTGAGTTCAGTACATATACGCTGGCCATCACGATTGCTATTGTACGGCTATGCATTCATCAACTGTAAAAAAAATACGTCATCATTCCAATCGTCACCATAAACGTGGGGCGAAGGGTCACATACCTTGATCTCGTACGAACCGCAGATAGCCGCAAAAGCCCAAAACATCAAAGGTGTCAGCAATAGTCACGATTGGATCGCGACAGACGGTGGCCTGTGCATTATTCACATGGGAAGTCGTACAACAAAAATGTCTGGGTTTAAATTTTCGTTTAGCACGGTATCAAATGTTGTTACGCTTCCGCCTGGGGACTGACCTTTCCAGTCGATGGGTGCGCAGCCCAAAACACAAAGAAAACTGATATTTGTGCAACTCACAAACCACGTACAGTGATGGAGACTCAATGAAACGAAAAGAAAAATTCAGAATGCTTTCGTGCGAGTATATGAAAGTTCAAACTTCAAACTGGAAAGAGATCACAATTACTGCAATTACTGCAGATTATTTGAATGTCAGTTGCAGTTGCTCTACTTGAGAGTCACTTGTAAATATACACGTTGAAAAGTGACTCATCAGTTAATTATTACAACTGTTCATCACTTGGAATAAGAAATGAAATGAACTATCTGCAATGAGGTGTCAACAGCAACACTTATTAGTCACATTGTATCACCGTGACGCTTAGAAACAAATTAATTGCAGACGCTTTTTAGCATAGGGATGACGCACACGCTGACAACTCCGCTAGCGATTTACGAAAATCGCATCACAATTACCTTCACACTTTTACAAACAACTCAAATTCACTTATCAATTTTCGACTTATCTCATGACTGGACAGCGCAAAATGATGCCTTTCAATAAAGGGAATACTGGGAATTTACAATACAACAGGATTGCTCATCAGTAGATGCGAAGTGTCCACTCGAAACGCCCGGGATTCCCAAATCTTTGATTCGGGAAATTATTTCTCGAAATGCCTACTGTACAGTATATGTATAATAATTAGTGTTACTGTCAGCAGGAATTAGTTTCATGAAGATCAAGCATTTCGAAAGCTCTGTAATATATTTCGGAATAAACTGAGGCTAGCCGTGAATCTGTGGCATCACTACTTCAATCAATAAAGCAATTTTTGTGGCGGGTTAAACTAAATCTACCTGTTGTCTAATGAGTTATTATTCATACTATTGACCTATTACGTCCACTAGCGGTATATATAGTGCGATCATTTCATGCCGTGACTCAGCACAACATCGATTTGTATCACTTTGTTTTGGTACCGTTTCACTATAGATATCTAACCTACGGGTTAGTTATCTATAGTTTCACTAAGAAGCTGAGTCCCCTTCGCCCCTTGTACCATTTTTTTCCAAACGAGTGGGTCAACAAGGGTATAGTGTCACCATTCAAATGAAAGGACTACTGTACAGTACATCTCTTACGATTACCGCAGTTGGCAATCGTCTCAAATATGCATGGAAGAAGTTAGTGCCTCGAGAGGTGCTGTGGCTTAGCGCATTCCGTATTCTATAAGTTAGACCCGTGTAACGGCGTAAGGATTGAACTGCTAACCTCCAGCGTCGCTATCTGAGTGGTATGTTGCCTTTCTGTACCTCTTGTGACTAGCCAAGAACTATAAGATAATCATAATAACTGGGCGACTTAAGTTCTTGCCTTGTACGTAACGCATCAACGTTAACCGTGATACTTTGAGTATATCAGTGGGGCCTTTTAGTATTGAGATTCACAGTCAAATATAGCATTTCCGCTAAATGATGATAAAGAGCTACGGATTCCTTCTTGGTGGCAGTATAGAGACTCTAAGGAGTATAAAGTTTCATAGTGGCAGCTAGGCTGTAAATCACGTACGGCAGTACTGAGTGTAGGCTACTCTACAAGTGTACATGTTAAGTTCGCGTTTACATCTGTTATATTGCCACACTCCGAGCTATGATGCTATGCTCCGAGCTATGCTGACACTTTCTATTCTGATCTGCTCGAATCACAAATCCAACGTAAACAATGATAAAAAACAACCGATTATTTCAAGCTTTCTCAAGTAGGCTACAGTGAAATTTCTCACCAGAACAAGAACAGAGTAACCAACATGCATTTGACCACGGCTAGCTACTAGAATAGAAAAATCTATTTAAAATCGCTAAAATACATCGCAGCTCACCGTCGTCCGCACCGAGCCGCTCCTCCAGCTAAACTACTCTCCGAATGGCCGCCACAGTCATGCTGGTGCAATAATAACCACACCACACACAACCAAACACCGGCACTACAGCTGCAAAGGAAGCGAGGACTCGTAGACCTATGACATAGGCCTACAGGAAGGTAAGGTATAGGGTTTAATGGAGACCAGTAGGCCTACTGTCAAATTTTGGTGTTCTTCAACTTTCGTCATCTCCAATCAGGATGCAACAGCGGGTTACTCTACGATATGCTTGTCAAGTAGCATATACAAATTGCGACATGCGCACAAACACCACGGCAGCTACCACTACAAGACTGGAACACGTAAACTTTATGCTAACTGTGCTAAATGGCGAATGATTTCGTCTCATGATCATCTAGTCTCTATATTATTAGTCGGTAGGGGACACTCGTGAGATTATCGTTTGTTTTGAGCTCACATGGCTACGCACGTGCGTACGAATCTGACGCGTGATCTCAATAGATTACTATCCCGTTTTAGATTAGCAAACAGGAAATCAGTCGAACTTTTCGCCGGCCCGCTTGGTTAGCGCGTCGCGTGGAACACAAAGGACGTCTAGCAAACTTTCTTCTTGTGACGAGATGTCTCGGTTTCAATGAGTCACGCCAGGAGATATGATTGTACCGCAGAAATAATTCCTCTACATCATACTACAAATATTGGAGAGTTGCCATTTGTTGACGGGCGATTTGCGAATACCCCTCAGGCAGCTTGTTTACTACCAGGTGGCATACTTGCGCTAAAATTGAAAATATTGAAAACGACCAGACTATTTTAGCAATGTGCTCTGCCTTAGAACAAATATTGACCCAGTGCCGATGGCTGGTGTACTAACAAAAGCAAGGTATAGAAAGATTTTAGAGTCTGATAAATTGGAGAATAGTTCCAAATAGAATCGATGTCACGTATAAAGTTAGAATGAGGTTGAGTTGGCAAGATTTCATTCATTAATTTGTATTTGGCGTTTCCAGCCTTCATACATAGCTTAAGGGTATGAAGTAACTATAATATCGGTTCTAATTTATAACTTCAACGTTGAATCCAGCGATTCTCGTTGGATGTATTCAACGGACAATATGGGACTCATTCGTCGATTGTTATTCTTGCTGTGTTGCATATCGACGATTTTTGCCTTCGCTTGTGGCCAACGTCTCGATGCACGCCGGCGAATTCGTCATCATTGCCCGGCCAAGTGCTATTGCCTTACATCAGGCGCTGCAGTAAGATGTATGCACGCGCAACTGGTCAGAATTCCTAGAGTTGAAAGAGACACGCTGCTACTGTAAGTACGCCTAGACATTCTTTTACATCCTTTACATTGGCTTTAGCATCTACTGTAGGACTAATTTGCGTTGATCTTAACACTGGGATTGTTAAATGTAAGACGGCGATATAGCCCATATAGGGCAATGAAAGTAGCCTATAGCTATTGCTAAAATTGTGTTGGAGCAGAGGCATCAACACTGTTGAATATGTACGATATTATGTGCAATGCGAGACGCCTTTCGCCCTTCGCGACTATATGGTTCACGAATTGTTATGACTCCTAGAAACTTGTAAGCGTATTTTCTCCCACTGGCACGCGGTTCACCAATTTCTGTTATGATATTATTCTGTCGTGTACGCTGAAGAAGACTATCCTTAGACAAACGAATAACCTTTGGTGAATAAAATGCCTAAAGAATATACCGAATGCTATAAATCCACCATATTCAATTCTGACAGAGACGTTTGCTTACCGTTTACCCTGACCGATTACCTACATTGACCCCGAGGAAACCTAACACTGTCGGTTCAAATAATGCGGTAATTACCAGAGTCTATGAGCCGAAATGTCAACAAATTAGGCATGTTTCTGTTATGGCGTTAAAATATGGTAAATATATTTATGCCGTTAAAATTTCTTAATGCTGTAGGGCGTAGGCTAAATATATGGACTTTACGGAGGAAATTTCCAGACATCTGCACCTCTGCAGTTATTCTTTGACATTACGAAAATTGGAACCTCGTAATCAAAGTATGCTTGTGTGATTTTCGAGACAAACAGACAGGAAACCTCATTCTAACCGGAGATAGTCTTCATAAAACCGATCTCAGCTTGAAAGTTACACGAAGTTTGCGGATTTACTTGTATGCGTTGCGACAAACCACAAAAATAATTAATGTCAGATATCAGTGAATACTAGATGCGCTTCGACCTACCGTAGCCATTGTTTTTAACCCGTATCCTACGTAGCACATGTAAGTACGGTACGTAGATGAATTAGTGCTACACCAGAGTCTGTTAGGTTTTATTTTGAGGTGTACTGCGATTAATTAATTGTGATTATCGAGCCCGAATCAAACGTGATTATACACGTTGAAACACTGTACGATCGCATACTCTTGAAAGTCGTAGCATCCCTCCCGCTAGCATTACGGGGAACCGTGTGCAAAGACTGCGCAGTCATGCAAATGCGGTATTCTGCGCCCCCAGGAATAACAATTCAAAATTGCTATGACTGAACGGAATGGGTGGCACAAATTCTGGGTCGGAGAATTTGTGGGGTATTCTTTGCCAAAATTAATGCGTGATTTTGCCACTTGAGATTACGGTTCCGTATATGAATAAAGCATGACCGTTCATGTTATAGAGGTTTCGCCCAAAATTCACTAGAAATCTGTTTTTGACAAGTGCTTTGGCACCGATGCAGAGCTGGTCATGGCCTAATGTTAGTAATGTTTTAGCGCGCTTAGTAGGCCTACGGTATGTATATAATCCGAAGTAGCAGCATAGCCAAAATATATAACCTACTCCCACTGTAGAGAAAAGAGCCTGCTACCTAACATTGACTGAGCAGTGAGTATACAAAAACAGAGGGGAAAAGTTAACCGCAGTGATGATCATAATAACCATAAGCAGCATGTTTTTTGTCTCTGGTACTTCATCACCAGGTTTCGCTTGAAGTTTCTCCGTGAAACAGTGGATGAGATAGTTTCAATTTTTTGTTGTTTTGTCGCGTGTGGCGATATCTCGCACGGCTACCAATCCAAAGGTAAATTTCTCATCTTGACATCAATACAATTCCACTCGTGTTGTTTGGTTTAGTTACTGCGCACCACTTGTGACGTGGTCCTAACTGTTCTTAGAAATTGAACTATACTATCTGAAAAAGTCTTGAAATGCCAAATTGTTTAACCAGTCGAAGATGAGAATTAGAATCGAATGATTTCAAATAGGCGTCTTCAACTATTGCGTTACCGCCGATATCACGTCATGTGTTTCTTCCGAAGTGATTCACATAAGGTATCGCCAGTATTTGTTGGATACACGAAATTCTTTCGATAGCGTTGACAAATCAACTAACACTTGGAAAATTTCACAGTCATCACAACTATTTTCGCCAACCAACACCATCTGTTTTTGTTTTTATGAAGTTTAAAGTGTTACATATATAAACACGGCTATATCACCGAAACGGACTCATTTTGCTGCATGTGTTTCTAACATGGCGCAGGTTCTTGATGCTATTACTATGACATCATTGGTAGGAACTTGAATTCAGCAATTTCGGAGTATACGTTATCGTTCACTTCAAACTATACCCACGATGAGCAATGCGCTTTCAAGGTTTACAGTATACATTATATTCTACTTTAGAAAGACTTCCGGTTACGGCTTGCATGGCCTACTTTAGGCCATGCGGCTTGGATGCGAAACAAACTTAGGCCTACTTTTTGCTGATTACAGTGAGCACCAAGAAGTAATATAGTTCTAACGGACCTCGATCTTAATTCTCAGGTCCAATTCCAGGACCATGTCGTGCAATTATCCCGATGCCAAGTAAAATTACGTTATAGGTGATCGAAACATTAATATATAGGAGTCATTGATAGTTCTGGTACACTCTATCCCAGTTATCGATGCTTCGCAGTCCTGCGTTGCACAAATTACAAGGGGACCATCAGAATCCATCACCATCACCAGATATATACTATAGTTGAGTCAGTTAATCTCCAAGCGATCGTCTATTCGAATATCAGCTATATCCACATAAATTCACCTGGATTCCACCTCCAACTTTCCCCACTAGAAGGTGCGATGCCAAGAAGAAATTGAATCAAGAATTATAAGCGCTGGAATATAATGCTTTGAAACATAGTTCTAACGGAACTCGATCTCAATTCTCTGGTCCAATTCCAGGACCATGTCGTGCAATTATCCCGATGCCAACTGACAAGTAAAGTTAAGTTATAGGTGATCGAAACATTAATACATAGGAGTCATCGATAGTTCTGGTATATTCTATCCCAGTTCGATGCTTCGCAGTCCTGCGTTGCGCAAATTAGAGGTTGTCTCTTGTACAATGGGACCATCAGCATCCATCACCATCACCAGAGTCAGTTCATCTCCAAGCGATCGTCTATTCGAATATCCGTCAGCTATATCCACATAAATTCACCTGGACTCCGCCTCAAACTTTCCCCACTAGAAGGTGCGATGCGAAATCGTAAAACATTTGAGATGTAACCGAAACCGACTAACCGTAGCAGCGCGGGGAACCGAGAGGTTCAGGAGACGTCGAGTTTGTTTATGTTGTAAGTGAAGATTGGTGTGTATGGCTCTGGGGTGTCGAAAATTTCGGCTTCGTCCAAATTCTCAAACTGCCTTGCACACTCGCATGAGCGGGCAGCCTGGCACTCATATATGATTTGTCAAGCATAACAGAATGGCATTTGTTACGTCACAAGGCTGTATTCACTCTCCACTCGCCTGGTCACGCGCGACCTCGCTGAACCCTGAAACCTGAACTCAACTTTTCCGTAAAGTTGTGTTTGAGAGTTTGCCTCGCCTTACATGCCAGGCTAATACGCTTACGATTTAAGAACGGGGTTGCAGCGACTGCCAATGTAATGTCGTGTTGTGAGAACCGCGAACGACCGGAGAATATGGAGCTCTCACGACTAAGGCATCAATGAGTAGCATCATTGCCAGAACGAAAAGCGTTGTGTAGGTGCTAAGTCTTGCAATCTGCCAACTCTACGTCTATAAGAATATATACCATAGGCCTACCTATCTATCGTGGTAGCATCGTACGAGCAGCAAGTTATCGACGCGTGCAATACAGGTCACTTTGTAAGTTTGTAGACGTATGAGTTTCTAATCGCTGTGTAGGCCAGCTTATGTGCTACGCAGTAAATCCAAGGGGCTGATGAGGTATCCCTGAAATTTCCTGCGGCATTTGCGATGTTTTGAATTCGCTCGACATGTTGTATGAAGCTTAATGCAGAACTTCCTGTCGCCTTGTGTGTTTTGCGGTCGCCTTATCGCGTTTTCAAAGAAGTCTGACGAGGGATTTATCCTCCTGAGCCAACAAAGAACTTGTTGATGATTATCGCTGAGACCGTCACGCATTCGTTGTTTCCATAGCCAAATACTTTAGTCGAACAGGAGAACAAAGCTTATACATGTATGTATACCAATCACGTTTGAATTTCTTGATCCACGCATGATGGACGTCATGTCTCCAACATGGCCAAGCTGTCCCTTTTCTAGTTGGGGACGAGTAATTTCTGTTGTAACAGTGCGGCGATGCTCTGATGTCTAGTGACCACCAGCCCTTGGGTAAGCCTAATGCGCTAACAATAGATTGCCTTACCACTTTTCACCGCTGGGTGAAGTGCTGCAGCAATGCACCTCTTCACTAGGCTTCTCTTTCTCCGCGCCCCTGTGTAAACATACCCAACCCAGTTGTCACGGCAACTGAAACCCTGGCATATGGGAAATTGGCCGTTGTGGAAGAGCAGATGGCGGAATATTTTGAAAGTACATATCGTACGAATTGCTGTTGAATTGTGGACCTGATATTTGTGCGAGGAATCAATTCAGTATTAACCTCGTATATCATTCGTGATTGCTCACAAGGTTTATAAAACGAGACTACTTGTTTACATTGATTGACACTTTTATAAAGCCACTTCCATTCCAGTCACGTACTAGGGCTACGAATTCAGGGCTGTTTGAATATTGGTTGGGTGTGAACTTTGCATAGTGAGATAACGTTGTGGTGTGATTCTGCGATTTCCTCTGTTTTTGATATCGCTTTTTCTAGGCGGAAATTTTTCGAATGTAGGATACGCCGCGACTGGCAAATCGTAACAAATTATCCCTGACGCCAGCAAAACTTTGCCGCATTTTGATCGTATAGTTCATTGTTCATGGAACTGTCCTGAAATTTTATGCATAGATTGACTGATTGATGTAGGCAGAGTTTACGCGGCACACGTTGTGCTTAGGCGTAGCTCCCCGCACCCTAACTTTCTTTTCGACAAAACTATCATATTATAGTGTATATGCCCACCGGTAGTCTTTTATGCCTGCACATCATTAAAACGAAATGCCCAGATTGATAATAACGTCTGTTTACTGTATTTACTCTCTTTATAAAGACAGACTATATAGTCGATAATGAGTCATATGTGTTGAAGTAGAGCATGATGCTGGTGAAAATAATCTTTGATACATGCCAGTACTTTCTGCAGGTTTTTGTAAATAGATGAGGCCAAAGTATTATTGACTAACCTATTGAATTGTTCAAAATCGTTGATATAAAACTGGATTAACTAATGAAAGGTGTAAACATGAAGCAATTTGTCATCTCAAATTGATATTATTTTTTACAAATGACTTCGGTAGATTCGGATTCGTGGGCTTGAGGATAGCTCCTAATCAACTGAACATGCGTAAACTGTAATGTTCGCACACGATCAGCATATAGTGATCCCTGTGCTGCTAATATCACATAATTTCTCATTTGCAATTTTACATTGCTCTGATAAAGGGTGGGATAAACATCAGGCTTTCTGACCCAGCCGTACCGGTACAGGTATGTCTTTCTGTCAACCGCGAAAACTAGGGCCTGATATGCCAGCCATGGAGCGTGGCATCCGCAAACGGCTTGTTGCATGCCACCCGGTAGGGCGGTAGGCCTTTGTTAGTTACTTAGTAGGGCGTAGATGTGGAAGAATAAGGCTTGTAGGAGGACAAGTCATAGTGTACAGCGACAAAATCTGACATATATAAGCTAAAGTCTAGCCGATGGCCTATACAGCAATGGGTAAAGACGTGAACTGTGAATAAAACACCGAGAAGATTTTACATCTCTACCAGACAGGGATTACATCTTCGTTAGTCTTGTGATGAACTTTCTCATTACCGTTGATTTCAATTTAGTGTTGTTTGATTGTATCTAGTAATTTGTAATCTCGTTAACGACGCTGCCTCACCTCAACACACAATGGTTACAAGATGACTATTCATGTCTCCTATTCTTCACAGTTTTTGGCATAAACGTGAGATATGTACTCAAAACGTGGGATTTGTGCTTAATCACACCAAATCAGATTACCCACTCTATTTTCATCCACTGTCATCTCTGTTATTTGTGAGCGAAACTGTATTAGTCTCAAAACAGCGTCATGCTGCTAGTGGCGAATGGCTGCGCGCTTGGCTTGCCAATCCCTCTTACGCTGACCTAAATCCATGTTTTTGTAGTTTTTGTTATCTGTTGCGCCAGCTCATTAAGAATATTCTATTGCATTTAGGGATCTGCGGTACAATAACATCCGAGAAATCAGCGCGAATGACTTCAGAGGGTTGCCGAGGCTGGATAAACTGTAAGTATCTACATGATGTAGGCCCAGTTCAAACTTCAACAACATAATTTATCGCATTCGTTGGCATTTCACTGCAAGACCAATGTCAATTGCATCCATCTACAGTATCTCATTTGTTCTTTATTGAAAGATGAGTCTCCCTCAACGTAAGACTGGCCTATTTGCCGGCCTGTCATCCGTTGCCACCCGCCAGGCCCTTACTGTGGAGGAGGAAAATTGTATTGACTTGGTGTTCACTCACCCCCCCCCCCAGGAATTGGCATATTTTTTTGGTGCGTGTCAATTCAATTGTTTAGATGTAAATAGCCATCTACTCTTATTCTACCCGCTTGTAATGATCATTTCAATCAACACTGGGTCATTAATTTGAGCCATGTTAATTGGTGCATGATGCCTACGGGCCGTACATACGCAGCAGATAGTACGTTAGTTGGTTCCTTCACATGCAGTATTCTAGAAGGATTCGTACGCCGTGATATAATCCAGCGCCGTGAGCTTTTGTGGTTGAAGATTTTATTCGGCAGCGAAAATCATTTTTCATCTAAACCGAGTTTAAACTTTAACCCTGCGGTAATCTCTTTGCCGACAATATGAAACAGCCGCTATAACTCAATACGCGTCACCCGCTTAAACAGGGATTTTGATTTTGACTTTAGTCTTACAGTCTGTCGCACTACAAGTCTTTTAAGTATGATTATTTCCCACTCGATTAGTCATTAATTATTTTTCGCATCCAAGTTAGATAACGCGCGGTGTTTGTGGGTCGAATTACAGGAATCTCGTCGAATGTAAGTGGTGGAAATCGGTGTAGTCGCACCTTCTCTGCAATGTTCCCAACGGTATACATATGGATCGTTGGCCTACTATTGCGTGGTGTTGCAACGCGTCTCAAGCCAGCACCACCTCAGTCGTCTCACCCAGTCTACCTGCATGCCTAATGGCATCACGGACGCATAATGCATTATGTATTACCGATCTGGGATATGTAGATGAAGTATACTGTATGTGTAGACACGCGCCTAGATATCCCTGTTTCGGATGACATGTCATGATGCCGTGAAATGCAATGATGAAATTCCCAGTCATGGCTGGCTGGGGAGCATTATGGTAAGAAGGGGATCCACAGCCAGCATAGGAAAAACCAAATCAGGCAGTTCAATCTTCAATCTGTCGCGCGTCCACCAAACAGTGGAATAGCCGAAGGAATGAAAGAACATTAGCGATACTCCATTAACCTCACGGGTTACACTCGACTGCGTCGCGTCGTATAATAGCGCGAGGCCGAAAAAAACGACGGTGATAACTCCTATTCATCGATTAGCATAATGTAACCGGTGTGACTCATACAATTCCGGAGATACGATATTTCAATTGCTAGTGATGAGTAATGCCGTCGTTTGGCTCCAGCGACGATTTAGAAATCCATGTCAGAATCGCATTGAAAGTACGCTGCGCAGACTAAAAGCCTTTAAATTGCATTTGATGTCACCCCGTATGAATCATAGGGTCTGTTTATACTATATTTTTAATTGCCATCTATTTTATTGTCGAGTGTATTAGATAGAGCAGATTGAGGTGATTGATTCTCACAGTTAGTGGCGGCGACGCTCGAAACCAAGTGAGAAATTTAATCTGACGGTCCCGATTTATAACGCCAGAAATTGCCTGATTGCTTGCTTTTGCTGAGTGTGCGAGTCATTCCTTTAAGCTTGTAACTTCTTTAATCAACACTAATATAAGCGTTGCGAAAACAGTGGTACAATTTTAATGTCGCAACTGTTTACCCACATTTTCGGAGGGCGTGAGTGCTAGAATATGCACACAGGAAATATTGATTTTGTAGCTAGCCTACACTATCCAGTGTAGTTGGCCATGTTATGTTGGTATGCGGCATCAACCTGGTGTGGTGCTTGGCGGTGCATAATGTAGATGGCTGGCGTGGAAAACAAAATCGATCACCTGAAAAATATCAGGCCCAATCAGTAAGACACTCGACGCTCTAACTGCTTGTTCCCAGGTTCCCCACAAAAGGTAATGTGGAGGGTTGGTGGCAACAGCACCACTCAATTCAGACTCACCTTACACGGGTTACATGTAACATCATTTTATATACGAGGTGTGGGTCTACTACGATCAGTTGATCACTAGCAACAATGTATATTCTCCGATCACAGCCTTTTTCCAAACCCTCTTCAGAAGGGAAAACCAGACAGTCGGAATTCGGCGAAAATTATATCCGCCGCCGCAACGCACAGCTGCGATATAAACATTTTGCGGTTTTCAAAAGTTAAACTTTCAGAGGTTGACCTCCCGTATTAAGTACCCTTGAAACGAAATCCAATCTTTCCCACAAGCTCTCGTCGGTTAGTTATACACACAGATCGGTTTGCGATCTTATATCAGATAACGACCAGAATTAGCAGCTTGGCTCCAGTCTAAGGAGATGGCCTATCAAGTCATTGGGCGAAAACATTGGAATGTATATATACTATATTTGAATAGGACGTGAGAGTATCTTTCCCGCGCCTTTGCAAGACGTTAATAAGTCGGTTTCCTTTCGTTTGCCGAATGGAAACATCTGTCTTTCGCATGCTTCATGTGATCGCATGTGATCTTTCGCAGTCAAAATACCCAGAAACGAAACAATAACAGACTCTATCTTCACCTGAAGGAGCAAGGCTCCGAAAGCTTGTGAATGTTTTAATTCCTCACGCCGTACGTTAAATCTGAGGTGAATTGTCTTCACGATATCTATTGGTCGTCCCTCTTCGGTTCCACTATGTTCTTCGATCACGATATCACGCAGCAGCGAAAATAATACACATATCATAAAAGTTTTGAAGGGATTGTCTTTGATTGCTGATTACGATCCTATGACTAGTGGCTAGTGCTAGTGGTTAACGAATGCCCCTGATATTAATGATTTAGTGATTAACTAGTGATGAGTTGACAAAAAGTCTTTGCCTCAATAATCACCTGTTACGTTTGAAACTGAGGTGTTGGATAGACTCTAGAGACTAGACGGTAGACATTGAAGAGTTTTCGATCATCCGCTAAGGGCTGTAGATTTATACTCTCCCTTGGGAACTAACTTCTATGTTCAAATACTTGAAATGTGACTTTTACTATACTCTGATGATGGGTAGAAGTGCGGAGCACCAGGAGGTAAAATATATGAAATCTTTCATGGCATGGTATAGTCTAGTGTCATGCCTGTATTTGTTTATGTATATTATAGACTAGCTGGCTATCCCGGTTTCACACGGGGCATAGGTCTACAACATAAGACATAGTATGTAGCCCATGGCCTACTCTAGGTAAGTAGGCCATGTGTAGCCTAACGCGAACAATGTGTGAGACGCTTCGAATAAACATTGTACATCCATGTATTGATGTATACCGTGCGCTCGAGCGAGGAGTCAGTCTTGAAATACATACCGTACCACACACAGCCCAGTTATTACAAAGCAGAACGTGCCACATCATACTGGTTAACCGTAACAGATAAATTCTTGAACACATACGTGGGCTATGTCTGTACGCAGGCATAATCGCAAATTCTAAGCGTATGCATTGCTCTCGTCGATCAAAATTCTTCGATCCGCCCGTCTGTCTTCGGATTAATTTTCTCGGTTGTACGGCGTCAGGTGACACGCGATCAGTGTCTGTCTAGGGATCAAGTCTCGTATATAGGAACCTACAAGGGTGTGGAACATTATTATCTGGAATTCTGTTTTAATGGACTTTCACACGGTGATCTGACATAGGATGCGATATTTATACTGTCCAGTGGAGGTGTCGGATTTAAAACCTTACAAAACAGAACACGGCAACCTTGACCCCGCAGAAATTCCATTCCCAAGCTGAATTCAAGTGCGATTGTATCGATTATCACGCTGTTGTTGACTCGATACGTTACATAGTTCGCAAGAGCCGCTGCTGTTGGTCGGCACAAATATTTTGCAAGTATAATAAATTATCGACCCACGCGAGTCCTTTGTGTATGATCAGAGTCTGCTGCTATTAGGTAACGCGACAATATTCTATGAAAATTGTTCGTACGTCTTTGTCTCCGCTTCTGTACATAATGCAAACGCGACTTTTGATCGATAACCAGTAGTCAACAACTGCGTTTTATAAGTTCAAGCTGACTCCCCCCATGCACGCCAATGCCAAGCCCAGCAAAGCTTAGATACTACAAAGTTTGAATTAACAACATTAAAGTGGATTAGGTGTGGCGACTTGTGACGATTCCTACTGCATCCGCGTAGACTATATCCGTTTCCTAGAATTTGGAGTCTGTTTATCGTCTGGGCGGGAATTTATAAGATTTGCTACACTAAACGCTTACTACAATTGCATAACAGCAATGTTATCCTTTCACAGATTACTCAACAACAATCATTTGCACCGCGTACCAGCGAATGCATTCGCCAATCTCCCGACTCTCACAACTCTGTAAGTACTGCTTACTTAAAGTATAATTTTACTGAAGGATATGGTGGAGCCGATGGCGGACGACCGATAGATATCGTAAAGAACATTCACCACTAATTTAACGTCCACCTATGGCATGGCCTACTATAGTCCTTCAGTACCTACAGAAGGCCACGGTCCAGCCTTGGTTTATTGAGAATTATAACTTGGTGTGGTGGTGTGGTGAATCGTCTTTGCTATAAGTAATCTTAGCACCTGAAATTCGGCTCTTTGTCTTTACAACGTCAATCCGTGAAGTGCAACGTATGAACTATACTGGCTTTTGCTTGTATTGGCCTTTCCATCATCTAAAGGGCCTTGTACTGTGTGTGTAGCAGGCCTTCTGTCTTTGTTGTGAAATTACAGAATGATGCTAGTTTGTATCTTTAGATCCTTATACAAAAATCGAATAAGTTTCATTCACGAAGATGCATTTTTCGGGTTACAATCGCTAGAGCAACTGTGAGTATATCACCAAATCAGCTTACCACTGTACCTTAGATAGGCATCGGGCGAGAAATGTCCAAAGCACATTCTTTTACACTGGAGGCTAGGCTGTGTTGTGCGTGGGTATTCAATACGTCTGTACTAAGGTATTTTTCGTTAGCAAATGGTAACTGACGTGGTAATCATTCAAAAAGCATAAAATTGATCGTAAGCTTTGACGACCGGTAGTTACGTGGTGTTTACGTATAAAGAAACTTGTGGCGATATCAGACGAAATGAGAGTCAATACATTCTTGTTGAGATAGATTGGTATTGAATAAAGTTTATCACTCTATCTGACTTGATATGTAGGCCTATTACATCTTGCCTAACCTACACAGTATATCCAGTTTTGAGTATTATGTACTGTCGGCTGTACACTTGACGTTTGATAAGACGGAAAAGTTAGGTACTAAAAATATATATATACGCATTCATACGCCTATCTATAAGTTCCAACATCACCAGATGAAGAAACTAAACCCCGGATGCTTGTAAATTTCATTTCGAAGGCGTTGTGTGTCAAACTTGCGGTTGAAATCCCATATCTCGAGGTGTTCCGCTGGTGGCTCACTCATCAATGACTTGCGATAAGTAAAAATAAGTATTGCCATGAGGATGTCTATGCTGCAGTTACAATGTCGTTGGGAAGTGTCGTTGTGGCATGCCTCAAGTCGTGATATTTATCGATTTTGTGTCGTGGTAGCCTAAATAGGCAGGGAGGTACGTTATCATACCTACGATGACACAACAAACCGTATTTCAAGATCTCGATAACGCAATAACGTATAGATAAACGATTACAATAGCCTGTTTAGAATAATAGCGATTTGGTTATGGGACTTATGGGCGTACAGACCGTGATAATTGTTCCATTACTCATGCGGTTTGCGCATGTTTTGTTTCGTTAAAAAAACGGTGTAAATCAACTTAAAAGGTGAGATATGAATGGTAAGCGCTTGCATGCGATATCGCTGTAACGGACTTTCACGGCATGTCCTTGATTGAAGCCTTTACGACGATCTATCTATTGCGTTGAAATTGCCTATACAGATTATTCGTTAATAAAATATCTCAGCTTGCATCTTCTCTCTGATAACATATTTTCATTTAATTGGTGTTATTATGCCGAGATACGCTGGACTTCCAGGTCAGGTTAACCCTTTAAACACGCCACAGGTACATCTACAACAATGACATTACAACACTGGACGATAAAGTCTTTTCGCATCTTCCCAAACTTGACAGATTGTGAGTAGCCACCATATAGAATCTTTCATTCGATCATTACAAGCACTGCATGGGTAATTCTGCCTTCAGGACTGATATGTGACCTTGCGCACAGCGAGTTCGTCAGGGGCGTGTGTTGTTTCTTGTTATACGTAATGTCCTGCAACTGCAAGGCGGCTGTTTTTTCATCTGTAGACTTCTAAAATTCATGTAATTATCGAGTGTCTCATTATGCTTGCAAGACAACATAGATGATTATATTCTACAAAGAAAGATTTATGTCTGTCATCGTGATGATGAAGCCAACATAAATCTCCCACTCAGACTTTGCATTAACCTGTAGATTTTATGGTATCGTGTGGAATAACCTTTTAATCCTATTTAGTACATCTTCACGGTGGTTTTGTGGTGTTACAGAGTAAAATTGCGCTCTTTATCGAATGATGAGGGCTTATTCGATGACGTATGTATGAGTCAGTCAATTCAGACTCGTATTTTGACTTATTCCGCCAAAAAGTCATTTGATATTCCACATCTGACTGGAGCTATTTATTCATGCGACCTATTTATGTATACGCGGCCACATACCGACATACCTCGCATAATCACACCAGATTTATGGAAACTTGGTTTCGAACCAGGGTTGGGCACTCAAATTAGAAAAAATAATATTATCAACTCTTTCGAAGCGAATATGAAATTGTCGTATAAAATTCGAATATCGATTATCCATGACTATCCATCTCGAATCGATAACACCCCCTGTAGAAAATGGTTCTCGGTGCTTTGTTTTTTCGAATATCATATAGTGATACAGTGACGTCATTCGAGTTCTTTTTTATAACAAGGAATACTTTATTATTTGATCCAACCTTGGCCTACTAGTAGCCTACTGATAGTGACTCGATGACGTCATGCAAGGGGTTTTAGATATCTATACTTTATTATTTGATTCAATCATTACCTACCTGAAGCCTAATTGTGACACGGTGACCTCATTCAAGAGCTTTTATATACGATGGAATACTATATTATTTGTCCGATCATGACCTAATAGTAGTCTACTGAGAGTAGGTCATAATCTAATTATAATATCCACATGTCGATTGACTACACTATATGCTCATCTGTTTTGCACTGCCCACCTGCTCTCGCAATGGTTTATCCTAGGAAATCGCTATAGCGATTCAGACCCGCTAAATATGTGATATCACGGCGATGAACATTAGGCATCACATATTAAAACAAATAGATCATTACGTATAAAGACGACTATGTGTAAATTGATGTATCAACTAGACCGGAGTATCACTAAGTTACGATATGAAAACAGGTTATATTGTCTCGACCCCGATCGAACTTAGTGGAAAAGTAGGAGGTGGCAATTTTATTAACCAAGCTTTGAGCTGGCAGCGTTAAAAGTTACACCGGCTTTATCATCGGCAAATTACCCTCGCAGCTTTGTCGAGCTTGCGAAATTTCAACGCTTTACCATGCCGTAAGATAAATACAATAATAGATAGGTTCCAGCGAAATGGGTTGTAATAACGCCAGCGCGTTTGATTATATCCAAGCAATTACGTAGACTTTTACTATAAATAGATCGTAATCTTAACATTGCTTAATTGGAGCGGACTTGCGCTGTCTGGTGATCATATTCGCTGTAGTTTTGAGACAGTTAGTGAATCTGACACTACGGGTTTTTGATCGTTGGCTTTTTCTGGGAATATATCGCCTGGTGTGTTACTAACTATGTTTCCATGATCATTTGAGGCCCGGTTTAAAACAAAGTATTAGGAATCGAAGAATTTTCGGCAATAGTCCTAAGTCCTAAGTTTTGCTACTGGCGCTTTTACTGTTTGAAATTTCCAGAGTCGCCATGCTAGTCATTAATTGGGATCCGACTTTGTGACCAACTTATTGGTCAGCGATCCCATCTCGTGAGTCTCTATAGTCGCGCTAACCTTCGTTTGATTGGTCAACTCTAAGCTGTCTTTTGCCAAGCTCGCCTTGCTCGCGTACTAGACCAAAAAATGCTGTGCGACTGTTGAGACATGGTGGTAGGTTTACGGTTAAGTATGGTGAATCCCTATTTCGCGACTCACTGGCTATTTCAAACACCGAAAGCATGAATACCGAAACTTTTGTGAATTACAGTAGAGTGACCGTTTCCAAACTTTTGTCTATGCCTTTATTATTTGTCGAAAGCGCCATCAAATTTTCAACACAGGCCTCTTATTCGATCGCTGCTTCTCGGAACGAGACTTTTGCAGATAGGCCTACGTCTTATGCAAATGAGATCAATGCATTGGCTTTTGACTATCTAGCAACTTGCATCGCAGGTAGAGCAACCAAACCAGCAAAACAACACATTGCTCTCATTCAAGACATACTGGAAGTCTAGCCACATGTTACCATGAAAAACAAACTCGCTATGTCTCTAATGTCTTTAACAAAAAGGCTACATTTTGTGGACGGATCCACGTGATTGATTAAGATCTTCGCATTAACAGTTTGCGTGTCATATTCTCACCCCAGTGTATTTTGAGACTTGTTTACCGCGATATTACGCAACATTGCCACCAAACTCAACCACGAAAATCAGTGTATCAAATCAAATTTTCACGAAAATTCGTAAGCGGTTATCTTCTTGAGCCGCTACGTCAACGTACTGTATATTAGATGCGCTTTTTATCGTGTTAAGGTGATGTCAACATCGTGAACTCTACGAGTACAACGGATTGTTGTTAAAAAATACCACACATCTCTTTATGTGATCTCAACTTGCATTTTCTTGTTTGTTTTGATCGGTCGTTTCAAGAATTTTAAGTATTTTCACGAAATTTGTAAAAAGAAAATCGGATGATGGCAAAATTACACGAGATTGGTTAAACCCGTCAAGTGCCACACTATGTATTACTATATATACATGTCGCAGAATAACGCACAGGGCTGACGAATGACGAAACGTTAAAGTTGCTTGATCAGTTTCTAACGGTATTGCTGCTGCTGCTGCATTTTACACAATTGCCTGGGTGTTATCTTCATAAATCACATATATTAACTTCATTTGTGCATGTGAACAACGATTTTGCTGGTATTTACAATATTCTGACCTATATATATGTAGGAAGGTTTTTGATTTAGCAAACAACATTGAATTAGTGTGATGAAATGGAATAAGTAGAGATATGTAGACATTATAGGGTGGCCAAAAACAACGAGATCTACCAGTAGCCTACTTAATTAGCCTAGAAGTAGAGCAGTTAAGTTTGCAATCAATTATTACAAAATGAAGACATGCCAGATTACATAACCTGAACTACTGGCCGCCTGCTTAAATTGAGTTCTTTCCAAAACGATTGTAACGCTCACGTATGGGCGAATTATTTCGCTTGAATTCTTCTTCCATATTTCTATCCTTCAGTGTGGCCATTAGTTACTGGGCTGTACAGACGGAACAGCATGAGATTTGGATGTCAAACTGTGTTCTAAAGTTATCATACCATACGCCTGTCCTGTCCCAAGTCATCCCATTTTCTCCCTACTAGCCGTGATTTCCGAACCAACAAACGTGTTGGGGGGGAGGAGGGGGTTGCCCTGATTGCGCGCACTCGCTAACCCCTATTTGGCATTAGGCGGCTAGATAAAGCCTACATATGCTACCTAGCAAATCCGTGATACGTAGTAGTAGATGTAGCATTAGAGAAAATTTAACGATTCCAGTAGAGAGTATAGGGTAGCCAAATGCTTCATTTCTAGTAAAACTCACTGTTTTACATATATTACCACCTCTAATTGGTTGCACTAAAAGTAGCATGAAGGCGGTTGCGACCTCTTATACATTCAAACCTATTTATATTGCAACTAACCATGGCTACTAATTTCATTAAAGCATCATCCATTTATCAAATGTTGTGGCTTGATGATGATCCAAATCATCAACGTGTTTGATGGCGACTATGTGGCCTTGTACGTTATGCTCTTGAAGCAAAAAATGGTTGGATGACAAAAACTGCATGTTGCTGTAGGCGTTGCCAAGTTTATGCAAGAACCCGCGCATTGCATATAAGGTTGAACAAGCCATTTGCAGTCGGTAACATTTTCCTCTTTGTACAGATTTATGCAGAACAACCTTATTATGACACTGCCTGAAGGCTTATTTAACGGTCTACCGTCTTTGAGACGATTGTAAGTGTGCATGTTTGTTGAAATTATTTTAGAAAAATGCATTAACACAAAAAGCATAGCAATTTAGTCATTACATATTGCCTACAATGAGATTTTACCATTCTCAGGCGTCTCGATAACAATAGACTTACCTGTGACTGTGAAATACTTTGGTTTGCAAAATTACTGAATTCATGGGGAGGTAGAACACAAGCTACTGCAACTTGTCGATCTCCAAGAGCGCTATATGGAAGATCTATATCAGATATACCTCTAGTGGATTTTAAATGCAGTAAGTAGTATTACAAAGCATACCGTTTCATCGTTTGTTCATATTCTAACCTGAATGATTCTGTCTTCATCATGTACATCATCTGCTCTAGTCCGGATAAATTTTGCCTGTCAAGATAAGTTTTGTATATGATGGATTAAAGTTAATCGAAGATTAGAGATTTTATATTGACGTTCGAGCTAATAGAGACGAGATTAACTTCACCTGGTTTCTCCTTGACTATGGTAGCCTATTTATGGTTCACCCCAAATGAAAATTGCTTAATGACGTCGTCGTGTAGACCTAGTGTGGTAAAGTCGTCGGCTAGAAAATGGGCCAATGCTCTTGTGTCCCCGTGGTTGCGGTCTTGGTCCATTATTGTTTGCTATTATCCTTGCAGGTCCACCTATCTTCATCACTCAGCCTGATAGTTTGCAAGTTCGAAGCGGGGAACCTATTTATTTATCATGTACTGTGAGCGGATCACCTCAACCGACGGTGGCCTGGTTTAAAAATGGGTAATTACTTCAACCAGTAAGTAGTAATAATGGATTAACAAATACGGTATTCTCGCCTTTAGCCAACAAGTTTTTGCCGACACTAGAAGAAGAATAACCACCGGAGGGTCTCTGATAATTATCAGCCCTAAGAAAAAGGATGAAGGTTTGTGAAAATTAGTCCCTGTTAGTTGTCATGTGTGATATCATAGTGGACCAGTATGGTTAGAGTGCAAAGTGCCCACCATGTGCCGTCAGCACGGGGGATCTGAACTGTCTTGAAGTGAAGAGATGAAAATAGTATCTTATGTTCCTCATCTTAGGGGTAAAGTCCGGAGGGTGGTGGATTCACTCTGCTATTTACAAACTTGTGATTCTACATTCTACTTAGGGTGTATCTCAGGCAGTTGTACAATCAAAGGCCACTACCGGTATATCAATCAGTCCCCAGTCACCGGCGACTCGAAAACCTGATATATGACAAAGGCTCAAGAAGGAAAGACATCCGGACTCCGGATTGTAGAAGTCTAATCTTATAAGGCCCGTGATCCTTTGTCGCTACTTTGATGGAAGTGCACGTAGTTCCCGTGTTCAATTACATCAATCGAAAAAGTCACACTAGGTGTGTGTGTTTGTCACCACCCAGTGTAGAGTGGAGCAAATGTGGATTAGTCTGATGTTGCTGATAGTATTTGCAACTTGACTTGTTGGCGTACAACCATCGACAGTAAACTAAGTATCTAACCAACTTGATCCGAATGACGTGAACCACTAATTTGTGACTACGTAAACGCTACTCATTAGGATTCCACCACAAAAAACTTACGTTCATTTTCACACACTTATTAACTATTTTTAATGGCACATTATGATTAAGATTATTCACTGCGATGTCCTTTGAACTCGTTCGATTCACAAGACTCTGTAAAATATAGACATTAGGTATAATTACTGTTGCTGATAGTGTAGGAATACTATAGTCTCTTACAAAAACATTTTACAGGCCAATATAAGTGCACGGCTTCGAACACAGCTGGAAAAATAGAAAGTCGAGAGGCAAAAGTGGTGTTCTATGATTTGTCAGCTGGGCCACCGTTTTTCATAACAAAGCCAGAGGACAAAAAGGTTTGGATTGGAAACTTAAAGTTTCCGAAAACATTTAGTTAACAATGAGCTGATATTTAAAAGGCTTTCATCAGGTGATAACTGGATGTTGAATTAGCGATAGCACTAGTCATTAGTATAACACAGTGGTCTGAGGAAACTCGCCCACCTCTTACAGACCTTTGTATGACCCCTTTGTGTTTAGTGCCATCAGCCGATTGCATTCAGACCATAACAAGGTAGGCTTACACATGGTAGACCATGGCTTACACTTGAGAAAATCGGAAATTACAACAAAATGCTATTGCTATTTGGATCGTCCGCCATCTGCTGATCTGTTGCATTACTTTTCGTAGCAAAATGAATTACATTTCATTCCCATGACTTTGGCCGCTACTATTTAAACCTAGGCATCAAGGCATATACTTGAATTCATCTCTATTGCCGAATCCCACCCATCCCAACAACTAGGTTTCGCTTGGTCTTGGTTTAGACCATGGTGGGGCTCAGTCAACATGGGACTCTCAAGTCACATGTGGTAGCTCTTTGCCCCCGTCCTAGTGACCATTCTGCTTAACTATTTTGTCGAATGTGTAAACGTACTCTTAAGTTGCCTTTTATCATTTTAGGTCAGAGCGTCTACAAGTTTTGAATTAGAATGCAAAGCGGGAGGTGTACCAATACCAACAATACAATGGTCAAAGAATGGGACTGAGGTCGTGACTGGAAATGGAGTTGTTGTAACAGAATCAGGATCATTACACTTTGGAACTACAAGTTCATCCGATTCTGGAGTATACAAATGCACTGCCCGCAATTCACAAGGAGTTATCAGCACGAAAATCACTTTGTCTGTACTAAGTCCACCAATCTTTACTCAAGAACCTACAGATGTTGGAGTACTACAAGGAGAAAGCGCCACAATTCTATGCAGATATACTGGTGATCCTACCCCGACTGTGTCGTGGTTGAAAGATGGTGAAGCACTCCCTAGAGATCAACGGTACCTTATCATGTTGTCAGGTAGTGCATAAACCTCTATCTATATCAGAGGAAACCAGTGAACATACGCGGGATTTATGTGGGTGCGATAACAGATGATGACCTTTCACCTCTCACCTCTTGTGCAAACCAATTATGAAATTATCCACATCTAGACGTCTACATATCCTAAATCCCACCCGGATCTAGATATCGTGACGCATAGCGCAGTCGATGTTTGTAGGTTACATTCTGTACAAGCACGTGTGTCTGTGTTTGGGGGAGAGTTTCATTTCATTAAGGTCCAGAGAGTTTCATTTCATTAAGGTCCACTTTGCAGTGGAACCTCTTCACATTGACCCTTTTATAATGCTGACACATAACATGGCGACTGGAGATAAACAGATAAAGTATTTGGTTTGGTCAAAATCCGTCTACTGAATTTACTGCTTAGTGGTTGCAGCAACCAAGACTTTTCTAATGTACTATTTGGCAGATGTTGGATGTAAAGTAAAGTGTTTGAGTCACTCATAGATTTGCTGGCCAGTGACCGCTATAATGGTTGATTTATAGACTTACAAGGGATTGCTAGGGCCAATGGCCTATAATCTAAACATCAATGTTATTTCGCACTTTTTCTAGTGGGTGCCATGAGTCGCCAACTTCGGTTGAGGGCTAGAGTTTCACATTTATCAACCGTAGTGATAGCAATACTAATTCTTTTTAGGGGATCTTTTGATCAGAGCAACAAATTCAGCGGATGATGGCCGCTACACATGTGTGATAGAAAATTCTGAAGGAACCTCCGAGTCGCACGCTCAACTTTCAGTCAGTAGTGAGTAAAGTAGCTAACTGTCTGTATCCATATCAAAACATTTTGCAACAATTCATGTTCGTTTGTATGTTGCAGTGCAGCCAAATTTTATTCACCGGCCACAGAATCAACGAGTAAGGCAAGGGAACACGGTAGACTTTCCTTGCAAGGCGTCGGGAATCCCGCAGCCACATATTGTATGGACTGTTAACGGTAAAATCGTTGTAATCGGTAATCGGTACTTGTAAAAAGTAGCTCAATGTAAAAGATGGTTTATCATGGAAATTTGCTAAAACCTTAAAAATATGACACAGAAGTGTCTGGACAGTTGGACACGCATTCAAGGTATTCCATGACTCAAAATGACCACAAATTTCCCATGTAGGCCTACTTGACCAGCAGCATTGCTATACTTCATGGGGGAATCTCTTATTCTCTTTTAGTCTTGTGTAGCCACCATTTCATGATTTCATACAAGCTAGAATTTTGCTTTGCTTTGTTTTGTGAGTGAAAGAGGCGACAATTTGTGCAAAATAGTCGGTCATAGACATAGTTACTGACAGCAGCTGACTGTCTGTCTATGTCTAGTGAGGAGCCAACCATTGCCACTTCCTGTTACGATCTGCATTGTCTGGTTTTTCATCTCCCTTGTGATGGTTAGTTGATATACAAGGCCAAATTCATTTAGATGCGAGAATGATGGATATGAGCTCTAGATTACCTTCTTAATGCAGCAGTAGTAATTTCCTAATCCCATTACAGTGACTCATACTAGTATTATTTCATTAAATGTGGCTCACGCCATATGTGTAAATATACAAAGAATCTCAAGGGACTTGAAATAATGAAGTTGCATGAATTTAATGCTTGCGCTTTGAGGATTATCGCATTTGTATATGCTTAATTCCTAGTATTTAATGAAAGTAACATCTTTTATCGGGCAATTAATTTCGGAGGGCCTCCTTAGCGACGCCGAGACGCAAACTTGACATCCTGAACTTTCAGTAAGCCTGGGCTATCTCAGTCAGAAAAATGCTATTGTCTAGTTAGGGCATTACCTGTTACATAATACTACACATGACCCATGCTCCATCACACTCACGAGAGCCACGTATGGCATGTGTGGCTGTAAAGGGCTCAGACATGGCCACCTGCACAGTGTAGCCCTACATGTTCCAATGTTGCTTTTTCACGCCTCTGGGCTAGGCCTCAGCGACAGAACTCCAAGGCCACACACAATCGAGGCAACATGCCATACGTGTGCTGAGCATAAATTTCTGATTCTGAAACCATTTTATTGACCAGATTAGGAAACAATAATTTGTGGTAAGATACTGATTCTGAACATCGATATATTTTCAGGGCGGGCAATTCCAAACAACAACAGATATCATGTTCTACCATCTGGTACACTGAGAATATTACGTGTTGAGACCAGTGATGCTGGGTTATTGCGATGCGAAGCTGCTAACCTGTTAGGAGCCAGACACGCAGACGTAACGTTGGAAGTTATACCATTTCAAGCAATACAATTTTCAAGGTAATCTCACACCTTGGAAATATTGAATTCAATAAAGATTTGAGCTAGGATTTTAAGTCTGCCTTTTGGTAGGCGTAGCTTACTGCTGGATATGACATAGTCAGCTCCATGAATGGTGAAATTCTCCGAGTAGCCTACCAAATTCCCATGGACCTACCGGTTGCATGGCCGACAACCTACCGTTAGGCCTACACCTATGCTAAGGCTTCGGCCTTTGGGACTACCATAACATGTGAAGTGAATTCATTGTACTGGCATTGCAACAAACACTGTCTCGTTTTCCAGGCTAGACTTTTTAATAAGAGGTCCATCTACTATTCAACCACTGAAAGTTTGCGTGCCTCTACCTAACTAGCTATCTTATGAAAGACATATCGCTAACCTAGGTCGGATAGCAAAAATTCATCCCAAGTTTTTAACTGACTCAGTTATTTTTTCCTATGCAACAGAACACCCGAAGATTTGAATGTGGATTCGGGAGAGGAAGCACGAATTTCATGTGAGGTGAGACAGGACAGCAACAGCTTGACTACTACACTCGTATCTTGGACTAAAGATAGTGTCGGTATTGTTGCATCAGGTTAGTCATGCTATTTTCATTGAAATGTTTTGATTTGTAGCTGGTAATGATCCAGAGTCTTGATATACGTACATTTAGTCACATGGATGAGAAGGCCTATAGTCTGTTAATTACAAATGTTGAAATCCTATTTTGTATGGCTTTTCTTTTCTTCGGACTAGACGTCAGGGCAGCCACACAGCATCTACTGCTTGGTGACCTCGTCCATTTTCTTCAGACCAGTCACTCACTCTATTGGGTGGGTTATACATGCACAGGAATGGATGTCAGGGTCTCCGGTTTTCTCCTCTCCACCACACTCGCATGCCGCACTGGATGCGAGACCCCACTTGCGAAGGGACGACCCAAAGCATGCATGCATCACAACCCTGTTCTGAATCGATTCAGGCGTGTCCACGCCAAAAGGGCACGTTGAAGCTGCTTGGGGATGTGATAAGGATGGGAAGTAGTGGTGGAGTCACTTGTTGTTCTGTTCCCACTCTCCCATCTCCACTTGTCGTCTGTCCAGTCTGCTACGCCACTGTGCACTGTGATATACTGTAACTAGTGAAAATCTATTTGTCATATGATGAATTTTGCGTTACTGGTACTCAATGGAATCCCACTGACTCGTCTCCTTGCTTTACCAAGTCATCTTCCTGTTTTACCCACATTTTTACAACAGGATATTGTTGTAGTACTTCATGAATACTAGAGGAACAGTGGTTGCTCTTTCTTACCGCGACTTCTTCCTATGCCACTGATCCATCTTTTGTAACTCCTTGTTTTACCAATACATCTTCCTGTTTTACCCACGTTGAGTTGTTTTTACCATATGATATTGTTGTATTGACTTCATGAATACCAACAGAACAGTGGTTTTCTCTTTGTTACCACAGCTTATTCGTATGCCTGACTGTCTTTGTCAAGCATTCCAAAGTCCATATACGACTGTGCATAATGGAATACCTGCCTATTTTAATAAGATGAGCGATTGGTCTGTCATAACCAGTAGCACCTTGTGTTTTGTGTAATCTTGTAACATGTCTGGAGTTGGTTAGTAAGACATGATATGTCTAATAGATGACTTGTTCAATTTGTTTACCACACGGTCACACCTAGTCACCTGCTTTCACTTATAACCCGGCTTTTTAGTTCACTTCACAGGTTCTAAACTCATTAGATAGAACAACTTGGAACTTACGACAAACCTACTATAGCCTAAACATATTTCCCATATGACTAGTTACCATTCTGTGATTACCCAATCTAGTTACTATGACATGTTGGCCAACAGCAACAGTAGCAGATAATGATTGCTGGTTGCAGCAGAACTGGCATATCCTACTGACTGCCTAGCAAACACTAAAGACAATATCAAATCATCCTTTTTTTCTAGTCTCCCAGGATGGGCAGACCGAATACTAATAGCTGTCATGTCTTGACAGTTTCTATGGAGCTGTGTTTTTGCTCCATTGTTTTATACTCTTAAATATTGATTGTTATTACTGTTCGGCATCTGTTTATCACTAAAGTCATTTTGACTCATTCAGATGAAAGATACAGCATCACTCCTGCACCAAACAGTCTTCTTATTATTCACGACGTGGGACAAGATGATGCTGGCCGTTATGAATGCATTGCTAGAAGAGGCTCGTTGACTTCAAGAGCAAGTAAGAGTTTATTCAATATGTTTCTACCTCAACGGTGTCAAGTCACGTGATATCACAGCTTTATCTTTCTCAAGTCTGTAGGCTTGCATTCGAATGCAAAATTTCGAATTGAGTCTGATTCATAGGATCCTATATGTTTCTAGATTGCCCAATTAGCAAGTGGGCATAGTAGGGAACTGTAATTTATCATATTCTGCAATTGGTGAACAAGGCCTATCCATGGGCTGCGATGATTCAGTAACATACAATGTTGCTTTTATATGCTTTTCAGTAGGTTGCAAGTTTGACTGAGGAACGTCTTGAACATATTACTAAATACCTGATAAATGGTGTTCTTAGCTTCCCCGCTACATGGCTAAGGCTGAGGAGTCACCTGACTTGGTTAGCCTAGACCTGCAAACTGCTTCAATTTCTCCTCGTCTTGTGTGCATATACTCATTTATTTACGCATGGCAATGCGCATCGTCGTGTTGTGAGGCTCTGTAGGCTATATCATGTAGGGGAGAAATATCACCGGAAAGAGCAGCAAAAACGATCAGCTGACTTGGCCCTCCTAAGACAAAAACCAGTGTATGCTACTTATCCGGCGACCGCCAGAGGCTGTGCGGATCTCGCATTGGCTTCTATAGTCACACCAGTCAGCTGCTTTAAATCGAATTGACCCTCGGCATAGTCAACTCTGTAATAGGCCTATGTGGCAAAAATGAACCGAAACCGAATCAAAATTTGATTTGGAATACCGGTACCTAATGAAATAGGTCGTCTGCATTCAAATAAGATAGATATCTATTCTTCAGGTATGACTCTCACTGTGAACGTAAGGTCATCCACGGAAGAGATTACAAGTAAACTATTTGAGATTCTGCCGACAGGTTGTTTACAGCAAGGATGCTCTGGTAATACAGGTATTATGTGTCGTATAAACAACGTGAAAACAGCACACAAACTAAATTCATCATTTCATGTACCGGTATAGATATTCCTTCCAATATAACCGAAGAGGAGATTACGGAAGCATTAAGAAGCATTGGCGTCGACAGAAATGAACGCACTAAAAGACAAGCAGGTCTGTTCTTGATTCAAAGTAGAAGTTGATGCCGGTAGTCGAATATAATATGTTTGACATGAGAATTTGAATGAATTTGATCATTTTTTCTCTAACATGGCCGTGAGTCTGCTTACGAATTCCACGCGTCAATGTAGCCTACAGTATACGTTAGGGATGGTACGAACTTAGTGTTCAAGTTCAACTGGTCGCTTCAATTCCTGACTGTGCCAAACCAAAGACTTGAAATCCGCTCCCCCTCTGCTAGTCAGGGGAGTGTTGTGGTTGTGACAGGGATCCTGGCTATATACAGGAAGCATGTAGCGTGTAACGTACTATATATGCATTGACCTGGACAACCTGACCTATGTAGGCCTACTTGTAAACGCTATAAATTGACAAGCAACAACCATCTGCAAGATTGACTTCTCTGGAAGAAGCTTCTCAACCTCGCCAAGTTTTTCCAAGCCCTAATCGTCTCACACCTCACCTCATTCAAATCACATATTTGTAGCATTTATTTTGTCAGATTAAAATTATTTCACCGGTAGATAGATATATATATTAATTAGATTATACAGCCTATATTGTATACACTTCTGCCAAATTCTCTTGAAAGTAGCCTAGTGTTTATAATTCCAGTTGATGTTAGCTAATCTGTTCCATTTTGTGTTGTTGTAGTTGGCAGCGGACTCAAAGAATTGAGTAACAGGATTTCTGTAGTTTCGAATAATGTTGATGGTGCCATAAACAATACAATCCATACTTTGAATGACAGGTGAGGAGCAGTTTGTGAGCTGAAATGGTATTGTGTTGTAGGCCTAAGCATATTCACAACACATCACTAACAACCTGAACAATGTTACTTTCTGTCATTATTTTCCAACTCTATTTGAGAAGGCTGTGAGAGAGTAATGATATATCCGCATGTATACGATAGTTTCTCAATAGAGATTTGTATGAACAATTGAGCATGACAATTTTGCTCTATCAATGGTGATTTTAATGAGAACATGAAGTATTCATGCCACCATGGTTTCTGTCATAGATGGAGGATTGGTGTGTAATAATAATTAATTACATATTGATGCGTTCCATTCGAATCAGCATATCCTTTCCTGCATATTGTGATGTTTCCTTCACTGATGCAGGACAATAAATTTTGGTGGGACAGTTAGTTATGATTTTACATGCAGATCTGTTCCATTCGAATTCCGATGTTTTCATTTAGGCGGCACAAGCAAACTGCGAGCGATCTGCTTGCTTTGATGAGATTTCCATCTACGCTTCGTGGTGTGAATATGATGCGAGCGGCAGAAGTTTTCGAAGTTTCTTTGCAGTTGATCGAATGCTGTATCAAACGAGGCATGAAGCTGAGGAAGTTCGCACTCACTCACAATGATTTTGTGAGAGATGAGAATCTTCTGAAGGAGGCAGAACTTGGTATATATGCAAGCTGTTACTGGTTAAATATATTGGTTGTCTACATGTAGATTAAGGCCTTCCATGACTTTACACATCATTTTAGCAGTGTCATGACCAAGTCATTGATTCCAAGTCACAAGCTGAGTCAAGTCAATAAAACTTTTATCAAGTCCAAGTCTAGTCTTTCAATACTTTTAAAATTCGAGTCGAATCATTTTATTTTGAAAAACGCATAAAACAGATTATTTTATGAAATCGTGATTTGTTAGCTTTTCTAGTTAAAGAAAAAAGTGCAATTCCACTGCGTTGACGTTGCGATATTTTCTTTCCAATCACTTCTAAAATTTATTTAGACCTCATGCCCGAGAACAAATTTAATAAATTCTATTCCGATTAGGGCATTCCGCTGATTTATGACTTGCAAAAAGTCAAGTCCACATTTTCATTTCCCGGGTCATTTTCCTTGGAGTGAGCAAGCCAAGTCACTTGGTAATGTAACTTGGTTGAGCCTATTGAATCGAGTGAGTCACCGCAACACTCGCCGTTTTCATGAGGCAAACAGTTGGAGATCAATATGGCTTTTCTGCTATTTCAGCTTCAGTTCTATCTCCAAACCTAATAGACCTATATAGTTCATGCAAAAAAACATTTCATAATTTCCAGACACTGCTGACGATGGCCTTACAAATTCCAGCACACCTGTGCTGGGCACAGAAATTGTGTCGGTCGTAGCAAATTTATCAGGATGCTCGGCTCATCAAAAGATTCCTGACTGTTCAGCAGAGATTTGCTATCATAGAAAGTATTAACGATTAACTAAAGCCTTATAGTCGCTGGAATTATCAAAAATTAATTTTCAAGATATCGTACCGCTGATGGAACTTGCAACAATCTTCAACATCCAATGTGGGGAGCCGCACTCACACCGTTTCATCGTTTATTGAAACCGATTTATGAGAACGGATTCAATTCACCGGTAGGATGGGACCATGATAAATTGTGAGTACTAGCAACTAGACACCTACCCCATACTACGATAAGGTTTGTTCGTAGTGGACGAATGGTATTATATAACTAAAGCATCATTAGTTACTGTCATAGTTCAATATCAATTTTCTTACAATGTCATTGAGTAGGGATGGATGGAATTGAGATTTGGAATTTGAACACGTTCTAGGCTGTTGTAACTATCGATTCTTCTGTCGCTTGGCTTTTTCTCAGCAACCACTTCTTAGTGGCTTTGTCTGGGTTGTTTTGACCAGTCACTTCATTTGGTGGCTTATGCCTTTCACATGAATGGATGACATTGTCTGGAGTTTGGGCCTCTGCACCACACTCGCATTGGGTCCACTTGTGAAAGGACGACCTGAAGCATTCCACCCCAGTTCCGAAGATGATTGAGGCACGTCTGTCTATCAATGATAACACAACAGACTTGTGCTGCAGCGCAGTCACCATCCATTTTGCTTTAACCTTGGAAGGCAAACCCACAGCAGGCAGGCAGGAAGGCATATTCTTTGAATTCCGTAGGACACTGGTACTAAAAGAAATAGGCTGTTGTTTTGTGATTTTTGTAATGAAATTTTAGAAGAATACCAGAACTTCAATGGATAAAGGCAGTTTAGGTAAAACAAAAATCCAACTCCCTCATTAGAAATTAGTAATAGATTTAGTAAAACACCACAGATTAATTGTCAAGTCCAGTTTATTGTGAATTATATTCCAATAAACTAGACTGGACGTTAAATCCATGGTGACTTACTAAATCTATTACTATTTGGATTGTCCGCCATCGACTCCACTATTTTTCGTATCATAGAAATTAGTAGTAACTTGGGCACAACGTTTTTCTCAAAGAAAGTTTCTTGCATTGTAAGTCCGTTCATCCTGTGATCTTGGATATTGCTTGACCATCGGGTAATCGGTTGAACCTCTGTAGGATAACTCTACGTCAGTGGTTCTCGAGCGCCAGTCTTGGCCCCGGCGACAGTTCATGAAAATTTTTTACACGTCCTACACGAGGCCTGTCCAATAAACAGAATGGGTGGGTGTAGCAGTCAGACCATTCCCTTTGGTGTTGTAACGACAAAAGAAATATGCTGTTAATGAATGTTTTATCAAGGTTAGTGATATTTATAGAGACATGCAATTGTCATGAATGGCTATATGCGTCGAGGTGATGGCATTAATTTCCATTGAAGATGACGTCTCTGAATGCTGGCCGGTCTGCAGAATGTGAAAAAAATTGCCGGCCCCGCCATACCTGTAGTAAACAAGGTTGAGAACTCCTGTTCTGCGAGCTAAGTTAGTCCAAGACTTCTACGTTATCCATAAGAGCATCCGTCAATTCTGAGTCTGCAAGATTTGCACCTCTTTCTTTTAAATATTTCAAAGCTTGTCTGCACGATTCCACAGTCATTGCAGTCGACAAATGTCGTAGTTGTGTCACATTTGGTAAGAGAAAGAAGTCCTGCAGTTCCATATAGCCGGAGGTACTTGTTAATTTCCATGCAAAAGACTGGAAGACGAGATCAGCCGAATAGCGACGGTCGTGTTTCGGTTGTTTAATCAAGGAGAGTTGCTCGATGATAAATTTGATTAGAAAAACATGCGTTTCATCATTGGCTACATTTGGTCCGCAATCCAGGTAGTTTTGGAGATGCGAAGCGGCCATGCCCAGATGATCAGCGCCCTCACTAGAAAGGAGATCCTGATGGCTTAATGACTTGCATAATGAGAGGATGTTAGTCAACTCAACAGCACTTTGCAGGCGATCGGATTTCAGCAAATGCTTGTAAATATTCCGCGGCACCATAGCTGATTTAATGAAAACAGTGATCTGCAAATCCTCCTTTACAATCACAGAAGCGGACAGCTTAGGAGATAGATCCAGATCTTCGGTTGATTCTAGGTAATGAAACTGCACTGAGTGCATCGTGTGAGATATGATGTATCCTTCTGGTAAAGTTATGCCGAGTATTTTCAGTTTTAAAGACGCGAGATCTTTGATGGTATCGTATTGCACAGACGTGGGTTTCGATTCCTCTAGGCTAACTTTATCCTTCTCGATTCGAGCAGATGCTTGACGTCTTCGTACCGTATACCTTTGTTGCCGCACAGGCATTGTCACGTCGTGAAAAATTGAAGGAACAGCAGTATCCTTGAGACGTACTCTTGCTAATTCTTGCGTTCCACGTTGTGCCCGACGTATAGGGTTGCTGTCTGATGAATTTTTATGAAAATCTGTATCCTTGAAGTGCTCCTTGCACACTCTAGAATTCGGTGTTACTTTAAAGTTTTTTCTTGGTATGGAGCTTATCCATTTACGCTGCAACGCTTTGTTCTTTGGGAATTTAAACAAATTTGTAGGTGCGCTTGAAGTTCTCTTTTGGAATGGATTTTGACGTTTCCTAAATTTACATCCGGGTACGCAACATATGTACCCCATTGTCAGCCACTACGCTTGAAGATTGTAAATACTACTAGTAATAGTTGGCTGAAAGACAAATTAAACAAGGGTCAATTAATTATTATATAATTTTTATCCCCGCACCTCACTTAATAATGAGTGTAGGTTAGTGGCTAAGTAGATAAATACGTAGATTCCAAAGCGTTCTTTCAGCCACGTTCTATTTGTGGGTGATTATTATATAGCATATCGAGCATTTCCTGATTTGGCAGCGCAAGGTTGATGATGCCCTTTCTGTTTCTATTCACAACCGTCCCAATATCTTGTGGTTGTGGAGGTTGGGGGGCTCTAATAAAGGGTGCAAAATACCTACTACAATTTCTGTATGTATTGTAAATGCTTAGATGCTCACAGGCAATTATTTCTGCATCCCACCAGACAGAAAAATAGACTGACTAGTAAATCCTTCTCTATACATGTGTGAGATGAGGGAAAAACGCGATAAGGCCCAATCATTACAATAATCAATCAGTGCACACACAATTATGACACACACACTCATGAGTACACAGACCACAGTAATCACACAAATCAAACTAGGTAGAGTCTAATGATGATGACAAACCGAGGGAATAAGATAATCAGCAGAGTGCATTCATATACCGCGTACCCTACGTATCTCGGGCCCGTTTAATATCTGTTTAAAACCATTTTAAAGATATAATGGAAGGACGCTACCAAGTGCACGGCGTGTCTCATTGGAAGTCTTGGTTTCACGAGAGGCAAGGCCAGCTGACGACGCCGAATTTACTCACATGACAATGCAATGGGGACAATTTCTTGACCATGACATAGATTTCACAACCATGGCGCCAAGTATAAAAAGATTTTCGGACGGAGAAGCATGTAAAGACTCCTGTAAACATGATGCACCATGTTTCCCAATCCATGGTAAAAGTCTTAACATACCGCTACCGGTACTGACATTATTATAGTACTTACCTGTGAGACGCCATTGACTGCAAGTACCGACAGATACTTTGTGATTAACGATAACCATCTAATAGTCAATTTATAAGCCTGTATCAATCATAATGATGCGATGTAGGTTGTGTACAATGTGTAGCCTAGTACAGTAAAGATCCAGTGATATTAATTTTTCCGATACAATATTAACTGTTATCCTAAACTGACTTATGGCCGATATATTATATCAAATAAACGTAACATTGGCTAATTGATATCGATACCCTTACTTGGCCCAACAACATACAAACAGTATAGTATGTCATTGCTTGGCCGATATTTGATCAGTCGACCCTAGACGCAGTAATCTAACTTATGGCTATAGTATGGTGGCTGGACCTAGGTAGCCGGGATATATATATCATAATTATATATATATATAGTCCTATTTTCTGCATTGGGATTGTAACTAAATTTTCATGCTGTGGAAGTTTTTCGTTAGCCTTCAACATCTATATACTGTATATATTTCAGGTTTCATACAAACAATTCCTCCACTTTTTTGCCTTTTACAGTACACGGAAATGATCCCAGGAGGCAACATTTTCACCATCATGCAACGCACCATCGACCCTCACAGGGAGTCACATCGTCGTGCATGGAATTCACAAGATCGAGTGCCGTTTGCGGATCCGGAATTACTTCCGTGTTTTTCAGTGCGTTGTCACGCAGAGAACAAATCAACCAGGTACGATAGGGCAAACCCACACAGAGGCCTTCAGTAATCTCCTTATGATATATAAAATAAGGGTTTTTACATATAGAGAGCCTGCCAGTCTAGTCTACTATTTTCTTCCTATCTGCAGTTAGGTTCCTTCCACCAGTCATTTTCCTAAATTTCAGAACTCATTTGGTGTAGCAGTAAAATGTAGCTATTCAATTAGTATTGTGGTATTCAGATTACATCCTACATTGATGCTTCCAATGTTTATGGAAGTGGGTTGGATGAAATGAAAAATTTACGTGACCTGTCAACGGATCTAGGACTTCTCAAAGAAGGCCAACCGTTGGAACCAGGACAGAAAGCTCTTCTCCCATACAATGTCTATTCGGATTTAGAATCGGGTAAGAATTTCAACGACCCCTCATGCGAAAGGCCCACTTCATGGCTAAGATCAACTCGCAATGACTAATGCTTTAGAGAGATTTTGTGTTCAATTTATAATGCATTGCTCTGTTTGTCTACAAAGCCTCACATCCGAATTCATGTCTGCCTTGGCTTTCATTTCAGAGCTGTCAGTCATTCGACCTGTGGCTCCGATCGAGTGCCGGAGGAGCGACAGTGAATCACCTCAAGAAAGAAGTGTACCATGTTTCTTATGCGGAGATTTAAGATGCAATGAGCACGTGAGTCGTCAGCTCAGACTTAGCTACCTTGCATTTCGCACATGTACATTATCCGCACATCAAGACCTGCATCACCGTTATGCGCAGTGTGTGTTTTGTAAATCTTTATATACGCACTATCGCATAATGCAATGATAAAGCACAAAGGACACAATAATTAGGCTAATACTGTCCTCCTGTTGTACAGGTCAGTTTAACTGCCATGCACACGATGTGGATGCGTGAGCACAACCGGCTTGCAAGAAAACTAAAGGAATTCAACCCGGGATGGAACAGTGACACTATTTTCAATGAAGCAAGGAAGATAGTCGGTGCTCAAATGCAACACATCACCCATTCGGTATGTTCATGCCAAATTGATTCAATTTGAAAATTTGCTCTGATAATTGAAATTCTTTCTTAGCATTGGCTGCCGAAAATTCTCGGACCGTACTTTAAAAAGATGGGCGATTATAGAATGTATGATCCAAATTCTCCAGCGTCGATTGTTAACGTATTTGCTACTGCTGCATACCGATTCGGACACACAATGATAAACCCTATTATGCACAGGTAAAATGGCTAGCCTATTTTTAAAATACACACCATGACCTTCACCACCCCAACACTTAGTCCAAAATGTGTATGGAAAATGTAGGAACCAAGGTTCGGAAGTTTGTGGTTGAAGATTCCTATAAATTTGGCTGGACGTTAAATAAAACTGCCGTGACACTCTGTGTAGGCCTATCTCTCACAATTGCATAGTTTGTACAGAACAGAATTGAATTTTTCTCTAGACTGAATGAAACTTGGGGTGTGACCGAACATGGAAATCTCATGCTGCACCAAGCATTCTTTGCGCCCTACAGAATCATCCATCAAGGAGGCATCGACCCTCTTGTTCGTGGACTAATTTCCAAGCCAATGAAGGTTTGATCATGATAATTTATGACCCATTGCTGTACCGAGTGGTTTAGTCTGTGCCCTATGTGTTTAATTTGGTGCCAAATATGCAATCAACATTGAGAACCAAAATTCCTGTTGTAGCAAAACACTTACGAAACTCTGGGCATTCCTATTGATGCTGGCCATAGCAAAATATAAAATAGCCACGGCCACAAAATTTGGTAGACCATGCCACAACATTTCGCATGTTATATGCTATCCTTCAGACCTTTTATTCACATCAAGGTGCCAATTAGGCGGCCCACATAGGCTATCAAAGACTAAACGGCTATTACAGTATATATTAGTTATTTCATCAGTCACTTAACAATTTAGCTACATTATGTCAGGATGGAATGATGGTAATAAATATTACAAGACAGTGGGAATTGACAAATAAAAAAATACATTATGTATCAGGCACGGGCATCTGATTCGAACATGAACATCGAATTGGTGGAACGATTGTTCGAACTCGTGGAAGATGTTGCTCTCGATCTTGGTGCCTTGAACATACAAAGAGGAAGAGATCATGCCTTGCCTTTCTATAACGATTGGAGAGAATATTGCAACTTGACTAGAGCAAATACATTTGATGATCTGGCCGAAGAAATCTCAAATACAGAGGTGGGCGTCAATTTAGCAGGCTTATTTGTAAAACGAACAAGCGTCAAGGTATGGTCGGTCTTGATGATGCCCACAAAGGGTCGTGTGCTGGTACCGATCATCCATGCCCTTAACCACAACTGAGGCCCTACTTCATGTATATATTTACAATTTATTTTTACTATTATTATTATTTTATCAAAGATACATTTTATTTCATTTGATCAACTTGCTATGATCCGGACAACACAAATATATATATATAAATTATTGTACCGTACCTCTCTTTCTCTCAATGTTGATTTATGCACCACAGGTCCGACAACGACTACAAAACATCTACGGCTCACCGCACAACATTGACGCCTTCGTTGGCATGATCTTAGAAGATGTCACCCCTGACTCAAGACTCGGACCTACATTAGCATGCATTATCGCAGAACAATTCCGACGCGTTAGAGACAACGATAGGTTTTGGTACGAAAACCCCGGCGTATTCAAACCATCACAACTCACAGAAATAAGGCAAACATCTTTAGCAATGATCATTTGTGAAAACACTGATGGTATATCAAATGTCCCGAAAGACGTATTTCAAAACACTCCGATATCCGATTTTGTATCATGCAACGAAATACCTCGACTTGATTTGACGGCGTGGAAAGAATGCTGCGAATCATGCACTGAGAACGATGATATTGGAAACACACTCAGTGCCCATGTTCGTAGGCAAAGAAGAAGTGCGGAATCTGCTAATTCAAATTTACATTCAAGTACTAGAAAGAAAGGTTCGTAGCATACCTGTACTAGACAGGCCCAATGATTCTCACCTATTCACACTGATGATGAAAGTTCCTCACAAGATAGGGTACCTCTGCTAACATTTTTTGACATAGATTACTACGGGATAGCAAGAAATTGACACCATGGATTTAACGCCACGGCTCATTTACTGTACAACTTAATTCACAAGCTTTCAGAGCTCTGCTCCATTAGGTGGAGACAGAGACACCTGGTTGCAAACCCTTGCCAATTATGAATAGCAGAGAACACAGAGAACCAGATCAGCAGAAACGAATTTAAAGGATCAGTCTTACTATTAAAATACGACTTATAGGCCTAGTCCGTGATTTCACTGTCTGGCGTATACTAGCTCTAATTTAGAAAATTATCGATCAGCATGTCGCACGAACGCAAACATAGAAAATTGGCATAGCACCATTATTGACCCAAGATAAGTCACTACAGTTTGCGCTAACACAGCGTTTACACTAGGCATGAATATTATCATATTGTATAATATAGGCCTAATCAATAAGTAGGTCGCGCCTACCGCTATTTTGCCTAAGAGATCTAATGGTGTAACTGGAGCATGCTGCGAGCAGAGACCATACTGCCAAAATCTCTCTCCTGCAGTTGCTTTTTTTCCGAATTCTGTACTGTCCTGTGATATTCACTATTTTACATTCTGGTTTAACAGGCCAACGAAAGTCAAAAAGGCACCAACGGGCACCAGTATCACTCGTCGATCGTCACAAAGAATTGGCTTGGACAAAAAGCCTCGTAGCTGAAAGCAACTCTAAAGAAATTCTAGACATTTCAAAAACTTCAATGAACAAAAATGATAAAGGCGCTGAGAGAATCCAAAAAGTTGTGGCTCAAGATGAATTTGACAAGCATAGCGCTTCATTTGAAACACGTCAAAACATAGATACCTCCCCAAGGCCAGATCATACCGGAAAGGATATGGCCAGATTGCTAAGTGTGATTGAAACACTTGAGTCTAAGCTTGCAACATTGCAAGACGAAGTCCAACGGTTGGGCGGGAATTTAGATAAATAATGAATCTTCTTATTACAGTATTAATTTTTATCTAAAATATGCCGAGCACATGTAGGATATTGTAAATCACAATCCTATTGAGAACTTCAACAAATTGGATTTATATTGACTACAACCTTTTTGTACATATTTTGTTCACACTTTTTCATACATGAGTAGTAAAAATTCTGTGACAAGTAATCGCCAGAGTTCCAACAAGTGTTTACAGTAATCTGATTGTAGAAAACTGATAGAACTTTGTCTCTGAAAAAGCCTACAGTCCTTTGCTGCTATATCTGATTACTAAGTCAGTGGTTCCAAATTTATTTATTTTTAATTCCCAAATGACCCCTCGCAATTTTGTTAATGTTTGGTGGCCTTTTCTGCCATAGGCCATAGGCGAGGATAGTGTAATCACAAAAAATGAACCTTGCAAGCATAGATCGCATAGCAGTAAAAACTTGGAAAGGTGGCGAAATGTGTGATTGCAATTGCATCCATTTTGTTTATATTTACCAATAGTTTAGTACATTTTTCTGTAGGCCTACTGAAATTATTAAGCCATGAGTAAATAAGGCCGATACCAAATTTCTTTTGCGGACCCCCTGAAAGTGCATCACCGACTCCAAAAGGGCCACGGACCCCACTTTAGGAATCACTGGACTAGATGAATGCCTGGACATATTTATCTGATGCCTCCACTAACTAGTGGAGCGGCATATTGAAACTTGAAACCCAATGAATCCGACGGTCTCTACTGAGGGCCCACCTCAACGGTAACATCTGACTATCCTATGCTGCATTGATGCTTCCGCCATTGTATTCCGTTGCATTGCCATTTGCCATTGCATTATCAACCTAAAGGTTTTGTTCATTTGTTTACAAATCTGTGCGATGCTTGCATCATGACTGAGTAGCCAGAATACGAAAAGCAGCGTATTTCCGTTTTCTAATATTTGCCTGTTTACGTTATTATACTTTTCTATTGGAATTATCCTCAAATTTTATAGATGCAAAAAGCTTATGATGAACAATCTCAAAGATGAGCCTAGTTAGCTAGTAGGCCTACTTGGATGCAGAAACGAAGGTAGAGAGAGTTATCCAGAAACATAATCTGCAATAAAAACTTTTAACACACGTCACAGAATGCAACTGAGTAATATAACATAAATTTTTAGCACATAGTCCTGCCAAAATTGCTCATAATACAAACATTTTCAAGGCTTGACGTCACTGTCTTCCAGGCAAACGTCTTTTGAGGCAGCATTCGCCACACTATCATTTCTATCTATTCTATATCTTTCTCTATCCTGAAAACCTAGCAATAGCAAACAAACTAAATCTTTGGCGTCACTCGAAGGGTAACAATAAAATGCAGGGGGGGGGGCGGAGGTAGCAGGGGTAAACACTAAAAGACGGAGTAGGGGTGGTATCATGTATTTATATATTGTCTTGTGTGATAGGACCAGAGGTGGACAGCTCTGCTTTGCTACACACTGGTCGCGATGGCTCTTCCATGATATAAATCCCATCTTCATGCATGCATCAGGCTACATGCCCTGTATGTCTCAACGGGCGGATTGTGGCTGGCCTTGGCCAGGCAATTGCGATGCCCCGCTACCTCTCTCTGCCAAAACCTGCTTTTTAGTGTTGGCTCCCGCTACCTCTTCCACTCAGCCTTTTAGGCTTATATACCTTCACTTGAATGGGGATCCCACTCATTATTTCATAATACCGGTACTGAAAAGTACACCAAATGGAATCGAAGACTGAATTACTTACAGGTCTATTCAGTGAATATAATAAGCAAAGAGGCAATGTGACATACATTGCTTAGAACTTAGAACCCAATATGGAAACATGGCGCTGGGTTGGCTGGTAGTTGATTTTGAATTGTGTGCCTTCAAGCTGTCCTTACCTCAAAAGTGATTAGGCTAAGTTAAATAATGTAGACTGTGTACAGTAAAAATGACTGAAAGTCGAATTTTGCAGATTAGAATTGCAAGAACGCTGATTTTCAGCCTGCAGCCTAATACCGGTATGGCATAGAAAATTTCAAAGACTTATATACTGTTTGGTATAGAATACTCGTACCATAAAATTCTATGCCGATACGATATAACTACACTAAATTACTGCTTCATCCTTAAGCGAACAAAAAACAAATGCCTGCAGCCTCTTACCTGGCTCGATGAAATAGAACAACACTAAAAAATCAGACCAGTGCTATCACAGCGATAGCCTGTGCCCCTGAGACATGAGAGCAACCCAGACGTGTAGGCCTACCCTTGAAATATTCCTGCAGACTGACTGCACATTACGGTATGAAACAGGGCCACATGGATATACTCAAGTATCATCAGTATCACCAGTATCTCAAGTATCACAAGTATCACTTCAAGTATCACAAGTATCATGGATATACTCAAGTATCACCCTTCTATGATCCCTGGATCACCATACGACCAATGTAACATATCAAGTATCACCCTAGGACCCATGTAACATAACAAGTATCACCCTAGGACCCACGTAACATATCAAGTATCACCCTAGGACTCATATGGTGACTCAAGTATCACTCTAGGAAGCACATGGTCACTCTAGTATAACCCCTGGATCACCTTAGGGTCGTCAAAGTGACTCAAGTAGGCCTATCATCTTAGAACTTATTATCTAAGACCCATTATGGTGACTCAAGTATCACTCTAGGAAGCACATGGTCACTCTAGTATCTATCACCCCTGGATCACCTTAGGGTCGTCAAAGTGACTCAAGTAGGCCTATCATCTTAGAACTTATTATCTAAGACCCATTATAATGACACAAGTATCACCGCACCCTATGACCCACTTAGTCATATGTAACTATAGGCTACAAGTTTCTCCAAAGTCCCATATAGCTTTTTTAAAGGTGATACTTGATATGTTACATGGGTCCTAGGGTGATACTTGAGTCACTATAAGGGTCCTAAAGGGGATACTTGAATCACCATATAGGTCATAGGGTGATACTTGAGTCACCATATAGGTCCTATGGTGATACTTGAGTCACCATATGTGTCATAGGGTGATACTTGAGTCACCATATGGGTCCTAAATTTGATACTTGAATCACCATATAGGTCCTATGGTGATACTTGAGTCACCATATAGGTCATATGGTGATACTTGAGTCACCATAGGTCCTAGGGTGATACTTGAGTCACCATATAGGTCCTATGGTGATACTTGAGTCACCATATGTGTCCTAGGGTGATACTTGATATGTTACATTGGTCCTAGGGTGATTCAGGCATAATAGAAGGGTGATACTTGAGTATATCCATGATACTTGTGATACTTGAGGTGATACTTGTGATACTTGAGATACTGGTGATACTGATGATACTTCAGTATATCCATGTGGCCATGAAACAGCGGTAAGGCATACCAGAGTGAATATATATTTATTGACTTTGAGGCATACTTGCACCACAGAACAGAACGACAACCCCAGACCTGCACTACTGTCTCTGCAACACTCAAGTCTCCGTGGCCCAACAGGGCAACAGGGGCAATGACCCAGTTGAGGCACGTAGCACGTGCCCCACACGTGCCTCACGAGGCGTGCACGAGGCACATGACACCCAGACGACGGCAGACGTTCCCTCATATCGAGGCATGGTCGAAGCACGTGCCGCAGACGTGCCACCAGACGTGCCACTATAGAGAGTGTCTAGTGCCAGTGCCACTATAGAGTCTTCGGAGACTCTCTATAGTGCCACTAGTAGCCCTTTATCCGAGGCACGTTTTCTGTAGTTGCATATGCTTAGTAGCCGTTGAGCCGAGGCACGTTCGAGGCATGTCTTGTACAGTTGCATATATGCAGAGTTGTCTCATGCTGTAAACCTAACCTACGTAGGTTTTCTATAGCAAACCTGTGTGATTGTCTGGTCTGGGTGGTGTAGGATGGAAACAGTATAGACGCTTTTTATTAGCAGTGTTACCGTAGTGTTAAAGGTGATAAAGCTGCGTTGGAGCAACGACATAAAAAATATGTCGTTGGTGGGAATTTATAGTTATACCTTCAGTTGTTTGGACAATCAATGCACGGTCACGATCCGGCGGATACGGTTCAGTTTCAGCATAGAATGTAATGATTACATTCTATGGTTTCAGTGTGCTTTTCTCCTCATCTCAGGTTGTGGTTGTGATCTGGAGGTCTGCACTTCTGCTCTGTTGCCGCAACGGAGACAGAGCGGCCCAGAGTTTACAAGTTATATTTCTCTTTTGCCAGTACAATATGCACACAATCAATATGTGAGGAAAGTAGCCACAACAAGATTCTATACTACTTTGCGTTTGACACGCCGACAAGTCCTAGTCCTACTGCTGCTAGTATGTAGGGCTGGTTTTTGCATTGTTGAAGTGTAAGGCGGAGTTTGTAAAATGACTTTCATTTGCGCAAGTGCTGGGTGCGATATTTTCATATATAGAAACTAACTACAACTAAGGCCCGTACCGGTATAGTTATCGATGGCATTGCATAAGAATGCCCTGGCGTATGCCGCAACGGGACTTGCCGCTGCAATGATGAACTCAATATTCTTTTTCTACTATGTGAAGTTGTTTTTGGATAGATACAAAGTATCAGAGGAATGGTTTCAAGTGGCGCAGGTATGTGCAGGGTAGCCTATAGCATATGCCATACTCGATAAGGAATTTGAGGATTCAGAGTGCCTTTCATAATACCTTTTTATTTAGATGCAATTTTGCTTGTTGCTATTTTCTTGTAGTCCCGCCATTCAGGCGTGCCAAAGCAATCCATCTGGCATTATGTTCATGTTAATACGGTACTACCATAACAGATTGTCTACATGCTATGGAATGCCATCAATGATCCGTTATTTGGATATTTTCAAGATCAGTCAACCTGGGAGTTTTGTAGCAACCGCCAAAAAGCAATTTTGTACGGTGCCCCATTATGGGCGCTATGTTTTCTTCTTCCTTGGTTTCCATGGACACCTTACGAACCAGGTGAATAAATATTTCTTAAATTCTTAAAGCCATTCCATTTTTTTGAAAAGCCCATCTGCAAAATACATAATATTTTAACCATAGGCTGACCGTACTAAATTCTTTACGCACACACACTAGCCCCTGGCATACTATGCTAGTATAGAAAAGATGACTGTTTTATTGCCATTGCATTTTTGCTATTGCATGCATGGAGAGCACATTATGCAGTTGTGATAACATATTATATAACATAGTTTCTGACATGGTGCATTCAGAAACAATCTCGAGAGCTTAAACTGAGCAAGATATCGACAAGATATAAAAATTCGTTTGACAAATCTACAAATGTTTCATGTGTTCAGGAACGTGGATTGCAGGAGTCCATCTCATGGTGACTCTTTGTGCATACGATGCACTGTTGACATTTGTGCTTCTATCCCAGTGTGCAATTTTTGCTGAAATATCGGTTGATCATGATGAAAGGTTACGGCTTGTAAAATATAGTCAGGTAATTCTATTATTGGATGTGTAAATTTTTCTGCGTGATAGATAAATAGCCACGCCTTCTGTATATTTTCCCACCCCACTTTATTATAAAGGGTAGGCGTTTCAAATCGAGTAGAGCCTATTCTGATGGATCCAGATCTTGGTTGATTCTATCTGATCCCAATCGATAGGTATCCGGTGATTTAAATACCTGCCAGGTGAGATGCTCTTACTTGTTCGATCCAGATACAAGTTTGGCTGAGGCAAATTTATCCTACTTTCCACAATAGACAACTGACCTTTTGCTATAATTGCCAAGTTTGTGATGCAAAAGGGCAAATTCCGCTGCCCAATAACTATATCACATGTAGTAAGGTGGTGAGTTAAGCTGAAGTGACAGTCTACCATAGGGCATTGTTACGCCGATATAAGACGTTAAGTTGTGAATGGTCTGGTTTTTGGTTGGTAATGGTGATGTATTGTTCGATTCGATTTAACTCAGATGGTGCGGAATATCATCTTCCATTTCCTGACTAGACAGCTTGCGCAATAGTTGTGGATGTGGTGGTGGCTATGTGCTGAGCTAACTAGCTTTGGTCCTAAATGTACGAATACACTACTTGTACTTGCCATTTGTTGATTTGTTCATCAGTATATCATCTCCCATGAGCAAGCCTGTAATGTGTTCCTGTTTGGCCTATGTGTGTAACCACTGAAACGGGCAAGAATTTCAAATCATACACCACCGCAAGAGCCTTTCTGACATGATTTCTCCAAAACAAATTTTACATCCTGTTACCATAACATCTGCCTATGGTTAGTTTACACTTTACAGTGTGACAACCTAGCATTTCACTGTAGTGCCAGCTAGTTATACATATGCATGCATTTTTGTCAATAAGCTGGGGTTACACTTATGATCCATCATATAACCTAATGGTATTGGTTCTAGGTTGCATCGGTGATTGGGAATACAAGTGTGTTTTTCTCAGGAGTCGTGTCTGACAACATGGAAAACCTTTTCCATCTTCAAATATTTTGCGTTTTCATTGCACTTTTAGCATGGGCATGCATGAGGTACGTGGTTTTGACTTCAGATTTGATACAACATAAGATTACCAGATATCTGATTACAAGGAATTTAATTTAGGTATTCTGCTCGTAATGTCCGTACGATGTATGATAAGGATAATTCACAAAAATCAAGTCTTCTGAACGACTCGCAAAAAGACATGAGCGTGAAGGATGCATTCCGAATCACTTTTGAGATTTTGCGGAATCGCAATTTTCTTGCGTTTGTCATCATGAACTTTTGCCAGGTGAGACATACTGATGATACATCTTTTTTTTCTTTGCTATCACTGTCGCTCTTTGCCAAATTTTGGGGATTCGAAGGTGGTGCAAGCAAGATGACGGGAAGCTGTGAAGCCAGAACTTTGATGTCTCACTGGCATGGAAGATTAGCTTGATGTCATCAGGTCTAGGAGCCTTACTGGCCTTCAAGCTGCGGAGTGCTTCACCAAGTTCTTCCATGGTTAACTCAGTGGGCAGGTTTCCGTCCACCGATGGGGGCACTCCGCAGTAGTGACACCTCGCTCATCACGCTTCTTTACATTCTAGGTCTGAAATCATGTTCATTTTACTAAAGTGGAACGCAGAATTGCAATGGTTCCTGATTTGATCTTTTTTGTGACTCACGACACAGATATCTGTCAGACTGCCACATCCCGTTATTTGTATCTCTCGCTAGCATCAATCACTCTAGGCTATTACCTTCGTTGGGTGGCGACTGATTGTAAGGCCACCTGGTCCATACCGGATTTCCTAATTTTATGTTCCTGATGAGACGAAAATAAAATCTTCTCTGTCTGTCAATAGCCTACATTGCCTTGATAGACGCAGGCCTTAGTTGTCCAATGTCCAATCAGTTTGTTAATGTCTTCAAGTAGGCATTAACATTATGCAGCTATTCATTGTTGGACTGCCCCACCACAACAGCCACAAATCATTACATCAAGTGTGCTCTGTTCATGCATCTAGTGATATTTTTAGATACCACTACGTATTACAGTTTTAATACCCATCTTGGTGTATTGGCATATCACAAGCTTTCAGAGGTCTGCTGCTTCATCAGGTGAATATGGATTCCTTGAAGAAGCGGAACTCTGAGAGCCTGTAAATCATATTCCAATATTAGTCTTATCTTATTATATCGATCATCTGCTATCGGCCCCACTATTTTTTGAATCTTTATGTTTTCATATGACAGAAAGACAATCTTTCTCTCTCGCTATAGGTTTTGCATGTTACTTTTGGATCCAACTTTCTACTGATATTTGCCGATCATCTGATTCCGAAAGACGTTTTACCATCATTGGCTCGAAGTGCTGTATATGGTACATCCTTTATGTTGCCTCAGGTATGTTGCCTCATCCATGTGTGTGTTTGTTAAATACACGTATTCTATTCAAACTTCAACTACGGTAGGTTACGTGAATATGGGAGTTGGAGATGCGCGAAACCTGGAATTCTCTATCCTAGTCCTTCTCACTAAGTTCAAACAGATACCAACACCGGCCCTGCGGCCCATCATACTAAGGCTTTTCTAGTTTATTTATACCCACCACTTCACGTAACACTACCGTAGTTGTACCTGACGCAGGTACCTAGCCTCGCTGCAAGTGTTCGAGCGCACCTTGTAGCTTAGCATAGGTGCCTGCAATAAATCAGCGACTATAGTAACCCATAAAAACCGGTACCGATATGAAACTGTTCATGGGTTTGTTTGCAGTCCATTTGCTAACTGTACTTGAATGATGACTGATGGCTCATCATAGTGTTGAGTATGTGAATTTTTGATCTATTGTAGCATATCTTCATCTCTTATGCTTGTGTTTTAGCTCATGGTTTTGCTTGGTGGTGGAATCATCTCTAAACTTGGTTCTTATCGTATCATAATGGGCTCGTTTTTCTTTCAAATATTTCTTGGAATGACGCTGTATCTCCTTGGACCTGAGTACTACTACTTTTTGGCTTTGTTTTTCATTTTAGACTTGTAAGTTCAACGATAGACTTATGCGATCTTCTACTTTGCCATTTAGACATTCCATATGTGGGTAGCCACCCACAACATAGGTCATGAAATCGCTCATGATTTAACAGTGACTTTTTTTCTTGTTCCAGCCCACCTTATTTACCCGGGTTGGGAACTTTGAGATTTTTACCGCTGTCTTTCAGCCGCAGACCGTACAGCGTACTATGTGATCATGTTGCACCACTCATCTGCAAGTTCTGATGTGGCTGGTGGGGATCAAGCCGCAAGCTGTACGGGCAGGTGCCCTGCTCCGAATCAACTGAGCTAGCTTGTCTGCTGAACTATGTATAAGAATGATAATGATTGTCGTAACAAAGATCACCACAGATTTAACGTCCAGCCTTGGTTTATTGAGAAATAGAACATTCACAAGCTTTCGGAGCTGCGCTCGTTCATCAGGTGAAGGAGCTTGTGAATGTTTTGTTAAATCTGTGAATGTGATTATCTCCTTTACGATATCCATTGATCATCCTCCATCGGCACCATTATTATTCTTCAGTGATTAATTTGTGATGTGGTTCATTATTTCAGGAGCATTCCCAATGCTGCCTTCAGTCTGTTTAACATATCACTGTCTGATATTATTGATGAGGATGTTGTCATTAACAAAGCCAAGTGAGTTGAGATTCAATGTGTTTTAATTATTGAGCTGAAATCGAATGTAAAGGATAAACTTGCTGCTTTAGGTTTCCACGCTCATCAATGGTGTTTGGTACAAATGCTCTCATTACGAAACCCGCAAATTCGCTGGCTCCCATGATGGTTGTATCAATTCTCAACAGGTGAGTTGTATAGCTACTACTACCAATGTCATGTCCTGCCAATTTTGTGACCACGTTGGTGATTCCAACTTGGAATTTACAAGTCAAAAGTCAGGCCGAGTAACACGTCAAGTCAAAATTTTTCTTCAATATTTAAAGATCCAAGTCGCAAGTCAAGTTGGATTTTCTGGAAACTTGTCTCCAGTTTCTCATGGTGAATAATAATTCGAGACTCAGTCCTTAGCTTGAGTAACTGGGCTCCATCATGGAGGGGATTCAGCGTCAAAACTGCAGCCAAATCACAGTGCTGTTCAACCCGTTCATGCAACAATGGAAATGCTGCAGGGACGAGGTTCAACCTAGTTAACCCTCAATTATCTTTAATTAAATTTTACACCAATAGTTACGGCTATGAAGCGTTGAAAATGTCTGGAATTCCTGGTGCAAAGGTTCCCGCCGGTGAAGAGCCGCCAAATAATGATGACATCAGGGGTCTGCATTCAGTTATGTTTCTGTTGATGTGTGCATACCCTATTGTGCTTTCTTTGATACAAATTATTTCATGGAGTATGTATAAACTAAGGTCTTCTCATTCCACCGAATCCAAATACGTCGATGCGTGAAGGCGGAACTTCATATGCCAGAAAGTGGGCTAGTAGGCATCCAACGGTAAAAGCTGAGCATATAGAATTGTAAAAGTTCTTATCTATTTCACTGAAATGTGTGGTGTGAGAAAACCTATCACTGTATGCTTGTGCAATGTGCAGTAGTAAACTAGTCACATGAAGAACTATCGTATATTCAGCATTGGATTCTTTGCTGTATCAGAATGAATTTTTGTAGTACAGTGCATAATTAGAACTCGTAGATTTTATCCTTGGTCTTTATTATTACTTTTCTTGTGTTTTATGCAGTCGTTTCAATAAAAGAACTTTGCAGGACGACATTTCCCTATCAGAATAACAAATCGCCGACTGCTCCAGCCTAGATTAGATATACTGAAGTTTCATAGCACTGCAGCACGATTGTCTACTTACCACCCTAGTTTAGAGTTTCTGTACATTTCTTACCCTTAGGATGGAGTAAACATTTCAAGGACAAAGTCCTTAAAACATGGAGAGTCTGTAAGCACAGACAGTTGCTAACGTATTCTAAACACTGCGTCTTTGGTACGGCAGTGGTCACATACAGTACAATGCCATGGCACCGGACCAATCCCTGCCGGGCAATTTGCCTCAAGCCTGTGGATCGTGAAATGCTTGCTGGCATTAGCACCGGAAAAATCTCACTAGCCCATCATATCATCCACGTACGATTCTTGCTGATTATTTACCAAGTAGATGCAGAATTACAAATAGAAATATTTTAGCTGACAAGGCCCTGCTTCAATGTCCATCATGCATGCAAATGAACACTCACCAGCAATGGCCAAGAACCCTGTGTCACACTGAAGTGACCTGATCTATTGTATCAGATATTCTGTTCATGAGTAATATACTCGTCACCCGGCAACAATACATTCAGATCACACGATCCACTAGAGATCGTGCTCACGGGCTATACCAGATATCAAATTTAATCATAGTTTCAATAGCGCAAGACAAATCATACATTTTAATGCAGAAACAAATCCAATTCATTTATTCCCCATTTATCACCCTCTATAACGTTGAGCTTGTAATGCCGTCCGGTCATGGGGCATCTGCCACCATTCTCTTTTGTCACCCAAAAGCCTGGTGGAGGTCCGCTGTCCCGTCCCACTGTAAAAATAACAAGAATATTCAGTCAACAGATTATTTGAGCAATGTTATGGATTAAACAAGAACCCCGTAAGCAATGCATCAAATAAACAACCGGAATCTACATAGGACTATGTAAAATCGTCCCTTTTTCTAGTGCATAGTTAGCTAGTTTGCCGCGTCCAAATGTAAATATATGGAGTGGAACATGCACAGACCAAGTTAGTCAGAGAATTAATATGGAGGTAGCGTAGCATATTGCGGCGTTACTGGTTCTTGCTTCGTGTGTTCAATCAATATGAATTAGTACTAACCGGTGGAGTTGCTACACTACATTACAAAATGTTGAACTGACTTGAGTTCTTTCCCTGGAGATCCAATATTTTAAAAGTAGTCTTGAAGATGTGCATATAATTTTTTTATAGGAAATGGGTATGACTACATGCAAAACATTTCATTGAAGCCATTATATTTTTACCTTGCAAATATGCAAGAGTAACAACATATTCTGGCAAAGAATCTCCCACTAAAACCTATGTTTCAGATAAGTGGCAATTTTAAATTTTCTCAACAGATGCCGGGATTCCATGGCTCATCTAACAAATTTGATAATAGTTCACATGTTTGTTGTGTCGACGAGGGTCTCCATATTGTTTATGTATATCCTACTCCTAAGCACTAGCAAGCCTGAGGTAATATCAGGCCTCATCATAGTTCTGACGATCAAGACTCAAGAGATGATAAGTAGGTATGCTGCGTGGTGCGAATAACCAGAACCCACCCGGATTTATTGATATGGCTAGAGGTAGGGATCTGAAATAACTGAAATCGCTTGTCACATGTATCAATGTACATTAGGACCACGAGAGAACGAAGCCTTCTTTCTACAGCAAAACTATTAGCCTTTCTCGAGCCTCGATAGTATAATGATGAACCAAGATGAAGTAAGACCATGGAATACCAATCTTACGGTATGGCCAGCAGGTATCACATGCATATAATTGTCAATGTTGTAATATCTAAATGATAATTCGATCAAACACATCGACTTATTTAAATGAATATAACACCGGTAGGCCTACTCACATTCCACCATAACTAATCTTTTTGTATTTCTTGAATTAACAATGAATGGGTCAGATTTTGTTCCAGATCCTGCAAAGACTGTGGGTTCATCACGATTATCAGATTCAAACGGGTCTTCTCCAACTTTCTTAGCCTCAAGTCGTATCTTTTCGTAACCAACGTTGAATGCATACTCATCAGCCATTGGTTTATCTGAAGAAAACGTTATGGCACAGGCACTTATTTTGCAATTTAACATATGATAATCTCCTGCATCAGGCGAACACGTTAAGAGGACTCGTCCACTAGCATTGGCTATTCAGTACATCGCTGTACAGACCACAAAATTCCATATACCGTTTGCGGTACCGTTACTAAATGGCATAGGGCGACTTACTCAAATTCATACATGCTGCAGCATTATGAATGCATCGGGAAGACAGAGCTCTTCCAATTGCCAACAAGCTCGTCGCTCTTGTCAAAGCCATCGCAACCCGTTTCGAATACTGTTCGAAAGTTACTGCCTCAATCAACTAACCGGCTCCCGTTTTTTACTGTGCAAGGTCGCGACTCCGCAGACTCCGGGTACGATCTGAACCGAAGGTCAGTGACATCGGGTATCTGGTACCATTGACATCTGGCAGCTAGTCGGCAACACCACCACGCACCTACTCGGGCAGCGTTAATTTGTATCTGTTTTTGTATACCGATTCGTTCTGTATATCTGTCAATCGCCAAATTTTTTTAGCAAAGTTCAAGGCTATGTTGCGACGGTTTCTGAGAATCTCTTTCTCAATGTCCTGTAGAATCTAGAATGGACAATTCTCATTTAAATATATTGTAAAATATGTAATTGTTATATAATGGCTTTTACGAGCGGTACGATGATATAGTAGCCTACTGTAACTGCAAAATGCAGAAAGAGGACGTGAGCCATATCACAGATAACAAATATTTCTTATGATAGTTTTGTCAGCTTTCCTCCGTTTTCGTCGTCAGCTTTCGTGGGCGTTCGTTGTCAGCTTTCTCGGCTTTCGTTGTCAGCTTTCGCGTGGACGAGGTAAGACTTACCGTACGGCATCTTGCTCTCAGTTACAGTTACTATCAGCAGACCATGCGTGAGCTTTGAAATTTTCCTGTCCGTTATATCTACATTAACGCTTGGTGTCTATATTTCATGCAATTTTCTCCTGCGAAATGGAAGAATTCAACAATAATACGCAGTCGACTAGTAAAGACGAGGATAATCGCAGTGAAAACCCGTCAACGTCAGGGCCGTCAGGCGATTCCGGCATTGTTAACAAGTCAGAAAATGTACCCGTACAAGCTGATGATTCCTTTACCCCGAAAGGGAAAGGCGATCGTTCGAAAGACCACAACGGGGTTGCAGACAAGAAAGCGTTGGATTACAAAAAGTCAAAAAATCATATGAAAAGGAAATATCTCCTCAGGTTAGTATTCCTTCCCTCTCTTCATAGTGCAAATTCAATTCGTGAACTCAACCAAATTAACGTGCCAACCAGCTGGCTCTACAAATTGCAAGTCCATCGATCTTGAATTTTTGTGATTCAGTGATCCTATTTACAAAGGATTAAAAATCAAAATGACTATTTTGGACGGATCGTTACAATACTCTACCGGTGCCACAATATGAAATTGAATTCAAAATGATCGTACAGATTGCAAAAGATGGCATGACATAGGTATATAGCATTTCTTGCACCGGATATCACACAGATACCAAAGAAAAAAAGCATGCCCAGAATCTGCCCCGAAACTCTACTTCAGTTGTCTTCCGGAATTGATACTATTCTATACTATTTCTGCTGTTTAGAAACTCTAAAGATGATGCTTCGGAAGATGATATTTCTATGGAAACAGATGTCACAAACGAGACTTTAGTCAATTCAGACACTGATGGCGATATCAGTCAGTCTACAGTTAATACAAGGTGTAAACGTACAAAAAATGTTAAAAAGCGCAAAACATCTGTGTCGAGCTCAAAAAATGAATTGACTATGCTATTGAAAAAAAAAAAATCTGATGAAGCCCCTCCCAACATTGAAATCGTTGCTGATGTGGAAACAGACACAGATTCAACTATTGAGAGCGACAGCTCAGATCATTTCAGGTCATCGTACCGGTATCCCAACTTTAGTGATTCCAGCGTGATCGGCTCTGTGTATGATACTGATATTGGTTCATCGTCCGAGAATGAAGATTATGATCAATCCGGTTACAAAGAATGGCTCTCGAAAGATGTCGATCCCATTCAACCACATACATGGAGCACTGTGAGAGAGTTGTATAAACGCCAATATGGATGTCATCATCTTTCCTGGCAGAAAAAGGTGCGTATGTAGTGCCATTATTGGTAGGCCTGTGCAGTTTTTAGATAGGCCTAGCTAGTTGTTTTTTACTTAATCCGTCTGGGTGTAAAGTCTATAGGCCTTTATATCGGTACTGTGTTGTACTCCCGACTTTGTGATGCAGTGATATAGTCATTGGGCAAGAAACTGGTTGGTTGTGGCCGTAGGTTCCAATTACAGCTGCACTATAAAAAAAAAAGTGAAAAATGGTACCGCCTGTGGACCATAGCTAAATGGCCTCACTCCCTCAGATGTTGGGGATAGCGTACTACCTCGTTAAAGCGGTGCCTCGGCCAGTCGGCATAAGCATATCATACGCACTTGATGTCCATATGCACCAGTGGTGTAAGTGTGAAATTTTACATATTGCAAAAGTCTGTAAATGCAGCAAAAATCAAAATCAAGAGCATGAAGTAATTATGGTCATGTCGCATTATCCAGTCATTGTATGGTATTTATATGAAACAATGTTGTAATGGTCCAATGATGGCAGCTTCTATTTCCGTTTGTTGGAAAATCAACTTCTTTCATTTGGCTTTTATCTCTTTGGACCAGACGTCCAGGTAGCCGCTCATCAGCCACTATTAGGTGGCCTCACAAGTCACTTCATTAGGCGACTTATACATTGAACATAAATGGATGACATGGTCTGCACCACACTCGCATGCCACACTGGACGTAAGACCCCATTTGTGAAGAGACCACCTATACCTGAAGCATCCCACCCCCGTTCTGTGACTAATAGACCGATGTTATACCGTTTCTGTTGCATCGTGTCAATCTTAGTTATTCCTAGTTTATGATACATAGCCTATACCTTGCAATTTTCAGGTGAGAGGATCACGGAGCCTTGCTTCAAGGTTAGAGCTCCAGTATACCATAGACTGTCACCAAGGTAAGCATGGTATTCAACCTGTCTCTGAAGTGGTACTCTGTGAGTCTGTGTGAAGGCACGCAACATGCTATGGGTAGCGTGCTTTCATTGCATAGTGATCCTGTGTGTACCACTCCGCTCCTTCATCACCATCCATCTTCACCTGATAAAGGAGCGGATTTCCGAAAGCTTGTGAATTATATTCCAATAAACTGAACTCGGTGTTAAATCTGTGGTGAATTTTCTATTTTCCTATCTTTTATATTGTAGTCTACAATGTAATGCGGTAGACCTGTAGTTGCTTATATGTATGTACCTTTTGCCAATTCGGATATTGCTTTAATTTAGAAAGGATCAACGCTCTACATTTCAACCAGAAAGGAACTTTACTTGCATCTTGCAGTAACAATCAAGATATCAAGATATGGGACTTTCAGTCTAGCGACAGGAAACCATATATATCTTACATTTCTGGCCATCGAAGCAACGTGTTCCAATCGAAATTTATGCCAAACTCTAACGACTTGACTATTGTCAGTTGCGGAAGAGATGGTCAGGTATGATGGTATCTGCTGTCATCCATTTCAAGACTACACAAAAACTTATTTCTACATTTGCAGGTTCGAATGGGGTGTTTATCACTTACAGGTACTTGCCAGGACACAAAAAAATTGGCGCGACATAGAGGCTCCGCGTATAAGTTAGCGCTTGATCGCGCTGGAAGTAATTCTGTATTTTTCTCCTGCGGTGAAGATGCCGTCGTGATGAGATATGATTTGAGGGAAAATAAGTAATATTTTACGAGTACCTATTTATTATATCTTGCATTTTGATGCATGGGGTCTTCTTTATTAACAGCCCATCAACAAAACTTATTACTGTGAAGGAAAATACCAGAGAAATACCTTTATATTCTATCGATACGAACCCGCGACAACCGTTTCAATTTGTTGTTGGTGGCAGAGATGAATGGGCTAGGGTGTACGACCGCAGAATGTTGAATTTGGAAAACACACAAGTCTCCGCAAAGTATTGTCCGAGCGACTTGGAAATCGATCATATCACTGGTGATAAAGGTATATTTTTATATTATATAGTAGCAATTAGTGGATATATGATACTGATAGTGGACGATCCAAATAGTAATCGATCAAATAGGACACCACCGATTTAACGTCTAGTCCAGTTTATCAGGTGAAGGAGCCTTGCTCCAAAAGCTTGTTGTCAGGCTGTTACGCAGAGTTTCATATTGTTACTAATTTGCCATAGATGCTTTGCATTGGAATTTTGAATGCGCAATCCCAAGATGTCTACCCCATGTAGGTTGGGTCTGCAATCATGCCGTCTAAGTCATTTTTTTATTCAACACTTAACATCAGTATTATGATTTTGTTAATTTCTATTTGTGTCTAGATGTTTATTACTCAGCCAAGAGAGCATTTTAATCATCAGCATTTCAATTTTGATAATCCTTATCCTCTATATTGCAGCAAACATAACTTGTGTTGTCTATAATCACGATGGTCAGGAACTGCTTTGTAGTTACAATGATGACATCATTTATCTGTTTGATACAACACAATCATGTTCGAAAGAATTTCAGAGAAAGTAAGATTTTCCTGCAAGTTCTTTTATGGGGAAGAGGATATATTGTGATTCAAATTCCCTTGATACAGTCAGAAGCGTGTCCTGCACACGATCCTTGTCGACTGCATCTTGAATCAATGTATGTTTAGGTTCAAAGGTCACCGCGGTAGTGCAACTATCAAAGGAGCCAATTTCTACGGACCAAATTCGGAATTTGTTGTTTCTGGAAGCGATTGCGGAAATATATTTTTGTGGGAGAAAGCATCCTCTCAGGTATATATACGTTAGACCAAAAAGTGTCGTCCTCTTGCTGACTAGTCAAGTGCAGTAAAGCTAAGTCACCAATGGGTTTGGCTTACGACTGATGTTGAGATTTGACTTCTCTCTCACTTTTTCATGCTATGGCCAATTGACCATTGGCTTAATTAATTCCCATTCGGAGTTTGCCTATATCTGCTAGCTGACTGAGCTGCCAAGTCACCTTCGATGATTCAATGAATCCGAGCGCCCCATCTAAACACTGATTGGTGTTTCCCTTCATTGCATCACGTTTTTATATTAGGGATATCGATCCTTTTTTTATATAATGCATATTGCATATTTCCGTAATCGGATTCGTGTTTCGCTCTGAGCAAATTCACAAAACAGAGACCGCTGCACAATGAAAGCGGATTCGCATTTTATGCAAGGAGCCGTTGTTCCGCTGATTGCACAGCGTTTTTGTACTGTGCACAATTTCATAATCTCCTTCATGTATCACGTTGGAGCAAATTCACAAGAGGCTACTGTACTATTATTTAGGTCGTACGTTTCATGCCCGGTGACGATGGTGGTATGGTCAATGTGCTGGAGCCTCATCCAAACTTGCCAATTTTGGCTACCAGCGGATTGGACAGCGATATCAAAGTTTGGGCGCCTACTGGTGATGGAGAAGTTGATGAGACAAAGTTGAAAGCAGTAAGTTTTGTGGAGGTAGCTGTCGTGGTGTGATTACTAACATGGGTTGGGTAGGAGTACTTGGGTAGCCACTTAGTGTGTTAGACTCAAATCAGATGCGTGTTAGGCTGACAACTTGTGATACTGGTTGGCTACTACTTTACGTCCGGTACGAGTGTTCACTTTTCCAATACCATGAGCACGAAGCATGGCAATAGCGATATGTTGCCACCAACCAGATGCGATCAAGGAATGTACAAATGGTAGATAGATCCAGCCCAAGAACAGTACTTGTATGGCACATTTATCATAACAATGTCCCGCTGAATTTAGTATGCCATAAGCTAACACCGTTTCTTTGTAATGAGTACAAAATTTATGGGCACCAACATAGACGTAATGAATTTGGCGTAGTTCACTCCCTAGTCGTACTCGAACATCACCATCCCTCATTTACTATGCAATTATAATATCTTGTACAGCTCATGCTCGCAAATTGTAGAGAAAGACTTGATGAGTGGAACAATGCCTCAAGAATGAATAGTTATCTGCTATATCGTCTAATTGGGTATGCTAACTACGTAATTTACGGCAGCAATGCAGTCAACATATTCCATGTTATTTTTAGCCCGATCGATAGAAATGTAGTGGATGCTGATTCCGATGACAGTTTTGTGGAGTCTTGATTCAGAAGATGGGGGGTACGCATCGTAGAATCGACTTTGCGCAGTCGTAGACATATCTAGACCTACTCTGCAGTCTGCATCTTGTGGAAATCGTGATCGCACGCACAAACACCTCTTCTGCATCAATCAATCTTGGTTGTACTAGGTTTTGTCTGAGCTTTTCCAATCATGCCATTACATTAACTTGCACATTGTACACCTTGTTGGAAAGTGGTAGTTTTTGCTATGCCTTCACAAAGATGCAAATTTTGCTCTGATTTGTTCTCATGCTCACCAGAGTTTTATCATGTGAGCTGTCGTAAATTGCCATTACTTAATGACTGTGAACTGCATTATTTTTCAATCAACTGTTGTTAATATTATATTATGATGAACATCTGTGGCGATATTTCCTTGATATCAGCAGCAGCAGGTTAGAAGTAGAGTTTTATCATGTGAGCTGTCGTTAATTGCCATTACTTTATGACTCTGAACTGCATTTTTTTTTCAATTAACGGTTGTTAATATTATATTATGATGAGCATCTGTGGCGATATTTCCTTGATATCAGCAGCAGCAGGTTAGAAGTTGTGTGGCTCATAGCCTCTAACTCTGGAATCTGGTGGGAGTGACCTATTCTGAATTTGACACTGCGAAGAGTGCTGCCATTGTGCTACCGTTGTGACAATGATGGGTGCGACATGGAGTGCATCCTTTTCTGTGGAAGTTGTGCACGTGCTGCTTCCGGCCATTGTACGGCTTGATAATTCGAGTCTACGTTGCATGTTACTTTTGGATCCAACTTTCTACTGATATTTGCCGATCATCTGATTCCGAAAGACGTTTTACCATCATTGGCTCGAAGTGCTGTATATGGTGAATCCTTTATGTTGCTTCATCCATGTGTGTGTTTGCTAAATACACGTATTCTATTCAAACTTCAACTACGGTAGGTTACGTGAATATGGGAGTTTGAGATGCGCGAAACCTGGAATTCTCTATCCTAGTCCTTCTCACTAAGTTCAAACAGATACCAACACCGGCCCTGCGGCCCATCATACTAAGGCTTTTCTAGTTGATTTATACCCACCACTGTAACACTACCGTAGTTGTACCTAACCCAGGTACCTATAGCCTCGCTGCAAGTGTTCGAGCGTAGCTTGAAGCTTAGCATAGGTGCCTGCAATATGTCAGCAACTAGCAACCCCTAAAAATCCGGTACCGATATGGAACTGTTCGTGTTCATGGGTTTGTTTGCAGTCCATTCGCTAACAGTACTTGAATGATGACTGATGGCTCATCATAGTGTTGAGTATGTGATGCTATGCTCACTTTTTCATCTATTGTAGTATATCTTCATCTCGTATGCTTGTGTTTTAGCTCATGGTTTTTCTTGGTGGTGGAATCATCTCTAAACTTGGTTCTTATCGTATCATAATGGGCTCGTTTTTCTTTAATATTTCTTGGAATGATGCTGTATCTCCTTGGACCGGAGTGCTACAGTACTACTTTTTGGCTTTGTTTTTCATTTTAGAGTTGTGAGTTCAACGATAGACTTATGATGGTCTTCTACTTTGCCATTTAGACATTCCATATGTGGGTAGCCACCCACAACATAGGTCATTAAATCGCTCATGATTTAACAGTGACTTTTTTTCTTGTTCCAACCCATCTCATTTACCCGGGTTGGGAACTTTGAGATTTTTACCGCTGTCTTACAGCCGCAGACCGTACAGCGTACTATGTGAGCATGTTGCACCACTCATCTGCAAGTTCTGATGTGGCTGGTGGGGATCAAACCGTAGGGGCAGGTGCCCTGCTCCGAATCAATTGAGCTAGCTTGTCTGCTGAACTATGTATAAGAATGATAATGATTGTAACGAAGATCACCACAGATTTAACGTCCAGCCATGGCCTACTTTATTACATTCGGCCGAGAAAATTAGTAGGCTTATCTCCGATTGTTCGACGAGAGCGCTATAGCGTAACAACGAGTCCCTACCTCCAATATGGCCTACTATCTGAAGTAATATGCTTAAGATTACCTTGCTCATGTTTAATTACATTGATAAAATGAGCTTCGCGACATTGCAAATGGAAATCTGCAGTTGAAAATTTCCCTTTACATCTCTAATGTCGACAGATCGTAGAAAAAATTACAGTAACTATGTTGATAATGTAGGAAGGAAATGTATACAATCTCTACACCACTGCAGATACCTGCAGCAGAAAAATCACAGTATACCCAACCTAACGATAGACCTACTGGTTTTGAAACAAGAAATATGCAACTGAATATACGCAGTGAAACTTACTGTATGAGTGTCTGTACATACATACTGAAGTAAAATGCATAGCCCATCATATCATCCACGTACGATACTTGCTAATTATTTACCAAGTAGACGCAGAATTACACCACTAGAAAAATTTTGGCTGACAAGGCCCTGCTTCAATGTCCATCTTGCATGCAAATGAACGCTCACCAGCAATGGCCGAGAACCCAGTGTCAGACTGACGTGACCTGATCTATTGTATCAGATATTCTGTTCATGAGTAATATACTCGTCACCCGGCAACAATACATTCAGATCACACGATCCACTAGAGATCATGCTCACGGTCGATACCAGATATCAAATTTATTCAGAGTTTCAATAGCGCAAGACAAAAATCATACATTTTAATGCAGAAACAAATCCAATTCATGTATTTCCCATTTATCACCCTCTATAACGTTGAGCTCTTAATGCCGTCCGTTCATGGGGCATCTGCCACTATTATCTTTTTATTGTCACCCAAAAGCCTGGTGGAGGGCCGCTGTCACGTCCACTGTAAAAATAACGAGAATATTTAGTCAACAGATTATTTGAGCAATGTTATGGATTAAACAAGAACCCCGTAAGCAATGCCTCAAATAAACAACCGGAATCTACATAGGCCTATGTAAGATCATGCCTTTTTCTAGTGCATAGTTACTTAGTTTGCCTCGTCCAAATGTAAATATATGGAGTGGGACATGCACACAGACCAAGTTGGTCGGAGAATTCATATGGAGGTAGCGCAGCACTATGCGGCGTTATTGGTTCTTGCTTATGTGTTCAATCAATATGAATTAGTACTAGCCGGTGGAGTTGCTACACTACATTACAAAATGTCAAACTGACTTGAGATCTTTCCCCGCATCAGCAAATCAAGACAAAGCACTTTAGAGATCCAATATTTTAAAAGTAGTCTTAAAGCCGTGCGTTGATTTTTTTATGGGAAATGAGTATGACTACATGCAAAACATTTCATTTAAGCCATTATATTTTAACCTTGCAAATATGCAAGAGAAACAACATACTCTGGCAAAGAATTTCCCACCAAAACCTATGTTTCAGATAGGTGGCAATTTTAAATTTTTCAAACATGCCGGGATTCCATGGCTCATCTAACAGATTTGATAATTGTTCACATGTTCGTTGTGTCGACGAGGGTCTACATATTGTTTATGTATATCCTACTCCTAAGCACTATAGCAAGCCTGCAGTGATATCAGGCCTCATCATAGTTCTGACGATCAAGACTCAAGAGATGAGAAGTAGGTATACTGCGTGGTGCGAATAACCAGAGCCCACCCGGATTTATTGATATGGCTAGAGGTAGGGATCTGAAATGACTGCAATCGCTTGTCACATGTATATAAATGTACATTAGGACCACGAGAGAACGAAGCCTTGTTGCTACAGCAAAACTATTAGCCTTTCTCGAGCCTTGATAGTTCAATGATGAACCGAGATGAAGTAAGGCAATATGGAATACCAATCATACGGTTTGGCCAGCAGGTATCACATACATATAATTGTCAATGTTGTAATATCTAAATGATAATTCGATCACACACATCGACTTATTTAAATAAATATAATACCGGTTCGTATTTCTTGAATTAACAATGGGTCAGATTTTATTCCAGATCCTGCAAAGACTGTGGGTTCATCACGATTATCAGATTCAAACGGGTCTTCTCCAACTTTCTTAGCCTCAAGTCGTATCTTTTCGTAATCAACGTTAAATGCATGTACTCATCAGCCATTGGTTTATCTGAAGAAAATGTTATGGCACAGGCATCTATTTTGCAATTTAACATATGATAATCTCTTCAATCACACGAACACGGTAAGAGGCATCGTCCACTAGCATTTGCTATTCAGTACATCGCTGTACAGACCACAAAATTCCATATACCGTTTGCGGTACCGTTACTAAATGGCATTGGGCGACTCACTCAAATTCGTACATGCTGCTGCATTGTGCGATAGAGGTGGTGCGATTTACCTGAGATATAGGTATTTTCGTGACATATACGTTCCTGACATATACGTTTCTCCTGACATATAGGTAGCATGACAAATAAGTAGTTACCTGACATTTACGTAGTCCTCCGACCTGACATATAAGTAGCATGACATATAGGTAGCATGACAAATAGGTTGCTGACGCGTGACATATACGTTCTCCTCCGGCGTGACATGTAGGCTCAGTTAATATACAAATACCTTATGGCAACTTCTCTCCTAGTATGTTGAACATCGTAAGTTTACCGACCCCACAAATGCTGTCCCCAAAACACTCTACCCCTCCCTATAAGCAGAGGGAAGAATTTATTGTAGTGATATTTGTCATATGCTCGCTATTGCTATTTAGTAGTGCAACTTCTCTCTTAGTGCATGGTGAATGGTGAACTGTAAACTTCACTTACGGGCTCAATCCGAAATCAACGTACGGCCCACGTGTAGCGCGAGGCTGCAATATCCCATGACCTTTGGTGGCTCGTGTGTGGCCATGTTTGGGCCATTTACGGCCGTAACCGGCCCACGTGAGTGCGATATACGGCACGTGACATCTGTGACAAAGATGTTTAGGCTACATGGGCCAGGTATCTCCGTAACAAGGCCATGTGTGGGCCTCATAACGCGTGGAGTTCCATGCACTAGTCTTGGCAACCCCACACGAGGGCCACGTAGGCCTACGGACGTCGCCTTTTTCGGACTGGGGGCGCCCAAAACGCTCCAACCTCCCCCGGTACTCCGATAAACCCGTAATATGGAGGCCCATCAAACATGGCAAGATCTACTTCGTGAAAATCTAAGTGTAATTTCAATGTTTTTTTTTTGTTCAAGGCAGAGAATAAACACAGAACGAAAAGGCAAGGACCATTGGTTTTTGCCAGCTTATCTATAGCCTCAGTGTATCGGCGTCACTGATGTGCGGTGGTGGGTCCAATTATTTTAGCAGAAACGATCATAATAACTGATGGAATTTCAGTCTATCCACAAAATTGAGATATCTCAGTCTAAACTATAGGCTATATATACCGGCGGGTACACTCTAAAACTCCGTCCAATACATCCACATCATTATCGGCAATTCCACAGGTTTTATCGCGTTTCCATATCTGAAATAGTTACAGTATACACCAGGTTACCACGGAAAACCGAGATCGGTGAGCATGTTCATTAGCCTACATCAAAAATTTTCTTAAGTATAGTATATATAGCATTATTAGTGCTGCATCCACAGTAGGCGTAGTATATAGAATATGTAAATTCGCGTAACTAGCACAAAGTGTCACAGACGTAAGGGCATACCCGTGACTGATGATTCGTTATTGCAGGGAGGAACAGGAGCGAATTTGCGACTATCTGCGGAATCTTGTCCTTCCAAATTGTCAATCGTCTTTGTCGTGGCAGTAATGTTACTATTGTTGCAGTGTTTACTGAGATGACGGATGAAAGGTTGTTTATTTCCAAAAGAATGGCCGCATTTCGGGCAGTGAAAGTGCGCGCTCTGTGCAAGATTTCCTTATCTTCATAATTTATCTTGCACGAGAAACAAATATTACTATCAAATGGTATATAGCGCCGTTCAAGTGACTTTGAATGAAATGTCTCTTGCATCGAAAGAAAGTTTTGAAAAAAGAAGAGCAAAGGCGACAATACCAACGTCGACTTGTTTCCGTACAAAGACAGGCGTCAGTGATAAATTCCCTGGGAAAATCTTCATCACCTTCCTCCTTCCGAATGTATACACGTAAACAGCTGTCTCGATTAGATATAACCCTATTATTTTACTGCCGTATAGCCTAACCCCTGCAAATGCCTATATATTCGATTAATTTTGCAATTTTATTTTAATAAGCTGGACTGGACGTTAAATCTGTGGTGAATTATGTATTATTTCTATTACAATATCGAAAAGATGAAAATTCACTACCGTCCAGCCTTGGTTTATTGAGGGTTACAACATTCACAAGCTTCCGTAGCTCCGCTCCTACCTCAGGTGAAGATGGATGAGAATCATCTTTACGATATTATGGCAATAACTAAATCGCTTCTGTACAAACGCAGGCGTTAATGATAAATTACCTGTGCAAATTTTCCTCGACAATTTCTTCCTTCGGGCTGTATACGCAAATCGCTGTCTCGATTTAGCATAACCCAATTTTACTGCTGCGTAGCTGCACCCCCAGTAGTATGCCTATAATTCGATAAATATTACAATATCGTAAAGAAGATTCACCACCGTGCAGCATTGGGTTATTTATCAGGATTAAAACACCCACGAGCTTTCGGAGCTCCGTATATGACATCGGCAATTCTAACAACTTCAAACAAAAACGGTCTGTCTATATACACTGTTCTTGCACGAGTCTTAGCTGAGACGGAATTAATGCCGAATTTGATGATTATATTGCAGGTATGTCCAAAGTTTTTTTGGTAAGGGCCAAATACAGAAAAATAAGCAAAGGCTCGGGCCACTCACTAAAGGTGACATATTGACACATGATTATGTGTGTATTTCTAAATTCTGTTTCGAAATTCTGTATTGTGCATCCCTACTCGTGGTAAATGATTTTCTTTGCTTAATGTTGTTTAGTGGAGAAGCACCTTTTCCGTTACTATGGCTCCATGTAGTGTTAAAACTAAGAAGTGCAACAGAGTTGAGCTCAAGCGCCATGTGCGGGCCGTATTCAACTATATTTTCAGAATTTGCTTCGGGCCAATAGTTTGGACACCCCTGTTATATTGAATCAATATTCCAAGTCACTTCGATAACACGTTCGTACGTTGAAACAATATTGGTAATGCCGAATTACCTCAGCGAATTATCTTCGCATAGCTTGAAATCTTCTTTATAATAATAATAACTGTTATAATCGGAACAGCAGGAGGGTATTTTGTTACCACTAAGTCAATTATCGATTCCGTGTGCTATATGAGTTACTTGATTATATGTCTTGTTTGGTATAACCTACTAATGGATAATACTCTCGGAGAATTTAGGACATGGCCGAGTGTCCTAGATACGACAGTTGATGTCGCGTATATTCATTCCGGAATATATATACACGACACAAGCGGTAACATTGGGATACCTGCGTTACCGCTATATATACCGAGTATATCCACTATCACTGGTATACACCAGGAACTGCGGCACCTGCGATACCTGATGAGTATATTAGGGATGAGAGTCCCTTATAACCCTTTCTCTCCTCACCATAGACCACGATAGTGATAGATGGAGATCCCAGTCATGCGTAGATCATGCTATAGGAGACCTCTCTCGTATTATCGCTATATAATGCTGCACTCGTGCATGTATGAGGATTATGAGACTCATTACTCTCTCAAGTACCTCGATGTAGGCTGTGCGGTGACTTGTGTTTTAGGCTTAGTTAATACATCATCTCTCTGCAATTCGTCTGTGTTGAAGCTCTATCATCCAGAAGTTATAGAATCACTATTGAGGCGCTACCTACTGCGTTATCAGGCGACCGTGGAAGATACCGAAGTTAAGTATTCGGCACACTCCGCGCCAGGACGGCAATAGGGAATTCCTACGGACCCTAAGTCCCCACATGGTGCAACGAGCTCGGTAAATCTCACATAAGTGTATATTCTAGTATTCTGGAAGAGTCAACACCGAGAAAACTACGTCGAACGGCAACTTGAGAGAAGCGCGAAATGAACTGCATTCGGAAGGACATTGGAAAAGTCTCCGTCTGCATATAAACTTGAACGAAACTGTGAGCAAAAAGTTTATTTCTCCTGATAAATATCGGTGCCATCCAGTCAGCTACGATTAGTGTGTGAATTTTGCGTTTTTATTGCTTTAACGTAGACACGCTACTAGTATATCGTTTATTCTGTGCTATATAGGCCGTATATCAGTTATTGTGGAGTAATATATAGTGCTTTTGAATTTCTGTATCATGGAAGCTATGTCATTTTACGATCCATCTAGCAATATTCCTAACAGGCACGCTAGGTATTCCCGTAATGCGTTATTCTCCGGGTTGGAACCGGATGACAACATCGTCCCGATGAGCGTCGAGATGAATACGAAATCCGTAGTTGTAAAATTGCAATGCGAACAGTCCTCAAGATCTCAGTCAGCGTGTGTTCCACGGGCTGCACGATCTGAGGCACCTAGCGAACTTCGATATGTACATCAGCTAACCCGGCATACAAGTGTATCGCCTGAATTTGAGTAATGACATTAGAAGTTTTCGTTTCGTTTATGATTCTTTTTTTAATTTCATTTTCTTTCCTTTCTTCGTAAACACGAATTGAGCGCGGATGTAGTACATTTGCCTCGGACTCACCGATATGCGGGGGTACTCAAGCTTCTGCTTTGACTAAAATTTACCCTACCGTAACGACTCACGAAAACCTTGCACTCGGACTTTGGCGAAATTGTCGGCTCGCGACGTCGCGTAAATCACATAACAGACGGACATTCTCCCTAGAATATAGAAGTCTGGGACACCGGGAAACTAGAATAGGCATCACAGTGAACCAGGAAACAGCTGCAGCTGATCAATTTCCTGTACCCCAAGGCCACAGTGCTTTTGGTAAATATATTGACGGCTTCCTCCAAAGGACGAAGTGCGCCTAACGAATGTGAGTTATTGCCTGTTCTGGTGACTGCGGATAATAGAAATAGTGCAACGAGAAACGTAGGCTTGATCCCAGGGTAGCTCCCTGTAGAGGTGAAAGACCTATTATAATTACATCGTGGAGTTTTTGTGTGAGTGTGCGAAGAGATTTGAATCACAGAATTGGATGAGTTATGAATATGACTGCATCTAGAAACTTCCGTGGACATGTTCCCACGAAAGCAATATAATTATTTCTTTTTAAAACAGGCTATCCGCTGCTTGAATCTGAAACATGCCAGCGATTTGCGCTGTGATAAACAGTTTCCAAAACAGTTGATGAATACGAGCTACTATACAGTCGTATTGACTGTATCTGAAAACTCCCGTGGACAAGTTCCCAAGGGAGTAATATTTACCTCTAGCAACAGGCGTTCCGCTGCGTCAGTCTGGAACACGTCATCGGTGTGCGTTGTGATAACCAGAATCGACATAAATTACCATAACAGATCAAATAATCATACTCAAAATATTGAGAGCAATATTTGAGAAATCGGGTCATCGATAAGTACCTAACAGAATTAACCAACGGAGTCATTTTTTTCCCTGTGGTAGAATCACGTGAAAAATTTGGCGCCGAAATTTAAAAATTGGATATTAAGCATCTCCTGTAGGTCGTAATTGTTTACAGTGGGTGTATTTGGTTGCATATACAGTACGAATTGTTTTTGACGATTGTGCTGAGTGCTAGCATGTGTAGTGCGTTAAGCACAGTCTATAAAAGAAAATTTACGGCACCGATATTTCAGGAGAATGAATTGACGGCTAATCAAGTATATCGCGACGGCGGACGGCATAGCAATGACGGGCAAATAAACGATAATCGGAAAGATCATTGAGAAATGCTTTCGGGAGAATCTTCCCTTACGAAATCCCAGCTTGAAGAAATGAACCTCAGTGCATTCCTGAGCAACAATACGATGCAACTATACCTGTACCAACAGGGAAATGCCATCCACGAAACGACGCAAGGTCGACGCACCGTAAAGATAACATCGTACAAGCAGCTGGACTGGGAAGAAAGATTCTCGCACAAACAACCACGTGAAGTAAAACCATACCACGTGCACGAACGGTCATGATACCGGGAGCCCGAGACACTAAATTGCTTATCGCCAGATGCCGCACGCGAGCCTTGATGACCCATGAACCTTGATTTTACTCACCAAGCAGTATAGTACGCTGGTGGAGAATTTTTTTATTGATTGAACGAGAGATCTCGACAACTCGAGACTGCTCTCTCGTGGACAAAATATCATGCGTTTTGCTGGTATCATAATGCGATTGGAACCTTGTATATAGACCTAATATCGCATGTTTTTCTTGTGAATCCCTGACTTAATACCTCGTGAGCCTGGAACTTTTGATTACATGGGCTGACACTATAAGGGTGGCGTCATGGGGGAAATACTTAGGTAGGTCAAGGCATTGGCACATAGGTATATGGTTCGTTTGAAGAATTGTTGGATTTTTAACCAGACACAATTCTTGAGAAACGGGGGGAGGTGTAGGGATGAGAGACCCTTATAACCCTTTCTCTCCTCACCATAGACCACGATAGTGATAGATGGAGATCCCAGTCATGCGTAGATCATGCTATAGGAGACCTCTCTCGTATTATCGCTATATAATGCTGCACTCGTGCATGTATGATTATTATGAGACTCATTACTCTCTCAAGTACCTCGATGTAGGCTGTGCGGTGCCTTGTGTTTTAGGCTTAGTTAATACATCATCTCTCTGCAACTCGTCTGTGTTGAAGCTCTATCATCCAGAAGTTATAGAATCACTATTGAGGCGCTACCTACTGCGTTATCAGGCGACCGTGGAAGATACCGAAGTTAAGTATTCGGCACACTCCGGGGCAGGACGGCAATAGGGAATTCCTACGGACCCTAAGTCCCCACAACAATATCCACTGGCCCCACAAGCTCGGGTGCTACTTTACGAACATTGACCACTGACGAGGCATTGGCATTTTCACCAAATTCGGATCGAAGCAGTTGACTTGTCTATAGGGTCTCCCTATGACAGGTTCAGATTACCGGATAAACGTAATAGTATTGCTGCCACTATGTAATAATATTGATTTCTTATATGAGCGGTACTTTATTCCATAGCTCGACAGTCGGTCAACAATAATAACGACGCAGAGTCGCAGAGCACGTGCTAGTAGGCTATAGATAACTAAACTACTACTTGGTATAACCAACGACTTATAACATACATGTCGTTTTCTATAGTGCTAGCTGTTGCGTTGCACTACTAAATAGCAATAGCGAGCATAAGGCAAATATCACTACAATAAATTCTTCCCTCTTCTTATGGGGAGGGGTAGAGTGTTTGGGGGACAACATTTGTGGGGTCGGTAAACTTACGATGTTCACCATACTAGGAGAGATGTTGCCATAAGGCATTTGTATATTAACTGAGTCTACATGATACGCCGGAGTAGAACGTATATGTCACGCGTCAGCGACCTATTAGTCGTGCTACCTATATGTCATGCTACTTATATGTCAGGTCGGAGGACTACGTATATGTCAGGCAACTACTTATTTGCCATGCTACCTATATGTCATGCTACCTATATGACAGGAGAAACGTATATGGCACAAAAATACCTATATGTCAAGAAAATCGCACCAACCCTCCTCGCAAACTTAGCTTAGCCGACAGGATTCTATACAAAAACAATCAAGCGTGACAATTGCCTGTGTCATCTCCATTATAGCACTCTATGGTGCAAAGTCGCGACTCCGCCGGACTCCGGGTACGATCTGAACCGAAGGTCAGTGATATCGGATATCTGGTACCATTGACATCTGGCAGCTTGTCGGCAACACCACCACGCACCTACTCGGGCAGCGTTAATTTGTATCTGTTTTTGTATACCGATTCGTTCTGTATATCTGTCCATCGCCAAATTTTTTTAGCAAAGTTCAAGGCTATGTTCCGACGGTTTCTGAGAATCTCTTTCTCAATGTCCTGTAGAATCTAGAATGGACAATTCTCATTTAAATATATTGTAAAATATGTAATTGTTATATAATGGCTTTTACGAGCGGTACGATGATATAGTAGCCTACTGTAACTGCAAAATGCAGAAAGAGGACGTGAGCCATATCACAGATAACAAATATTTCTTATGATAGTTTTGTCAGCTTTCCTCCGTTTTCGTCGTCAGCTTTCGTGGGCGTTCGTTGTCAGCTTTCTCGGCTTTCGTTGTCAGCTTTCGCGTGGACGAGGTAAGACTTACCGTACGGCATCTTGCTCTCAGTTACAGTTACTATCAGCAGACCATGCGTGAGCTTTGAAATTTTCCTGTCCGTTATATCTACATTAACGCTTGGTGTCTATATTTCATGCAATTTTCTCCTGCAAAATGGAAGAATTCAACAATAATACGCAGTCGACTAGTAAAGACGAGGATAATCGCAGTGAAAACCCGTCAACGTCAGGGCCGTCAGGCGATTCCGGCATTGTTAACAAGTCAGAAAATGTACCCGTACAAGCTGATGATTCCTTTACCCCGAAAGGGAAAGGCGATCGTTCGAAAGACCACAACGGGGTTGCAGACAAGAAAGCGTTGGATTACAAAAAGTCAAAAAATCATATGAAAAGGAAATATCTCCTCAGGTTAGTGTTCCTTCCCTCTCTTCATAGTGCAAATTCAATTCGTGAACTCAACCAGCTAGCTCTACAAATTGCAAGTCCATCGATCTTGAATTTTTGTGATTCAGTGATCCTATTTACAAAGGATTAAAAATCAAAATGACTATTTTGGACGGATCGTTACAATACTCTACCGGTGCCACAATATGAAATTGAATTCAAAATGATCGTACAGATTGCAAAAGATGGCATGACATAGGTATAAAGCATTTCTTGCACCGGATATCACACAGATACCAAAGAAAAAAAGCATGCCCAGAATCTGCCCCGAAACTCTACTTCAGTTGTCTTCCGGAATTGATACTATACTATACTATTTCTGCTGTTTAGAAACTCTAAAGATGATGCTTCAGAAGATGATATTTCTATGGAAACAGATGTCACAAACGAGACTTTAGTCAATTCAGACACTGATGGCGATATCAGTCAGTCTACAGTTAATACAAGGTGTAAACGTACAAAAAATGTTAAAAAGCGCAAAACATCTGTGGCGAGATCAAAAAATGAATTGACTATGCTATTGAAAAAAAAAAAATATGATGAAGCCCCTCCCAACACTGAAATTGTTGCTGATGTGGAAACAGACACAGATTCAACTAGTGAGAGCGACAGCTCAGATCGTTTCATGTCATCGTACCGGTATCCCAACTTTAGTGAGTCCAGCGTGATCGGCTCTGTGTATGATACTGATATTAGTTCATCGTCCGAGAATGCAGATTATGATCAATCCGATGACGAAGAATGGCTCTCGAAATATGTCGATCCCATTCAACCACATACATGGAGCACTGTGAATGAGTTGTATAAACGCCAATATGGATGTCATCATCTTTCCTGGCAGAAAAAGGTGCGTATGTAGTGCCATTATTGGTAGGCCTGTGCAGTTTTTAGATAGGCCTAGCTAGTTGTTTTTTACCTAATCCGTCTGGGTGTAAAGTCTATAGGCCTTTATATTGGTACTGTGTTGTACTCCCGACTTTGTAATGCAGTGATAGGGTCATTGGGCAAGAAACTGGTTGGTTGTGGCCGTAGGTTCCAATTACAGCTGCACTATGAAAAAAAAGTGAAAAATGGTACCGCCTGTGGACCATAGCTAAATGGCCTCGCTGCCTCAGATGTTGGGGATAGCCTACCAACTCGTTAAAGCGGTGCCTTGGCCACTCGGCATAAGCACATCATACGCACTTGATGTCCATATGCACCAGTGGTGTAAGTGTGAAATTTTACGTATTGCAAAAGTCTGTAAATGCAGCAAAAATCAAAATCAAGAGCATGAAGTAATTATGGTCATGTCGCATTATGCAGTCCTTGTATGGTATTTATATGAAACAATGTTGTAATGGTCCAATGATGGCAGCTTCTATTTTCGTTTGTTGGAAAATCAACTTCTTTCATTTGGCTTTTATCTCTTTGGACCAGACGTCCAGGTAGCCGCACACCAACCACTATTAGATGGCCTCACAAGTCACTTCATTAGGCGACTTATACATTGAACATAAATGGATGACATGGTCTGCACCACACTCGCATGCCACACTGGACGTAAGACCCCATTTGTGAAGAGACCACCTATACCTGAAGCATCCCACCCCCGTTCTGTGACTAATAGACCGATGTTATACCGTTTCTGTTGCATCGTGTCAATCTTAGTTATTCCTAGTTTATGATACATAGCCTATACCTTGCAATTTTCAGGTGAGAGGATCACGGAGCCTTGCTTCAAGGTTAGAGCTCCAGTATACCATAGACTGTCACCAAGGTAAGCATGGTATTCAACCTGTCTCTGAAGTGGTACTCTGTGAGTCTGTGTGAAGGCACGCAACATGCTATGGGTAGCGTGCTTTCATTGCATAGTGATCCTGTGTGTACCACTCCGCTCCTTCATCACCATCCATCTTCACCTGATAAAGGAGCGGATTTCCGAAAGCTTGTGAATTATATTCCAATAAACTGAACTCGGTGTTAAATCTGTGGTGAATTTTCTATTTTCCTATCTTTTATATTGTAGTCTACAATGTAATGCGGTAGACCTGTAGTTGCTTATATGTATGTACCTTTTGCCAATTCGGATATTGCTTTAATTTAGAAAGGATCAACGCTCTACATTTCAACCAGAAAGGAACTTTACTTGCATCTTGCAGTAACAATCAAGATATCAAGATATGGGACTTTCAGTCTAGCGACAGGAAACCATATATATCTTACATTTCTGGCCATCGAAGCAACGTGTTCCAATCGAAATTTATGCCAAACTCTAACGACTTGACTATTGTCAGTTGCGGAAGAGATGGTCAGGTATGATGGTATCTGCTGTCATCCATTTCAAGACTACACAAAAACTTATTTCTACATTTGCAGGTTCGAATGGGGTGTTTATCACTTACAGGTACTTGCCAGGACACAAAAAAATTGGCGCGACATAGAGGCTCCGCGTATAAGTTAGCGCTTGATCGCGCTGGAAGTAATTCTGTATTTTTCTCCTGCGGTGAAGATGCCGTCGTGATGAGATATGATTTGAGGGAAAATAAGTAATATTTTACGAGTACCTATTTATTATATCTTGCATTTTGATGCATGGGGTCTTCTTTATTAACAGCCCATCAACAAAACTTATTACTGTGAAGGAAAATACCAGAGAAATACCTTTATATTCTATCGATACGAACCCGCGACAACCGTTTCAATTTGTTGTTGGTGGCAGAGATGAATGGGCTAGGGTGTACGACCGCAGAATGTTGAATTTGGAAAACACACAAGTCTCCGCAAAGTATTGTCCGAGCGACTTGGAAATCGATCATATCACTGGTGATAAAGGTATATTTTTATATTATATAGTAGCAATTAGTGGATATATGATACTGATAGTGGACGATCCAAATAGTAATCGATCAAATAGGACACCACCGATTTAACGTCTAGTCCAGTTTATCAGGTGAAGGAGCCTTGCTCCAAAAGCTTGTTGTCAGGCTGTTACGCAGAGTTTCATATTGTTACTAATTTGCCATAGATGCTTTGCATTGGAATTTTGAATGCGCAATCCCAAGATGTCTACCCCATGTAGGTTGGGTCTGCAATCATGCCGTCTAAGTCATTTTTTTATTCAACACTTAACATCAGTATTATGATTTTGTTAATTTCTATTTGTGTCTAGATGTTTATTACTCAGCCAAGAGAGCATTTTAATCATCAGCATTTCAATTTTGATAATCCTTATCCTCTATATTGCAGCAAACATAACTTGTGTTGTCTATAATCACGATGGTCAGGAACTGCTTTGTAGTTACAATGATGACATCATTTATCTGTTTGATACAACACAATCATGTTCGAAAGAATTTCAGAGAAAGTAAGATTTTCCTGCAAGTTCTTTTATGGGGAAGAGGATATATTGTGATTCAAATTCCCTTGATACAGTCAGAAGCGTGTCCTGCACACGATCCTTGTCGACTGCATCTTGAATTAATGTATGTTTAGGTTCAAAGGTCACCGCAATGGTGCAACTATCAAAGGAGTCAATTTCTACGGACCAAATTCGGAATTTGTTGTTTCTGGAAGCGAGTGCGGAAATATCTTTTTGTGGGAGAAAGCATCCTCTCAGGTACATATACGTTAGACCAAAAAGTGTCGTCCTCTTGCTGACTAGTCGAGTGCAGTAAAGCTAAGTCACCAATGGGTTTGTCTTACGACTGATGTTGAGATTTGACTTCTCTCTCACTTGTTCATGCTATGGCCAAATGACCATTGGCCTAATTAATTCCCATTCGGAGTTTGCCTATATCTGCTAGCTGACTGAGCTGCCAAGTCACCTTCAATGATTCAATGAATCCGAGCGCCCCATCTAAACACTGATTGGTGTTTCCCTTAATTGCATCACGTTTTTATATCAGGGATATCGATCCCTTTTTTATATAATGCATATTGCATATTTCCGTAATCGTCTTCGTGTTTTGCTCTGAGCAAATTCACAAAACAGAGACCGCTGCACAATGAAAGCAGATTCGCATTTTATGCAAGGAGCAGTTGTTCCGTTGATTGCACAGCGTTTTTGTGCACAATTTCATAATCTGCTTCATGTATCACGGTGGAGCAAATTCACAAGAGGCTACTGAACCATTATTTAGGTCGTACGTTTCATGCCCGGTGACGAAGGTGGTATGGTCAATGTGCTGGAGCCTCATCCAAACTTGCCAATTTTGGCTACCAGCGGATTGGACTGCAATGTCAAAGTTTGGGCGCCTACTGGTGATGGAGAAGTTGATGAGACAAAGTTGAAAGCAGTAAGTTTTTTGGAGGTAGCTGTCTTGTTGTGATTACTAACATGGGTTGGGTAGGAGTACTTGGGTAGCCACTTAGTGTGTTAGACTCAAATCAGATGCGTGTTAGGCTGACAACTTGTGATACTGGTTGGCTACTACTTTACGTCCGGTACGAGTGTTCACTTTTCCAATACCATGAGCACGAAACATGGCAATAGCGATATGTTGCCACCAACCAGATGCGATCAAGGAATGTACAAATGGTAGATAGATCCAGCCCAAGAACAGTACTTGTATGGCACATTTATCATAACAATGTCCCGCTGAATTTAGTATGCCATAAGCTAACACCGTTTCTTTGTAATGAGTACAAAATTTATGGGCACCAACATAGACGTAATGAATTTGGCGTAGTTCACTCCCTAGTCGTACTCGAACATCACCATCCCTCATTTACTATGCAATTATAATATCTTGTACAGCTCATGCTCGCAAATCGTAAAGACAGACTTGATGAGCGGAACAAAGTCTCAAGAATGAATTGTCATCTGCTATATCGTCTCTTGAGGTATGCTAACTACGTAATTTACGGCAGCAATGCAGTCAACATATTTCATGTTATTTTTAGCTCGATGGATTTAAATGGAGTCGATGCTGATTCAGATGACAGTTTTGTGGAGTCTGATTCAGAAGATGGGGGCTACGCATCGTAGAATCGACTTTGCGCAGTCGTAGACATATCTAGACCTACTCTGCAGTCTGCATCTTGTGGAAATCGTGATCGCACGCACAAACACCTCTTCTGCATCAATCAATCTTGGTTGTACTATGTTTTTTCTGAGCTTCTCCAATCACGCCATTACATTAACTTGCACATTGCACACCTTGGTGGAAAGTTGTAGTGTTTGCTATGCCTTCACAAAGATGCAAATTTTGCTCTGTATTGTTCTCATGCTCACCAGAGTTTTATCATGTGAGCTGTCGTTAATTGCCATTACTTTATGACTGTGAACTGCATTTTTTTTCAATTAACGGTTGTTAATATTATATTATGATGAGCATATGTGGCGATATTTCATTGATATCAGCAGCAGCAGGTTAGAAGTAGAGTTTTATCATGTGAGCTGTCGTTAATTGCCATTACTTTATGACTCTGAACTGCATTTTTTTTTCAATTAACGGTTGTTAATATTATATTAAGACAAACAGACAAACAGACAAACAGACAAACAGACAAACAGACAAACAGGCTCTTTTATTTATATAGATGATGATGAGCATCTGTGGCGATATTTCCTTGATATCAGCAGCAGCAGGTTAGAAGTTGTGTGGCTCATTGCCTCTAACTCTGGAATCTGGTGGGAGTGACCTATTCTGAATTTGACACTGCGAAGAGTGCTGCCATTGTGCTACCGTTGTGACAATGATGGGTGCGACATGGAGTGCATCCTTTTCTGTGGAAGTTGTGTACGGGCTGCTTCCGGCCATTGTACGGCTTGATAATTCGAGTCTACGTTGCATGTTCCTTTTGGATCCAACTTTCTACTGATATTTGCCGATCATCTGATTCCGAAAGAAGTTTTACCATCATTGGCTCGAAGTGCTGTATATGGTGAATCCTTTATGTTGCTTCATCCATGTGTGTGTTTGCTAAATACACGTATTCTATTCAAACTTCAACTACGGTAGGTTACGTGAATATGGGAGTTTGAGATGCGCGAAACCTGGAATTCTCTATCCTAGTCCTTCTCACTAAGTTCAAACAGATACCAACACCGGCCCTGCGGCCCATCATACTAAGGCTTTTCTAGTTGATTTATACCCACCACTGTAACACTACCGTAGTTGTACCTAACCCAGGTACCTATAGCCTCGCTGCAAGTGTTCGAGCGTAGCTTGAAGCTTAGCATAGGTGCCTGCAATATGTCAGCAACTAGCAACCCCTAAAAATCCGGTACCGATATGGAACTGTTCGTGTTCATGGGTTTGTTTGCAGTCCATTCGCTAACAGTACTTGAATGATGACTGATGGCTCATCATAGTGTTGAGTATGTGATGCTATGCTCACTTTTTCATCTATTGTAGTATATCTTCATCTCGTATGCTTGTGTTTTAGCTCATGGTTTTTCTTGGTGGTGGAATCATCTCTAAACTTGGTTCTTATCGTATCATAATGGGCTCGTTTTTCTTTAATATTTCTTGGAATGATGCTGTATCTCCTTGGACCGGAGTGCTACAGTACTACTTTTTGGCTTTGTTTTTCATTTTAGAGTTGTGAGTTCAACGATAGACTTATGATGGTCTTCTACTTTGCCATTTAGACATTCCATATGTGGGTAGCCACCCACAACATAGGTCATTAAATCGCTCATGATTTAACAGTGACTTTTTTTCTTGTTCCAACCCATCTCATTTACCCGGGTTGGGAACTTTGAGATTTTTACCGCTGTCTTACAGCCGCAGACCGTACAGCGTACTATGTGAGCATGTTGCACCACTCATCTGCAAGTTCTGATGTGGCTGGTGGGGATCAAACCGTAGGGGCAGGTGCCCTGCTCCGAATCAATTGAGCTAGCTTGTCTGCTGAACTATGTATAAGAATGATAATGATTGTAACGAAGATCACCACAGATTTAACGTCCAGCCATGGCCTACTTTATTACATTCGGCCGAGAAAATTAGTAGGCTTATCTCCGATTGTTCGACGAGAGCGCTATAGCGTAACAACGAGTCCCTACCTCCAATATGGCCTACTATCTGAAGTAAAATGCTTAAGATTACCTTGCTCATGTTTAATTACATTGATAAAATGAGCTTCGCGACATTGCAAATGGAAATCTGCAGTTGAAAATTTCCCTTTACATCTCTAATGTCGACAGATCGTAGAAAAAATTACAGTAACTATGTTGATAATGTAGGAAGGAAATGTATACAATCTCTACACCACTGCAGATACCTGCAGCAGAAAAATCACAGTAGGCTATACCCAACCTTACGATAGACCTACTGGTTTTGAAACAAGAAATATGCAACTGAATATACGCAGTGAAACCTACTGTACGAGTGTCTGTACATACTGTACATACATACTGAAGTAAAATGCATAGCCCATCCACGTACGTCATCCACGTACGATTCTTGCTGATTATTTACCAAGTAGACGCAGAATTACAAAGAGCAAAATTTTGGCTGACAAGGCCCTGCTTCATCAATTTCCATATCATGCATGCAAATGAACGCTCACCAGCAATGGCTGAGAACCCAGTGTCAGACTGACGTGACCTGATCTATTGTATCAGATATTCTGTTCATTAGTAATATACTCGTCACCCGGCAACAATACATTCAGATCCCACGATCCACTAGAGATCTTGCTCACGGGCGATACCAGATATCAAATTTATTCAGAGTTTCAATAGCGCAAGACAAATAATACATTTTAATGCAGAAACAAATCCAATTCATTTATTCCCCATTTATCACCCTCTATAACGTTGAGCTTGTAATGCCGTCTGGTCACGGGGCATCTGCCACTATTCTCTTTTGTCACTTAAAAGCCTGGTGGAGGGCCGCTGTCCCGTCCACTGTAAAAATAACAAGAATATTCAGTCAACAGATTATTTGAGCAACGTTATGGATTAAACAAGAACCCCGTAAGCAATGCCTCAAATAAACAACCGTATCTACATAGGCCTATGTACGATCATCCCTTTTTTTAGTGCATAATTAGCTAGATTGGCACGTCCAAATGTAAATATATGGAGTGGAACATGCACAGACCAAGTTAGTCGGAGAATTCATATGGTGGTAGCGTAGCATTATGCGGCGTTATTGGTTCTTGCTTATGTGTTCAATCAATATGAATTAGTACTAACCGGTGGAGTTGCTACACTACATTACAAAATGTCGAACTGACTTGAGATCTAACAAATTTATTCCGGAATATACACGACACAAGCGGTAACATTGGGATACCTGCGTTACCGCTGTAGGAGCCTTTTCCTAAAGAGCTGCCTTGCCTGCTTTATTAGCCAACCTGTCAACGCCACACAATGCAAGAGAGTATCTCGAAGCTGCGCACTCTATTACCAGACAACAAGAATGAATCATTCCTGTACCACGCTTCCGGTGGAAGTGTGGTCGGCACGGTAAACACGTATCAGTAGCATGATACTAAATCAGAAAACAGTGAACACAGAAAGAATATGTACATGATAGCCACTATCGATTTTATAAGTAGTTAGGCATTACAATATAGGTCGCTACACCACCCCCCGCCAGATCGTGGCTACTCAAGTTTTAAACCGGGGAGGAAGATGAATTCTTCGTCCGAGTCGTGTGTAAACGGGAGAGTCGTTAGGATGCCGGTGATCCGGTTCTTGGGTAACGCTATCTTTTGGCGGCGTCGGATTTCCAGTAAAGGGGACCTGCGCGGGCGGGCGTCCTCTTCTCGGGGGTTGTGCCACGACGGATGGTTGGTCAGGGTCGACGTAGGCTGGTTTTAATCGGTCTGCGGAAACGACTTCTTCCTTCATGCCGATGCGAAGTTTGAAGGATTTTTGTCCGGGTGAAAGCACCTCGAACGGCCCATCGTACGGTCGTGTCAGTGGGTGTCCTTGGGCGCCTCTCCGCACAAAAACATATTTAGCGTTAGCGAGATGCGGGATGATTCGTGATGAGGTATTGCCGTGCGACGACGTCGGAATTGGGCGTAAAGCACCCGCGGTCTGTCGGAGTTGGCTGAGATAGTCATGATAGGAGGTGCGGTACTGGGGAGTGGCCAAAAAGTCGGATGGTACGGAAATCGCTTGACCGTATACGAGTTCGGCGGAAGACGTACCCAGATCCTCTTTGGGAGTAGTCCGAAGCCCTAGTAGAACCCAAGGAAGTTCGTCGGCCCAACCCGGGTGGGTACAGCGGGCCTTCAGAGCTGCCTTCATCGTCCTGTGGAAACGCTCCACCAGGCCATTGGCCTGTGGGTGATACGATGTAGTGCGGTGTAGTTCGGTGCCCAGCAGTGCGCACACTGCTCTCCAAAGGGTGGACGTAAACTGAGGTCCCCGGTCCGACGAAACGTGCAATCCAATGATACACGAATGCACGTGCACAACCCGCGGCAGAGGTGTCGGAGATGGGTATGGCTTCTGGCCATCTCGTGAATCTGTCGACTATCGTCAGTAGGTGGGTGTGGCCTCGCGAAGGCGGTAACGGGCCCACGATATCGATATTTAGATAATCGAAACGCCGTTCGAACTGACATTTAGTAGGGTTTATGACAAGTCCGTGTTGTTCAAATCGGGAGAATAAGTGTCGTAAGTCAGTCAAGTGTTGGGTTTCCGTTTGGCTCGCGATCAAGACATCGTCGAGATAAACGAAGACGTTGTCAAGACCTTGGCAGACAGAGTCCATCATGCGCTGAAAGGTTTGGGCCGCATTTTTCAGGCCGAACGGCATGCGCAGGAATTCATACAGACCGAAAGGTGTGGCGATTGCCGTTTTGGGGACGTCCTCGGTCTTAACGGGAATCTGAAAATACCCTTTCACGAGATCGACCTTGGAGAATATCGATTTGCCGTGCAGGTTGTGTGAGAAATCTTGGATATTAGGGACAGGGTACCTGTCAGGCGTGGTGACATCATTTAAACGTCTGTAGTCACCGCAGGGTCGGCTCTCGCCGTTGGCTTTGGGCACCACGTGGAGAGGTGAAGCCCACTGGCTGTGTGATCTACGTACAATACCCAGTCTCTCCATATTGTCAAACTCATCCTTTGCGGCTCGCAGGCGCTCCGGGTGCAATCTTCTGGGGCGCGCGTAGACCGGCTGACCAAAAGTGGTGATGTGGTGTTCTACGTCGCTAGATGCAGTTGTTTTCTATGAAGCAGGTTAGATTGCCGAGACCAGTTGCCAGAATAAGGCCGAGTTTTGCCGAGGGGTACGTGCTTATCAATCAAGTCCAGCAGTAGCCCCTTGAGTTTGCACCAAATATCGTCAATAGAAGAAGTCGCACTATGCAGGAAAGTTTCCCAGTCAATGTTCCCAAGCGCATGGGATATGGAATGGTAGTCGCATTTCGAGAAATTCCGGAAATAAGACGGCTCACCCGGAAATATGTTGTCAAAAGGCCCGACGTAACCCTGAATTATGAAGTGGTCCGATGTCGCCAAGGGTGGGGAGATAGATTTAAGGTGATATAAATCAGGTTCATTGGAGAAGACCAGATCAAGGGTATTTCCAGCCACATGCGTGGGTGCGGCAACATGCTGGGTGAAGCCCAAACCACACAGGAAGTCGGCAAGTCGCTGGTCGCACTCAGACGGAGCCCGACTCCTAGCGCCCCACGTAATTGTAGAGAGGTTGAAATCACCAAGAAACAAATGGCAAACATTGGGTTCATAGGTCTCCGATATGTACTTAATGAGAGAGGAGATTGAGTCACTAGGGCATGGAGTACATGAGCGGTAAACCAAGCTGCATCGAAAGAGCTTGGTACTAATCGAGAAGACATCAACCGTCAACAATTCAAAATATTCATTAGCCAACGTGGCCATTGTCACGAATCGCAAATGCTTAGGGATCAGGCAGAGGACCCCACCCCCCGACTTCTTGCGAACCCTATCATCTGATCTGACTATATGGAAATTATTTCCAACATTTCCAAGTACACTGTTAGGTGTGTCAGTAGACAGCCAGGTCTCTGTCACGCAAAAAAGTCCCATTGGGTCACTATCACATAGAAATTGGAAATCAGACAACTTGTTACCAAGACTGCGGGCATTTAAAAGGTAAATTGGCAAAAGAAATTCTCCATTTTTCGCACGGCTGGTGACATTCAGTTTTCCGCGTTTGCTGCCCTTATCGGACGGGTGCTTTCAATTATTTTTCCACCTTTAATGATTACTCTCTACCGCCGGAACCCCAGCGAGTCTAACAGGATCAAGTGGTTATCGACCGCCAAGGCCGCCAGGAAAAGTAAGCGATATGATGCTGCTCGTGAGGAGACGAAAGTTCTGGAGAGCCATGACGAAAGGAGATTTTGGAGATTTATCAAATCTAAAATGTCCAGTAAGTCGTGCGTTCCATGTTTATTGTCGACAAGCAATGATCCTATCCTGAATGACAAGATGAAAGCTAACGAATTTAATTCTCACTACGGGTCAGTCTTCGTACAAGACAATGGTATTCCTCTGCACTTTCCGCCCTTCCTACAAGTCAGGAAACCCTTTGAACCAATATCATGGGATTATAATGTGGTATCTCAGCATCTGGGTTCTCTGGCCCTCAAAAAGAGTTGTGGAGTTGATGGGATCCCGCAGTTCTTTGTTGCTAAGCTTGCCTCTGAGCTGGCTGAGCCGGTGTCTGTCATGTTTGAGAAGTCCTTCATGCTTGGGTCACTTCCGCAGGAGTGGAAAACGTCAAAAGTGATTCCAATTTACAAGAAGGGTGAACGGACAAGACCTATCAATTACAGACCGGTATCACTGCAATGTTCTATTAGCAAGGCGATGGAGTCTATCATTAAAGATCACCTGGTCGATCATCTTATCAGTAACGATTTTATCTCTGTTCAACAGTTCGGGTTCTTGGCAGGCCGCTCTGCGACCGAACAAATGCTACAATGCTGGAACGAATGGACTCGCGATATAGACGCGGGGTACTTCGTCGATGTTATCTATCTTGATCTTGCGAAGGCCTTCGATACCGTTTCTCACCCAAAACTCAAACAAGTGCTGGCAAATTTCGGACTTCCTGCGGGTCTGGTTGCTTGGTTGGACGCATATCTGTCGAACCGGAAGCAAGTGGTTGAGATTGGCGTGGAGTCATCCGAGTTGATCGATGTCTTATCTGGGGTGCCTCAGGGCAGTAAGTTGGGTCCCGTCTTATTTCTGATGTTCATTAACAGCATGACAAGGGTAATCAACTTCGGAAGGATCAAGCTATTTGCCGATGATGCTAAGATTTATCTCGGCTTGCGAGATTCGAACCAAGCTAGCATGTTAGCTACAGATCTTGCCTCGGTATTGTCATGGATAGAAGTGATGCAATTGAGGCTTTCTGCCAGCAAATGTGCCGTTCTCCATCTCGGCCATACGAACCCTAAATGTCAGTACTATATTAATGGCATTGCTGTTCCAGTTGTTAACGAATTTTCTGATTTGGGCATTACGGTGACCTCAGACTGTAAGTTCTCGAAACACGTTGACAAAATATCTTCGTCCGGCCACCGGACATCTAATTTGATTCTTAGATGTTTTACCTCAAGAAAGCCCAATTTTTTGATAAAGTTGTTTAAAGCATATGTGCGCCCTAATCTTGAATATGGCACTGAAGTCTGGAACCCTTATCTACTCAAGGACATCCAGAAAGTAGAGCGTGTTCAACGGGCCTTCACCAAACGTATACCCGGACTGGGTCATTTGCCTTATGAACAGCGTTTAGCAGCTCTATCAATACCTTCCCTAGAGTTACGTCGCCTGCGACGGGATATGATCATGGTATATAAAATCCTCCACGGTCTCTCATGTATACCATTCGATTCGTTTTTTTCCTGGGCCTTGTACGGTGGCACTAGGTCCAACATGTACAAGCTTCGATTACCTCTAGCCCGACGTGACTGCCATAAGTATTCCCTTGCTGTTAGAGTCATAATGACTTGGAATTCTTTGCCTCATAGTGTTGTTGACTCGAACACTCTCTCGACCTTTAAATTCCGACTATTACATACCGACCTGTCAAATTTTATTAAGGGGGGGTATTAGCGACCGCATTCGGTCCATCCTCTTCTTACTGGCCTTTTTGTTCTTTTTTCTGTCTGTATGCTTAAATGTGCGAGCCGCTCGGCTGGTGAATAAATATACAATACAATACAATACAATACGTCGTGTGCGGGCTGTCGTAAATGAAAGGACGGTTGGGTAATGGTTGGAAATTCGTCGAGTAATCTGGAATATGCCGTCGGAGGGTGTTTCTCGACGGCATGAAGTTGCTTGTCGTTGGACCACGATGCTGCGACGACGGCAGTGCGGCAAGTTGACGCTTCAAGTAGACGTCGGCCACCGATGTCGACGAGTAGGCCGTGGCGTAGAAGAAAGTCTGCTCCAAGGATGGGACGTGAAACGTCTGCGATGATGAAGCGGCAGTCGTACGCCTTGGTGCCGATGCGCAGTGTTTCATGCCGGAACCCGTAAGACTTAATATTGGAGCCGTTTGCAGCGACCAGAGATATAGTCGTTCTCCTGGAACGGCGATCAACGCGAGTTGCCGGTAGAATGCTGACTTGGGCCCCTGTGTCAACCAAGAACCCGCGTCCAGTCTTCGCGTCGTTGATAATGAGGAGGCTGCTACCAACACCGCCAACCGCGTCAGCCTCTAACTGCGGTCGGCGTGGTCGTTTCCCGCGCCGGACTTTTGTTGTGTCGATTGCGCTTTTAAGTTGGGCGTGGCTGCGTGGCCGGTGTGCTTGGATAATAGGCCGGCGAAGGCACATCCCTTCAAGCATTTCCTAGCCTTCATACCGAAGGATTTGTGGTAGCGGCAAATGAAGGTGCCAGCGGCGCCGTTTACCTCCGCGTCGTCGCGGCTACTCTGGGTGGGGGTACCGTCGACAGTTTTGAGCGCGCTGACGCTGGCCTGTTGTTACGCCACGAAAATCCTATCAGCTGTCTCTGCCAATCGCGATCCGTAGACGTTGCCATGGCTATCCGAACCTGGGCGGGCAGCTGCGCCGACCAGAAAGCGCGAAGCAATGTTTCTTGACTACCCCCCAACGCACGCATGTGTCGTAAGAGCCCGGAAGGGTTCCTGTCGCCAAGACCGCTGATGTTGAGAAGTTCGACATCTCTCACATCTTGTGGTTTGTCGTAGACCTTAATTAGTGCGGATTTGATGGCAATATACTTATCTGCAGCTGGAGGGTCAGTAAGCAAAGAGGAAATCTCGTTCGCAGTGGCATTGTCTAGAATGGAAACGACGTGGTTGAATTTCGTGTCGTCTTGAGTGATATTCGCAGAACGGAACTGTGCTTCGGCTCTCGCGAACCATAATCGAGGATTGTCAGTCCATAGGGACGGGAGCTTGACGCTTACGGCATGTGCTGCTGGCGGCGTGGCGAGTTGCTTCAACGCATGTGTCAGTTCATGAATAGCTTCGGCATCCATACTGTGCAGTTGTGGCTGTCGCGGTGCTGTATTGCGTGTAGTCTTCTAGAGTCTTCCAAAAGTTTCGGGGTCACCAGTGTAGGAGCCTTTTCCTAAAGAGCTGCCTTGCCTGCTTTATTAGCCAACCTGTCAACGCCACACAATGCAAGAGAGTATCTCGAAGCTGCGCACTCTATTACCAGACAACAAGAATGAATCATTCCTCTACCACGCTTCCGGTGGAAGTGTGGTCGGCACGGTAAACACGTATCAGTAGCATGATACTAAATCAGAAAACAGTGAACACAGAAAGAATATGTACATGATAGCCACTATCGATTTTATAAGTAGTTAGGCATTACAATATAGGTCGCTACACCGCTATATATACCGGTATATCCACTATCACTGGTATACACCAGGAACTGCGGCACCTGCGATACCTGATGAGTATATCCACTGGCCCCACAAGCTAGGGTGCTACTTTACGAACACTGACCACTGACGAGGCATTGGCATTTTCACCAAATTCGGATCGAACTTGACTTGTCTATAGGGTCTCCCTATGACAGGTTTAGATTACCGGATAAATGTAATAGTATTGCTGCCACAATGTAATAATATTGATTTCTTATATAAACGGTAATTTATTCGATAGGTCGACAGTCAGTCAACAATAATAACGACGAAGAGTCGCAGAACACGTGCTAGTATAGATAACTAAACTACTAGTTATCTATAGTGCTAGCTGTTGCGTTGCACTACTAAATAGCAATAGCGAGCATAAGGCAAATATCACTACAATAAATTCTTCCCTCTGCTTATATGGGGAGGATTAGAGTGTTTTGGGGACAACATTTGTGGGGTCGGTAAACTTACGATGTTCACCATACTAGGAGAGATGTTGCCATAAGGCATTTGTATATTAACTGAGCCTACATGACAGGCCGGAGGAGAACGTATATGTCACGCGTCAGCAACCTATTTGTCATGCTACGTATATGTCATGCTACTGGTATGTCAGGTCGGAGCACTACGTATATGTCAGGCGACTACTTATTTGTCATGCTACCTATATGTTGGGAGAAACGTATATATCACGAAAATACCTATATGTCAGGTAAATCGCACCAACCCTCCTCGCAAACTTAGCTCTCTAACGGATAAATCGCATAAGTTCCAAGCTGCCGACGGGATTCTATACAAACACATTCAAGCGTGACAATTGCTCGTTTCGTCTCTATTATAGCACTCTATGGTGTAAGGTCGCGACTCCGCAGACTCCGGGTACGATCTGAACCGAAGGTCAGTGATATCGGGTATCTGGTACCATTGATATCCGGCAGCTAGTCCACAACACCACCACGCCCCCACTCAATCACCGTTTCATTGTATCTGTTATTGTATACCGATTCGTTATGTATATCTGTCCATCGCTAAAATGTTTTAGCAAATTCCAAGGCTATGTTGCGACAGTTTCTGAGAATCTCTTTCTCAATGTCCTGTAATATCTATAATGGACAGTTCCCAATTAAGTAAATATATTGGCAAATATCTAATTGTTATACAATGGCTTTTACGAGCGGTTCGATGATATAGTAGCCCCTTTCCTACTGTAACTGAAAAATGTAGAAAGAGGACGTGAGTCATATCACAGATAACAAATATTTCTTATGATAGTTATGTCAGCTTTCGTGCGGACAAGGCGAGACTTACCTTACGGCATCTTGCTCTCAGTTACAGTTATTATCAGCAGACCATGCGTGAGCTTTGAAATTGTCCGGTATATCTACATTAGCGCTTGGTGCCTATATTTCATGCAATTTTCTCCAGCGAAATGGAAAAAATCAACAATAATACGCAGTCGACAAGTAAAGACGAGGATAGTCGCAGTGACAACCCGTCAGGCGATTCCGGCATTGTTAACAAGTCAGAAAATGTACCCATACAAGATGATGATTCCTTTACCCCGAAAGGGAAAGGCGACGGTTCGGAAGACCACAATGGTGTTGCAGACAAGAAAGCGTTAGAGTACAAAAAGTCCGAAAATCATATGAAAAAAAAATATCTCCTCAGGTTAGTGTTCCTTCCCTCTCTTCATAGTGCAAATTCCACTCCTGGACTCTACCAAAATAATGTGCCAACCACCTTGCTCTAAACTGCAAGTCCATCGATCTTGAGTTTTTGGGATTCGGTGATCCTATATTTTATGTACAAAGGAATAAATTGAAAATGACTATATTGGAGTGATCGTTACGATACTGTACCGGTGCCACAATAAAAAATTGAATTCAAAATGATCGTACAGATTGCTAAAGAAGGCATGGCGTAGGTATGAAGCATTCCGTTCACTGGATATCACACAGATTGACGGATACCACAGATAAAAAAGCAAGCCCAGGAACTGCCCTGAAACTCTACTTCAGTTGTCTTCCGGATTTGATACTATACTATACTATTTCTGCTCTTTAGAAGCTCAAAAGATGATGCTTCGGAAGATGACAATTCTATGGAAACAGATGTCACAAACGAGATTTTAGTCAATGCAGACACTGATGGCGATATCAGTCAGTCTACAGTTGATACAAGGTGTAAACGTACAAAAATTGTTAAGAAGCGCAAAAAATCTGTGGCGAGCTCCAAAAATGATTCTTCGGAAGATGACAATTTTATGGAAACAGATGTCACAAACGAGATTTTAGTCAATGCAGACACTGATGGCGATATCAGTCAGTCTACAGTTAATACAAGGTGTAAACGTGCAAAAAATGTTGAAAAGCGCAAAACATCTGTGGCGAGCTCAAAAAATGAATTGACTACACTATTGAAAAAAAATGAATCTGATGAAGCCCCTCCCAACACTGAAATTGTTGCTGATGTGGAAACAGAAACATATTCAACTAGTGAGAGTGACAGCTCAGATGATTCCATCTCGAGTATTTCCAGCTTGATCATCTCTGGGTGTGATACGGATATTGGTTCGTTGTCATCGTACAGTTGTTCTGAGCAATCAGATTACGATAAATCCGATGACGAAGAATGGCTCTCGAAACATGTCGATCCCATTCAACCACATACATGGAGCACTGTGAAAGAGTTGCATAAACGCCAATATGGATGTCATCATCTTTCCTGGCAGAAAAAGGTGCGTATGTAGTGCCATTATTGGTAGGCCTGTGCAGTTTTTAGGTAGACCTAGCTGGTTGTTTTAATCTAATCCTTCTGGGTGTAAAGTCTAAATTCCTTTATACCGGTGCTGTGTTGTACTCCCGACTTTGTGATGCAGTGATAGGGTCATTGGGCAAGAAACTGGTTGGTTGTGGCCGTAGGTTCCAATTACAGCTGCACTATAAGAAAGATGGGAAAATGATACCGTCCGTGGACCATAGCTAAATGGCCTCACTGCCTCAGATTTTGTGGATAGCCTACCAACTCGGTAAAGCGGTGCCTCAGCCAGTCAGCATAAGCACATCATACGCACTTGATGTCCATATGTACTAGTGGTCTAAGTGTTAAATGTTTACGTATTGCTGAAGTCTGTGTAAATGCAGCAAAAATCAAAATCAAGAGCATGAAGTAATTATGGTCATGTCGCATTATCCAGTCATTGTATGGTATTTATATGAAACAATGTTGTAATGGTCCAATGATGGCAGCTTCTATTTTCTATTTGTTTGTCGGAATATCAAATCCAATGTCATAATTCTTTCGTTTGGCTTTTTTCTCTTTGAACTAGACGGGTAGCCGCACATCAGCCACTACTTGGTCGCCTCACAAGTCACTTCATTAGGCGACATAAATAGATGACATGGTCTGCACCACACTCGCGGCCACACTGGATGCAAGATCTCATTTGTGAAGAGACCACCTATACCTGAAGCATCCCACCCCCGTTCTGAGACTAATAGACCGATGTTATACCGTTTCTGTTGCATCGTGTCAATCTTTGTTATTCCTAGTTTATGATACATAGCCTATACCTTGCAATTTTCAGGTGAGACGATCACGGAGCCTTACTTCAAGGTTAGAGCAACAATATACCTTAGACGGTCACGAAGGTAAGCATGGTATTCAACCTGTCTCTGAAGTGGTACTCTGTGAGTCTGTGTGAAGGCACGCAACATGCTATGGGTAGCGTGCTGTCATTGCATAGTGATCCTGTGTGTAACACTCCGCTCCTTCATCACCATCCATCTTCACCTGATAAAGGAGCGGATTTCCGAAAGCTTGTGAATTATATTCCAATAAACTGAACTCGGTGTTAAATCTGTGGTGAATTTTCTATTTTCCTATCTTTTATATTGTAGTCTACAATGTAATGCGGTAGACCTGTAGTTGCTTATATGTATGTACCTTTTGCCAATTCGGATATTGCTTTAATTTAGAATGGCTCAACGCTCTACATTTCAACCAGAAAGGAACTTTACTTGCATCTTGCAGTGACTATCAAGATATCAAGATATGGGACTTTCAGTCTAGCGACAGGAAACCATATATATCTTACAATTCTGGCCATCGAAGCAACGTGTTCCAATCGAAATTTATGCCAAACTCTAACGACTTGACTATTGTCAGTTGCGCAAGAGATGGTCAGGTATGATGGTATCTGCTGTCATCCATTTCAAGACTACACAAAAACTTATTTCTACATTTGCAGGTTCGAATGGGGTGTTTATCACTTACGGGTACTTGCCAGGACACAAAAAAATTGCGCGACATAGAGGCTCCGCGCATAAGTTAGCGCTTGATCGCGCTGGAAGTAATTCTGTATTTTTCTCCTGCGGTGAAGATGCCGTCGTGATGAGATATGATTTGAGGGAAAATAAGTAAGATTTTACGAGTACCTTTTTATTATATCTTGCATTTTGATGCATGGGGTCTTCTTTATTAACAGCCCATCAGCAAAACTTATTACTGTGAAGGAAAATACCAGAGAAGTACCTTTATATTCTATCGATACGAACCCGCGACAACCGTTTCAATTTGTTGTTGGTGGCAGAGATGAATGGGCTAGGGTGTACGACCGCAGAATGTTGAATTTGGAAAACACACAAGTCTTCGCAAAGTATTCTCCGAGCGACTTGCCATTATCGATGGTGATAAGTTAGGCATTATATTAGTAGCAATCTTGTGCGGATATAATATATATATATATCATATTATGATACTGTTTAACATAGCACGAAAAACAGTGTATCCGATGTTTTGCATTGGAATTTTGAATGCGCAATCCCAAGATGTCTACCCCATGTAGGTTGGGTCTGCTATCATGCCTTCTAAGTCATTTTTTTATTGAACACTTAACATCAGTATTATGATTTTGTTAATTTCTATTTGTGTCTAGATGTTTATTACTCAGCCAAGAGAGCATTTTAATCATCAGCATTTCAATTTTGATAATCCTTATCCTCCATATTGCAGCAAACATAACTTGTGTTGTCTATAATCACGATGGTCAGGAACTGCTTTGTAGTTACAATGATGACATCATTTATCTGTTTGATACGACACAATCATGTTCGAAAGAATTTCAGAGAAAGTAAGATTTTCCTGCAAGTTCTTTTATGGGGAAGAGGATATATTGTGATTCAAATTCCCTTGATACAGTCAGAAGCGTGTCCTGCACACGATCCTTGTCGACTGCATCTTGAATTAATTTATGTTTAGGTTCAAAGGTCACCGCAATGGTGCAACTATCAAAGGAGTCAATTTCTACGGACCAAATTCGGAATTTGTTGTTTCTGGAAGCGAGTGCGGAAATATCTTCTTGTGGGAGAAAGCATCCTCTCAGGTACATATACGTTAGACCAAAAAGTGTCGTCCTCTTGCTGACTAGTCAAGTGCAGTAAAGCTAAGTCACCAATGGGTTTGGCTTACGACTGATGTTGAGATTTGACTTCTCTCTCACTTTTTCATGCTATGGCCAATTGACCATTGGCTTAATTAATTCCCATTCGGAGTTTGCCTATATCTGCTAGCTGACTGAGCTGCCAAGTCACCTTCGATGATTCAATGAATCCGAGCGCCCCATCTAAACACTGATTGGTGTTTCCCTTCATTGCATCACGTTTTTATATTAGGGATATCGATCCTTTTTTTATATAATGCATATTGCATATTTCCGTAATCGGATTCGTGTTTCGCTCTGAGCAAATTCACAAAACAGAGACCGCTGCACAATGAAAGCGGATTCGCATTTTATGCAAGGAGCCGTTGTTCCGCTGATTGCACAGCGTTTTTGTACTGTGCACAATTTCATAATCTCCTTCATGTATCACGTTGGAGCAAATTCACAAGAGGCTACTGTACTATTATTTAGGTCGTACGTTTCATGCCCGGTGACGATGGTGGTATGGTCAATGTGCTGGAGCCTCATCCAAACTTGCCAATTTTGGCTACCAGCGGATTGGACTGCAATGTCAAAGTTTGGGCGCCTACTGGTGATGGAGAAGTTGATGAGACAAAGTTGAAAGCAGTAAGTTTTTTGGAGGTAGCTGTCTTGTTGTGATTACTAACATGGGTTGGGTAGGAGTACTTGGGTAGCCACTTAGTGTGTTAGACTCAAATCAGATGCGTGTTAGGCTGACAACTTGTGATACTGGTTGGCTACTACTTTACGTCCGGTACGAGTGTTCACTTTTCCAATACCATGAGCACGAAACATGGCAATAGCGATATGTTGCCACCAACCAGATGCGATCAAGGAATGTACAAATGGTAGATAGATCTAGCCCAAGAACAGTACTTGTATGGCACATTTATCATAACAATGTCCCGCTGAATTTAGTATGCCATAAGCTAACACCGTTTCTTTGTACGAGTACAAAAGTTCTGGGCACCAACATAGACGTAATGAATTTGGCGTAGGTCACTCCCTAGTCAAACTCGAACATCACCATCCCTCATTTACTATGCAATTATAATATCTTGTACAGCTCATGCTCGCAAATCGTAAAGACAGACTTGATGAGTGGAACAATGTCTCAAGAATGAATTGTCATCTGCTATATCGTCTCTTGAGGTATGCTAACTACGTAATTTACGGCAGCAATGCAGTCAACATATTTCATGTTATTTTTAGCTCGATGGATTTAAATGGAGTCGATGCTGATTCAGATGACAGTTTTGTGGAGTCTGATTCAGAAGATGGGGGTACGCATCGTAGAATCGACTTTGCGCAGTCGTAGACATATCTAGACCTACTCTGCAGTCTGCATCTTGTGGAAATCGTGATCGCACGCACAAACACCTCTTCTGCATCAATCAATCTTGGTTGTACTATGTTTTTTCTGAGCTTCTCCAATCATGCCATTACATTAACTTGCACATTGCACACCTTGGTGGAAAGTTGTAGTGTTTGCTATGCCTTCACAAAGATGCAAATTTTGCTCTGTATTGTTCTCATGCTCACCAGAGTTTTATCATGTGAGCTGTCGTTAATTGCCATTACTTTATGACTGTGAACTGCATTTTTTTTCAATTAACGGTTGTTAATATTATATTATGATGAGCATCTGTGGCGATATTTCCTTGATATCAGCAGCAGCAGGTTAGAAGTTGTGTGGCTCATAGCCTCTAACTCTGGAATCTGGTGGGAGTGACCTATTCTGAATTTGACACTGCGAAGAGTGCTGCCATTGTGCTACCGTTGTGACAATGATGGGTGCGACATGGAGTGCATCCTTTTCTGTGGAAGTTGTGCACGTGCTGCTTCCGGCCATTGTACGGCTTCATAATTCGAGTCTACGTTGCGTGGCATTCCGCACCAACAACCTGATGCCACATTATAATAGCATACCGCAAGCCCCTGTCCCAGTGACTAAGCTGACAGCGTTCTGATAGGAATCTCCGAAACAAGCGCTGGTTGATATAGTGCAAACCCAGGGATGTCATGAGTGTGTGAACAGGAATTTATGTGGTTTGATGTACAGTGCGTAAATAAGGCGTACTTTAATTGAAAAGTAGGCGATGATGCAACTGGTCAAGTTACACATTGTGAGTGAACAATGAACCTACCCGTCGTGTTGCTTCTGGGAGCAACTAGTCACAAGACGTCACGAAATTACCGTTTTCAGGTCGTGTTGGTTGATGATGGTGATTTCATAAATGTACAACACCACAAGTATTATGCGATGGATTGTTAATTCAGATTCTACTAAAACTGAATAATCAGCATTTTCCAAACTTCAGCCAAATCACTCTGTACATCTCTAGTGAAAATATCACTCCTTACTTGCCACCACTTGAAATTCGATGACAAGACAATGAGTATCAAAATGATTCTGTACTTGATATGATAGACATGTAATTTTGGTTGCGGCAATGCAAGACAAAATATTTCAAATCGCGGCCGTGGAAAACTTGAACATTCTTTGTGGAAACTCTTATAATATCTATATGAATCATCGCACTGCTTCAAGATTTTGTACTTCACTTCACATAAGGTAGAGGTCAAAAGTCAGAATCAGGCTTCAGTAGTAGGTGTGTCATTCAGCTACTGCTTCACAATTCGTCTTTCTTTACAGATGTTTTCTCGTTGACATATTTTAGTAAATCATCGAGTTCCCGACCGCCTTGATATTTTTCAGGGTTGTCTTTGGAGTTCTTTGGTGCCCAGTATAATGTAGGGAATCCTTCTACTTGGTATTTTGTATTGGGGACGTCGTTTGCGACAGTGTCCATTTTAGCGATTACTACGTCCTTATTGTCTTTCAACTTCTTCGCCAATTTTTTGTAAATCGGTTCTAATTTCTTACAGTGTCCACACCATGGAGCATAGAATTCAACAAGTACGTCTTTGGTTTCGTCCAGGACAATTTTATCGAATGTATTTGCAACTACAACTTTAACCGGGCCGTTGTTTTTCTTAGGAGCGTTGGCTGACTTGTATTTTGGCTTTACCTCACCAGCAAGATAGCTGTTGACAAAGTCAGTCAGTACTTCACTATCAAACTCTTCCGAGGGTTCAAGCGGATATCTACGGTCTTCTTTGTCAAAAATAATGACGTTGATGTCTTCCGGTGAATCTCCCAAACCAGCTTTGTTCAATTCATCATTAAATTCATCCTCGTTTGCTATCGCAAATGTAACATCTTTCATCTCTTTTGCTACGTTCAATACTTTTTGTCTCCAAATTTGTGTGCTCTTTCTATAATCGAAGCTAAAGTCTACAGTGTAATATACGACAACGAGCGGCCGCTTTGTGTACCTTTTTCTTGCATTCACTCCTGTTCTCTGTCCAACCAATGGTACTGCATTATTATTGATGAATTCCTCAATATCGGATGCTTTAGTATCATCTTCGATCACCATTCTTCGTATTGGTTCTTCGTATTTAGATTGGAAGCGTTCCGCATGTACAACAACAATTGAACCTGTTTTAGCGTGTAAATATTCGGCAATAGATTGATCGAAAGTATGACGGAATGTAAAGTCTTCTCTGATATTATTTGCAGCTGTCTGAAATGTGGCAAGAGCTGCATCATTGTCTCCAGAAAAGATTCCAATTATTGTAATATCCGTGGCTTGGTGTAGAAGGTTCTTTGTGTTTTTCACGTCCGATATGAGCACAGATGGTGGAGAACTCTGTTCAATCATGTATGATATAATTGATGCCTGGTCCCGTCCTCCCTTGTATTCATACTCTTGCCCTTTGCGAAACAATTTCAAAGTAGGATAGCCACTTATATCAAATTTACTTGCCACTTTAGTTTCAGCAGTAGCATCAACTTTAGCAAGTGGAATCGGTGGGTCTTCTTTCTTCAGCTCTTGCGCAGCGCTTTCGTATTCAGGGGCAAGTTTCTTGCAATGACCACACCACGGCGCATAAAATTCGACTAAAATAAGTGGGGCGTTGTCCACTACTTCGTCAAAATTTGCGTCGGTTAATGTGATTACTGCTTCTGGTGGGGGTTTCCAATTCGGATCGGCCAGCTCCATGACACGCGAGACCACAGCGTCTTTCGTCCGTTGTCCATCATATTTAATAGGCTTTCCTTTCTTCAAGATTAACACAGTGGGGTAACCAGTGACATCGTATTTCCCAGCTACCGATTTATGGGCAGTCGCATCAACTTTGCAAACTGGGATTTGTTCCTTTTTCAGAGTTTGTGCAATTTTTTCATACGTGGGCGCAAAACTTTTACAATGCCCACACCATGGAGCATAAAATTCAAGCAACACAACTTCCTTATCTTTAACAAAACTATCAAAATTGTCATCTGTCAGAACAACAACACCATTTTCCTCTTCGGGAGCATCACCATCGTCAAAGTCATCTTCATCTCCTTCATCTTCTGCCACAGCTAGATGTAAAGACATTACTGAAATCATGACCAGTGCCACCAACAGACATGCTTTCAGGCGACGAGTCACAATCATGTCTCGCTAGTCAATTAAACTACTACCCTAAGAAACTAGAACATTGAAAATTTGTAAAAAAATAATGTTTCAATTCAAGTACAATAATTTGGCCGCCTGGTCCCAGTCTCGCTGGATCTGGCTTTGCGATACTGCACTATTAGGCAGTTTTACCAATAGCCTACGTACTACTTTATTGCAAGTATCTTCCCTTTGCAAAGTTAAAATACAATAAATCGCCGCACAATCATGAAGCAGGATGATACCGTGAGCAGTGGTACACTAGTAAGTGCCACTGTCTACCCGCCGGCTGATGCTACACAGATTAGATGGCACTCGGCATACACCGAGGAGCAACACCTCACTTTACCACAACCTACTGTACAACGTGAGGTTGAGAGGGCAACACAATTAATAATGTGCGGTATACCCATACACCTTGCAATTACAGCTGGTTTCATGGTGTAACGGTAGGTCATTGACCATGAAGTATGAAGCCAGTACCGAGGGCCTATAGGTCCCTGGTTCAGATCCTCCACCGAGATCTTATCATACCAAAGATATTAAAAATGTTATCTGGAGCTTCCTCGCCAGACGGCAACCGGCCCACCGCATTGAGAAAACTGCGGAGATTGATTTCAATAGCCAAGCCTACCGGCTTCTTCGGCGCCCCCTTGTCCGGCGTGCGTACCGGTATACATGATTAACATAAACATCATGCTCACACACCATGTCTTAACGCCTTTGTAGTTTGTACCCTACCACTCGTCGTGTGTGTATCATGTGCATCTGTGCAAATGCAGCGGACAGAACAACGGACTATGTCTTTATCTACCTCCTTATCCATGCATCAGAACTACTTCTGTCTCAGCGACGGCGGCATTCCGATATGCAGAGTTCCGAGACAAGAGCAGAGAGCACACGTCCATCGCTTCCGGGTTCACAACGACAGGTTACATTGCATAAACAAGGATTTCTCATGCGCGGCATGACGCCATTGGTTGCGTTTAAGGAAGTCGATGACCATACGTTCACAGCGGGGTAGCCAAGCGTAAAATATTACAGCCGCTTCGTGTCCGGATCAATGCGTAGCCTAGATTGAAATTTACCGGCAACGAAAAAGATCGGGCGGGTAGGTAGTGAATGCAATAGTAAATTTCGATGTATAGGCTGTTGCTAAACGCCTAAACCCATACCGCTAAAGAAACCGACAAACGTGACAAACACAAACCAATGAATCCCGAATCAAGTCCGTAGATATGTAGGCTACAGTGTTGTCATTCGGTTTTTTGATACATTCACAGCACTGGCGGTCTGACGTAGCGGCCACGCGAGGCGCGATTGGCTTGCCACCTCAAGGATTAGCCTACTAGCTTACGAGACAGGGAAAGGACTCATATATGAACATTCGAAAAAGAGGAAGTAATTGGTGTTCGCTTCTTTGTTGTGCATCAACCTGCAGTCGCGTTAACATTCGTCGAAGCTGAAGTAAATATTTGAGTGACGTCTGCAACTGACGTCGCTATGAAATATCGAAATCGAAGCTTTTCGGGGATATATTCTACGGTAAAACACGTATAAAAACGGCAATGGCTGCAGCCGAATCGATGTTTGAAGATGAAGGCGTAAATGATGCCTACTATCGGGAAATGAAACGCGTTAGGAACAGTGAATGGTTTAAGTTTGCTAGGACATTTTTGAAAATTCCTGATTATGAAATTGATGATATCGCGAAAGATTTTGAAAAAGATATACGAGAGCAAAAGTTTCGCATGCTACACTTTTGGGGTTCAAGATTGCACGCCGGAGGGCCAGAGACACGGACCGAAACATTGCACGAGTTGATTACTGAATATCTAACTTCAAGCACACGAAATTCAGGTCAGTCCTCTCTTGTAGTTTGAAAATATAGTGTAGACCACTACCTAGACTAAAGTAGGCCATGTGTAGACCTACAGTCCTACACCGATAGGCGTATCTATTTCTTTATTGGGGTGTTGGTCGCTTAAGCTCGATCATCAGAAACCAAATAGCAAAACACAAAGTGTCATCGTTCGCATACAAAGTTACAGACGTACGCCTACGGATTCCCTGTATCACTGTATTCTATAGGCTTTTGAAAAGATATTGGCTATAGTTTGAACCAAAATATTTTAGTCACTCTAGATTGAACGAGTATGATTGAAACCTCAGTGATGCTTTGATGCGTATTGCGATAGTGTAGGCCAATATGCGATCGGCTTTCGTGACTTGAGACACCCTGATCAGCCTGTGGCCTAGGCCATGGCACAAACTACACCGCTTAAACTTAAAGAGTGTCATCTTTACTGGGTTAGAAAAGCTTCGGCTCGGGGACTGGCAGAGCTCCGAAGGCTTACGGACTTACTGCAATTATGAATAGACTGAGACTATGGACTATATAGGCTAATAAATATACTATATTTGTGATGAGCTGGTGACACCTTTGCATCTGGGGTTGATACTACGTTTTTAAGGTGCTTGACTCTCCGTTGTCGATATTTTTCGGTAACGCACTGGCGATACCCAAAAATTGAGATTATATTAAACCTCTGGCCTCAAGCCAAATAGTCGCACAATGGCCTCTACATAGTTAGAACTAGCTAGTTAGTTAGAAGTTAGAACCAAAGTAGCCTACGCCATGATCAAACAGTATAATAATACTAGAGATCGACCGATGCTGGCTTTTACAAGGCCAATACAATAATCGGCCTTTCATATGACTGATATAGCCGATATCGATAATCCAAAAATCATGAATATCGACCAAAAGTCGATATTAGGCCGATTATCGTCTGATTATTGAGGACAATATCCAATATTGACTCCTTACTTAACTGCCGATAATCGCAAAAATACTAATATCGGCCGGGGCGATAAGCGATCGACCCTAAATACGACTCCATACGTTCCGAATAGAAATATGTAGGCTTAGTCTGTAGGAAAAGACAATGGTGTCAGAGTCAAGACTAGTCGTAGTGTGCACACTGCCGAAATTATGGTCAATGTGAATGTGAAAACACTTTATAAGAGAATAGCGTATTGCTTTTGCGTCGGCTTTCGCCGTTATTCCTTTCGTCCGATGTCTCATATTTGCTAAACCTTTTCAGGAAATGACTTTGATGACGCAGAAATAGGCGACATTGGCTGCGGAAGTATTAGAAATTTGACCTTCATTTACGATACCAAGTTAGACCCACAGATTTCAAAAACAAAGGATAGATTCGAGATGGGCGGCTACCAAGTTGACACTTTGGTATGCACTGCTGGTAAAAGACCTCTTTCACGCTCATTGGATATTGTGGCTTCAAGTTCATACAGGTAATTCGGCGCTGCTGCTACTTCATTAGAATCAGCAGCGCAGATCGACTCCTTAGAATAGCTTGTTTGGGTCCGAAGGTCCGTCGACTATTTCGAAAGAAAAGTGCGAAGCTCCGACCGACTCAGCAGGTCAGAATATCGAGGACCGTATAGTATCGTTGACTGACGAATAGGGATATTATGATCGCTATATTTTGCCGGCACAAATTTGGATGTTATATATGGTCTCTAGAGCAGAAAATGGAGTTTAGTGTGTCTAACTCTTGCCATTACTCGAACCAATTTACCCACACGCTACAAAGTTTGGTCGGATGGTTTCCTGCATGTTCATGGTTTCCTAAGGTCACGTCCCAGCTCACTGAAGATACAGTAGTGCCGTCGGCCAAATTACCAAAGCGTCTTAATCTTCTAAGACCGCAGCCTAGACTCTATCGGGTGCCTTATACATTGCACAGGAATGGATGACATGATCTGCTGTTTGCTTCTCTGCGACACACTCGCGAGCCGCACTGGGCGCAAGACCCCATACCTGTGAAGGGACGATGACCTTTATAGCATCCCGTCCCTGTTCTGCGGAGTCGATTGGGACGCCTCCACGCCAAGTTGAAGCCGGTTGGGGATGCAACAAGGCCGGTGAATGGGGGTGGAGTCTCGTGTACTTATGTTTCAACTCGGACCTCCTATTGTCGTCATACAGTCTGCTGTATCTCTGTACGTGCTAAATAGCGAAAAGGCAGCGGGCACAATCACAAATGGGCGTCATGGTTTCAGTCTTGGCGTATTTTGTCCCATGGTGTGGTGATAGAGAAGATGTGAGTGATTCATGTCGCTAAATATTGTCGAATCGTAATTGATGTCATTGGAATTGACTGTTGTATATTTTGTGGTGTCATCAAGCATATCGCTGACTTCAGCTTGTCTAAAGGTCATGTATTAAAATTGGCAACGGCTCATTATTATCAATCATGTTGCACTTTGATCGCGTTATGCTTTGCCTTCAATAATCGAATAACGACAACGCGAGACTAGATAGAGCTAACGAATGCTAAAATTTCCAGGGTGTTCATTCTCACAGGAAGTTTCATGACAACTTCCTTCGATTACTTCCTTGATACACTGCAAAGGGGTACGTGCAACAATATCTTATTGCTGACGAAGACGGTAAAGGACCTGCCGGATCAATGCGGACATTTGCAACTGACGACATTAAACCGATTAGCCGCTGATGATATGTACCACGCAATCAAGGCCTTTTTGTCAGGACAACATCGAACACCGTTAGCAAGTCAAGGTAATAAGTTGGCCTAATCATGTACTATCTTGATTATGTTGATATGCCTTGCCGTTGCCCCTCTAACCATCGCGTTCACAATTTAAGATGATGTTGATGACGATATGGATGATTCCACACCAGACGACGAAGTATATCAGAAACATGCTACAATTCTAAATGACAAAGGCTTTCCTGATGCTCACGAAACCACGTTTGTCAATGTGTTGATCATTGGGAGACTAGGAAGACGACTTCCTCAGCTTTGTAGCTTAGCTGAAATCCCATGGCTTAAAGTGTTTGATTTTGATCCCAAAGGCCGAGCTTTTGGAGTACTTTCACACGTTGAGCCAAGGTTAAGATCGTTGCGACCATTGACCATTTCAGACGCGAAAGACTGCAATGTGGAATTGCTCAACGATTGTACGACTAATTGGGTTTTCATTAACGGTTATTGCGACAGCGAATTCAAGACGTTTGTCGAAAGTCCTGAACTAGATGACAGTGTAATATCAAAGCACTGCGATTCGCTAATTAATTACTGCGTTGGCAGAAGAGTATTAAAGATAGTCGTCATCTGGGAGTCGTGCAAATATGATGACCGTTTAGACTTGTTCATGAGCAATGTGAAATACCACCTGAGAAGCAAAAAGTTCAATTTCCGTTGCATAATATGCACACCAACAAAACCTGACAAGCGCTCTGAATTTGGAATGATGTGTAAACGGCTACATTTAGACGAATTTCTTTGTCTCGTCCCTGTGTTATCCATTTGTAAATGGATTAAAGTACAAAAGAAACACGACTCGGGTAGATATCAAAATAAAACGTTACCGCAATTCTTTTCTGACGGCGTAAAGGACTCGCGTGCGTTGAGTCAAAAGGATTTCAATTGGCTTTCGGTGTGTTTTGATGTAGTTGGATCCAACGAAAGCGAGGATGGCTTATCAGATGACGATTTATCCACTAGTGGACAAGACTTTCTAAAAGGCGGAAAAGCGGAATGGAAAATTATCGCCTCAAAGAAATATGTATCCAAACGGGATATTTTGCCAGATCAAGCCAGATTTGTTACTAAGCAATACATCAAGACTGGAAAGTCAGGTATTTTAACAATTTTCCATGCCCCTGGTGGAGGCGGTACCACTTTTTCTAGACGGTTACTATGGGAACTCCGAGCTGAAGCGCCTTGCTTGGAGTTGCGCTCCATGGATATATCCATCGAAGATGTTAAGCAACGACTTAGCTTTATTCGCAATGAAACTCACTTACCTGCTGTCGTTTTGGTCGACGGTTGCAGCGCTCTTGATGTGAAAACTCTTCTTGAAACATGCAGATATGAAAAGGTAGTCATCCTCCATGTTCAACGATTCTATTCGTCTGCGACTAAATTACCAAAGAAAAAAACCACTGACTACATCTGGGTACCTGATTGCGTCTCGGAAAACGAAGCAAACAATCTGCTGTCAATATTTTCGTCCGTGAGGCCCACGCAAAAACGAGCGCTATCAGCCCTCACCGATGACGTCAACCGAGGCACTGATCACTTCATGTTTGAATATGGACTGACGGCATACGATTCTGAATATCACGGCGTGAAAAGCTATGTACATGGGAATCTTCAGATTTCAAAATCAACAGAACTAGAGAATTGGCATAAGGCGTTGACTTATCTCTCTCTGGCGCAGTATTATGGACATTGCGCGTTGCCAGCTCAGCTCTTTTCACACCTTCTTGGAAAGGATGAATTGGACATTGTCATTCTTGAAGACTTGCCTCATCAAGCACGAAAATTTGTTATTGAAGACCGTGGATGGAAGATCAGTTACTTTATCGTAGCGAAAGAAATCTTAGAGCAAGTGCTGGTGAAACGAGCGCAGCCGGAATATTACAATCAAGGAAAGCGCCTAACCAAAGAGGCCCGTGAGAATTTATGCAACATAGTCGTCGACTTCATCCTTTTTGTCAAAACAAAAATGTCATCCATGCCTATCCCATCACACATCCATGATATCTTAACAGCTATCCTTATAAAACGCAATTACAAGGACGCCGGCGAAAACGACGAATTTGGAAACAGATCGAAATACTCTCGCATTCTCGATGACGTCACATCGGATGAGAACAGAAAGCGCATTTTAAAAACTCTGGCCGAAGAATTCCCGTCGAACCCGGAATTCCATGCGCATCTCGGAAGGTTTTACGGAATTAATAAGCTCTTCCAGGACGCTGAAAAATGCTTCCAGGAAGCTTTTAACGTAAGGAAACAGGAGAAATACGAAAAGGAAGGGCGTGAAGGGAGACCTGCAAATTATTCTGGAGACCCGGTGCTTCACAGAATCCATAGCATGTACGCATTTTACTTGAGCGAGGAAATACGAGAGATATCAAAATCAGACGCCCCTCTGAAAAGGCAAATCGAAGTAGTTCTTGACAAAGCACGACTTGCTGTCAAGCATTTTCGATTGAGCAAAGACTGGTATCAAAAAGGTTGCAACCCTGGCTACGTGTACATTGGAGAAATCAAGCTACGCTTAATGATTGCAGGCTATGCGAACAAAATTTCACAATGGAACATCGCCAAGCTACATGACGAGGAAATGCCGTACCGTTCATTGGGTGACTTTGTCTTTGAGTCGTTCAGCTATTGCGATCAATTGCTTGTCCAGTGTTTGCAGTTCGCAGAAGAATATAAAATGCCACAAGACGAACTGGATGCTTGCATCAATAACTTCAATGTATTTTTTAAAAACAGCGAAATGGCATTGAAACATTGGATGGGGCGAGATCAAACGTTGCACTCCAAAAAATGCCACGTCGCGGTTTTGAAAATGGAAATGATGAAAAAAGTCGGTAACCCTCACAAATTTTGTATTTATCAGAACGTGACAAACCTTGAATTGCTGTTACAATTAGTCCAGCTATATGAAGGCATTTTAGCGGACACGCGCAAAATGGTAGCGAAGGCTCACTACATTTCCAACTACATGGTCGAGTGGCTTCAAGCCATTCGACACCCGCTATTTATTGAACGACAAAACGATTACCAACTAAAGCAAGTTCACTCGCGTGTTGAGGAATGGGATGAAAAAAACGAACGTGGATCCTTATCGACGTTTTACAACTACGTTCTAACTACGCTGCTCGCTATAAACGGAGTTCGGGGTGAATTAACCAATACATATAGCGAAAAGTCACATTACTTGAGAGAACAGACAAAAGATCTCTTAATCCCGTTACCTGTCATGGAACGAACAGCTGAATGGTTGGCGGACGTTGAAAACACTCAATCCATACAAAATCTCATCCATCGTAGTGTGTTGGGCGAGTGGGATGGGAAATTTTTCAAGAAGGAGAAAGCATCGAAATTGAAAGTATGCAAAGGAAAGATTTCAACCTGTCACATATGGTACGGTCACATCGTCCTTGACGGTGGACATCGACCGGAAATTACCGTATATTTCAACCCGCAACGTTACGGCTTCAACGGATCAGACAGCAGGCAAAAGATAAGGGTGGAATTTTACTTGGGTTTTAATCCGCGACATGGCGCCGAAGCTTTCCAAGTTCGCGTTCTTGAACGATATGAGTGTCCATACTGTAGAACAAACACGGAAATACCGAAACTAGGTAGGATTGAGTCCAAGTGGTTTGCGAATTGCCCAAAATGTGACAGGGCAGTTGACGCGCGTACTTGCAAACTGGTTGTGATGACTGAACGATAATAACATTATTGCATGTTGCATCCCGGACTCAGGCGACGTGTCTGTTTACGAATTACACGCTTCAACGTACAGTATATATTAAGGATGTTACAAACTCAGTGTTCGAGTTCGACTCGAATTTAGCATAATTCATTCCGTTCGTGTTCGGATCGACCCTTCGCAATGTTCGTGCCTGGAACTTTTGTACATTGTCAACTTATGATAAATGCGCTGCGCGAGTAATGTTCTCAGGCATATCTTTAATCACTTTAACTAGATCACAATTGGCGATACCGACAGCAGCGTTCAGGTTAGGGCACGTGACCCTGACTACGTGTACATATACATTGTATAAGTATTTGTGACGTCATCGTATCAGTTCGAATTCGGTGTTCGGTAACTCGTGCCAAAAACTTTGTGTTCGTCCGAAATACTAACCTAATCCGGATTCGTACCATATCTAGAAGGAGAAATGAATTACATAAAAGCTGTTAACTTTTTTCGGCATTTATACATGTATATACATGTCAACTTGAAAATTTTAACATAAACCAATTATAAGTGAGCAAATTATATTATAAAACAAGCGTACTATATAACGGAAGACTGTTACAGCTTTTCACAGATCACCATAACGAAGTTATTGCTACAGTGCTTATATTTGTTACCATATACTTTCTTAGACCTAACGTTTGTTGTTTGCTAGCTCGTAAACAAACCCGCTAGTGATACCCGCAAAGAAGAAGACTACGTGTCATATCGGTCAGCCTTGGCCAAGACTATTTACTTTGATATGATTGCTTCATTTATTAGTCAATGTTCTAAGGCATGTGATGAAATAGTCTCTCTCTTTCTAAGTCTCTCTTTCTCTCTCTCTCTCTCTATATATATATATGCATAATAGTCTCAGACTTTCATTTACAATTGCCTTCTTCCAACTGTACTTTCGTGCTACTAATACTACGTGCACCAAGATGCTTACAAAACCGCCATCTGCTCCACTATTTATTTCGTACAAAACCATTGCAATTTCCAATCAAAATTCTCAACAAACCTCGATATCTTTATCTGAAGTTTACTCTGGGCGATGACACGAGGCTACGATTGCGCATGGCCTTGGATGACTCGTATGTCGCTAACAGTATATAAATGCAGTGTACACGTGGCGTGTTTGGACTATTTGCGGCCTTATTCAGGCCATACCTAGTCCACAAGAGTCCGAAACGACATGGACTAGGTATGTCAAATATAGGCCTATACCTGGAACAGGTAACACCATTACAAGACGAAGCATTTTCCTTATATAACTTTTTCTGGCGTTCCATACCCAAGCCTTGCACCACCCTAACGTGAGTCACAGAAGTAGCATTTTTGTGACTGGGATAACTCAACAAACGTTTGCAAGGCTGTAAAACATGAACTAAAGTAATGTATTTTCTCAGCTGTAAAAAAAACATAATTGCTTCACGTGTTTCGTATAGTCTGGACGAAGTGACTATAGATCACATTCGCAGTTGCTAAGAGCAATGTCGAGCTGAGTTAGCACATAGAAGGAATTAACTGACGCCAACCTACTAACTGTGTCCCAGCTACTCACTCCGGTCGTGGAGTACGTTCTTGACTGCGAGAGATTCTTGTAACGACCTCTAGCAATTATTTACAGCCATTCTATAGTCGCTAGTGTTATGTCCGTGGCGCACCAGACCTCATCGATGTTAAGCGGCACTCTCTTAAACTATAATAACAATAACTGGCGAAGGGGGAGAGAGTTGAAGGCTCTGTGAGTCTGTGACCATGTATTCCTCTGCAGATTTGTTGGCAGAGTTGAATGGATTAAAGGTTGTGGGCGGCGCAAATGCAGAATGATGATCGCTAGAATAAAAGCAAAAGAATGGACAGCATGTTAGCAGTTGTTATATATTTCACAAACTTTAAGCACTTTGGCTGATTGAAATTTGCGAAATGAGAACTCCTCATGAATCTCATCACTCGTACCTCTTGCCACCGCATTCTGGCGTCGCGTACTTCGGTGTAGCTTGCGTTCGTGTAGTAGGAAAATTCTCTGTATTGTGTGATTTCCACTGATTTACAGTAGGCTACGTCTAATCATGATTGTATGATGTCGTAGTCCGTAGCTGCCGTATTCCTCATCTCTTAGGAGAATACGCTCATTCTGTGTTTTGCGTTGTGTGGTGATGTCGGCTGAGATTTGCGCTAGGTTCATGTTACATAGCCTACTGTACAATAAAGTCGGTATTGTTGATTCGAATTTCCAACGTAGTACGCGTGTTGAGGCGTCCCGATTTACAGCGCGGATCATCACAACTGCACCCCCGCACTCCCCAGATACTGACTGTCAATCAGAACGGACGGATGTGCGAAAAACTGCCAAGTAACGGATAGGCCTACCTGAAGTCTTTAGTTTGACTCGGTCGAGATGCGAACCCGGGACCTCCCGATCAGAATTGAAGGCGGACTCTGTCATCTGATCGGCTGCGAAATGCAGCGGTGTTAAATGCCTGGTACGTGAAATATGCTATGGTTAAAACGGCTGAAGAGCAGGGACTGTTTGATCATGCTAAATTCACGTCTTTCTGCGCTGCGTTGTCAACAAGTGCAAACGCTGAATTCTTTATTTATTACTTCTAGCTTGCTCGGTTGATTTCTTGTCGGGGATGTTTCGATGTAAGCGGGTGATGTAAAATATCTCCGCCGCACTGCTATGAGCATGCAAGCAGCAAACACTTTGGTGTGGGTTTCCTGTCCGGATTCGATGATATAATACCATAAATCACCATAGGTTGCACAGCAGTGCATTTGTCTGCATGATCCAAGAAGCTACATTTTAATAAGCCTATGATTGAATTTAGCTGTAGCGCATGTTCCTTTTATCTACCGATTCGGAGAGATAATATATAACCAACGGAAATACAGATATAGTTTATCGTAATATGATGCACTAGGAGGCATGTATGCTGTTAGAGGTCGACCGGGATTTGCCCTAGCCGATACTTGAAAATCCGTCGACCATTAACATGTAAGCTATAGGGCGTTTCTGTATTTCGTCTGTGTGTGTATTGAGGAGGTGTAGGCTACTAATGTGCCCCATACATGTGAGTGCAAATGTGTGTGTGTGGTGTGTGTGTACGTGCGCGCGCATTTAATGTGTGTCCAAGTGTTCGATGCATAGCTGTGAGTTGATTGAGTGCATACTGCATAGATATATGTCTCTGTGTGGTGCAGGCTGTACAAAAGAGCGTGTCCAGGTCCAGGTATATTCTCTGTAATCGCAATCACGATTTTATCCGTACCCATTTGTGACCTAATATTGTTAAACGAAATAGCCTCCAAATTTATTTGAAGCTATGCAAGCCTTCTTGATAACACTGCGCATATTATTGCTTGCTTCATTTCGGTTCGACGCCAAAAGAGGCAACAATTCACTAATAGGTCGCAATCTAGATGATAACTCTATACAGTCTATAGGTGTACCAGGGATGTATTAACTGTCAAGATATCCCTAAAGTTTACTTACGTATACGTTTACTTTGCCATAAGAGTAGAAATTTGTAGAAAAAGAAGCCTAGAAACAGTAGATTCGTACTTAATGGAGCCGATGGCAGACGATCAATCGATATCGTATAAAATTTCACCACAGATTTAGCGTCCAGACTTGGTTTATTGAGAAATATAACATTCAAAAGCTTTCGGAGCTATACGCTCCTTTGCGAGGTGAAGGAAGTTAAATCTATGGTGAATCTTTATTCTTTACGATTACAAAAGCACGACATAGCTATATACATATTCATGGTCGCAACACGCTGCGTTATGGTGTGGGGATAAGACATTGTTTCGATTGAGTAGATCAGATTAGATATATATCAATGCATATAATACGTTATGAATATTAGGACTTATGTATAGCAAGGACAGATATACACTTCATCATTAAATTGGCTTAACTTACAATAAGGCGGGATACCAAAACCATCGACGATTCAGACTTCGCTGCCATGGATATACGTGGCGTTCGGAGATTCGTTCGTGTACCTTACACACTGTGTAACACTATTTCTGTTGTTAATCGTGGCAGGATGTGTTTGGTACGGTTCCGGTGATTTCACTGTAAACTGTTGTCATCGCAAGGACGTGATTTGTCCCACGGATCAGCAGTTCCTCCACAGATTACTTTTTCAGCGCTGGATTAGTCACTATTCCATATCGCCAGTAACTCCTTCTGAATAGCGCGTTGTTTCGCTGTGTTGCAATAAGTACTACAATTTCGTTGGGAGTAAACAGAATCCGAAATGGCGCTGTTCTATTTGAATGGGATTTTATTATCGTTCGTGATGGGGAGTTTCGGTGAGCGTTAAGTTATCTTGTTATGGTATGTTAACTTCAATTTTAATCAAAAAAATGCACTGAAATTCGCAGCTCAAGTGGATTTGAATTGTGATAGAGATCCTTCCACGGTCACTTCGTGTCCATCAGGACCTACCACTCAACAAACTTGTGAAGACAAAGGCTGCTACTACTGCCCTAATCACAATCCTCCATGCATCGAAGGTAAAGCGTACAGATTTAAACAACCATAGGCGTAGGCACATGTTAGTTTATCGTGTGCATCATTTAGGTGCTGGATGTTCAACTTCGGTAGACGTTGAATGCAAGGAATTCGGTGTTTACAGAATTTATGGGCCCAAGGCTTGCTTTCAGGAGGGCTGCTCGTGGTGCGGTAATGAATGCAAGACAAGTAAATATTATATACCGGTTAAAGTAAGGGTTCGATATGTTACTAAAGTATGTATATATTCCTCACAGACCCAACATCAGCAGACGAACTTCAACCCGGTAAGTAATATTTTTCTTTTTTCGTTTGACGTTTTCTTTTCTTCAGACGTCAGGGCAACCGCACGGCTGCCATTGCTCGATGGCCACATTCAGTGTCTTCAGACCAATCACTCAATTTAGTGGCTTATACATTGTGGAGGACATGGTCTGCGGTTTGCTTCTCTGCACCACAATCGCATGCTGAACTGGGCGCACAACCCCGCTTGTGAAGGGACGACTTGAAGCATCCCACCACTGTTCTGAAACGATTGTGACGTGTCCACGCCAGACATGGCAGTAGGCTAATATTGATAAAGCTTTTTTTTGTTATCCTTGTAAGCCTCCTCCTCGACCGCATGACTGTCCGTCTTCAGATCGGCGGACGGTGTGGTGGAGGTGGTTTCTGTTCCTCTCCTATATTTGGTAGTCTGTAGGAGGAGGGGGAGCGGGGAATTGTGGCCGCGACAGTGAAGATAACATATACCAGCACACAGGCCTGAAAAGCGCAAAAGCGGCAGTTGTCAATTAACCGATCCGCAGATTTTCAGAAAACCAGGATTCTCTGAACTAAATGTTCTGTATTTTGCGCAAACATTTTGCCAATAAACGGGGGTTCAACTTTCGTAATGATATCTCCGCATTGAGAAGCTTGATTCAGGTTTTAAATCGCGAAAATATGTATGCAATGGTCAAATGGAAGTTTCGTGGGAGCACATCAGCCCAGCAACTTCAGTTCATTCCCGTCCCAACAATGAACGGCGTACAGCGTCAAAGCTATATAAGCAAAAGTAGAAAGTCCATGAAACCAAAGCTCGGCTTCGCTGTTAGAACCGCGACTGTTCACGGGGAGTAAGACATTTGTCGTTGTCCTTGACACATATAGTTAATGTCAAAAATAAATGGGGCAGCGGTACCGATCTGGCACTGATTGTTGTTGTTGTGGTTGTTTGAATTTATGGTGTTTTCAACTGCCAAGGAGTAAGGTCATGTACGACAGATATCTGTTTATAATTTATGGCGTTTGGAATAGGACATGGATATGCCTGGTCACAATTACTATATCACGTCGATATTACCGATACTTCCGATTTATAGTTGGGATCGTTGTCACATCCATGCAGCTCTCCACACTATCCCCATACAGACTGCCAGTGGAGAATAAAGGAGCGGACGCCAGTTTCAAAGTATTTTGTTTGAGTCGGTCGGGAATAAAGCTCTCTACCTACCGATCTCCCGGTCCGAAGGCACCATGTGTTGACATGTATACTTTACCACAAACGTGAAGATTCAGTAAATCATGACTCTCTTTCCACGAGCATATGATAATAAATACGCTTAAAAATATTTGATCATCCTCTTCAGCTCCAATTTGCGACACCCAAAGAAATACGCTAGAATACGACTGCAGAAACAACCCATCTGAAATTCTTACCCCGAACGAATGCTTGCAGCGACCGTACTGTACATGGTGTGAGGATAATGCCGCCTTTAAATGTGTTAAAGGTGAAGATTTCGATAATATTTCTAACTGTAGAATACATTCAATTGATATTGTTTTTCTCACTGCACCAGATCCTTCATTAGTACCAACGATGCAACCAGCAGGTGAGTGTTATGACTCCAGTTTTATGTCTAGCGTTCATTTTGTTTCAGCATCTCTAAATGGCTAAATGCATTGGTCTTTTGTGAATCACTGAAGCGAAACGCGATGGCGACATCTCTAGATTCCTATTCCCACAACGGTAGCGAGTACCTATTCAGCATATCAATTCTGTGCAATGCATGCCATTTATGAAATAATAAGCTGAATTTCTCTACATCGAATATATCCCCATACAATAGTATAGTATAGAATAGTATGGCTGAACCCTGCAAATTCATTTCTGCGAATCTAGTCTTTATTCATATATAGTAAAGGTGGGCGAAAAGGACGTAACCGTTTCCAACCCCTCGAAATTGTTGGGGCTTGGTTTGGGGTTTTAGGGTTCTTGCGTCAGCAATTTACGGTTTGATGCGGTTTTGAGATTGGCAAACTTCGCTGACGTGGTGTTGACTCATCTCTGCGTGACAGATTTTATTGCGAGATAATGGGATTTCACAAGAATACCAAATGCCCTAGCTGCATAATTATATCATCACATGAAAATACCCTCTTCAGAATCTAGCTAGATCAACGTAACATATGAAATACCCTTCCACGGCTGGTCTGCACAAACCTCAAATATGCAGACGACTTTCAAAACACTACTTTTGATCCGATATCTGAACTGAAGTAGCCCCATCATATTATACAAGAAGTTTATCGGCAGCATTCTGATCAATCGCATTTTTTAGCTAGTTGCCTGGGTAATGAGACGTTACATTGCTTCTCTTACCCAAATATCCATATCACGGAGGAGGATTGCCAGAACGTACCTGGATGCGCATTTTGTGTCAATGCAACGGAAGAAAAGCGGTGCGTGAGAAGTAAGGAAGCTTGCGGTGTTACTTACCGATCTATGACTAAACACATTGTATTGCATTAGGTGAGTGTCCTCCTGGATGGAAACTGCGAAAAGATGAGAAAAGTTGTTGCGATCCCACTCAACCTCCAGTTCCACCTCCACCTAATGGAAACGAAATGCCATGGCTGGTAAGAAAAGGTTAATTACGGGCGATAGCAATGAAAAGTTCGTATCAAAGCGCTGCACCTGCGGTCGTGGGACCTGATTTGACGCGTTGGTTGGCTTATTCATGGCACGTACATGGACAGCGAAAATGGTGGAAGCCTGCATATTTGCTAATATAGGCTATCATTTATTCAGTTCGATAACCCGAGCGACTCTAGTCACTATTGTCTTTACCATACATAGACCACTGCTCCAACTTGCTTCGGCAAGAGACAGAGTGGCACTAACATAACGCGCGGGCATCCGAGAGAACGCATTTTGAGAGACGTTTAGTCATTCGTAGCAGCCGTAAACAGAAATGGTGAAGCCGATGGCGGTCCAGTTTATTGGAATATAATTCACAAGCTTTCGGAGCTCCGCTCCTTCATCGGATCAAATTATCCATTTACAAATATCCCATTCAGAAAAATACGTGCGTCCATACACGTGGCTGTCGTGTGGGATGACCATGGATCGCGTACGGGACGCCACACGCTGTATGGCCCACACATGATTTTTATTAGGGCAATACCTGGCCCATATATACATTTTCTACAGATGGCCCATGCCCTTTCGCAATCGTGTGGGCCAGGTAATACCCGAATTAGGCCGTAAATAGCTCAAACACGACTACATGTAGACGGGCCAATGTTGCGTTTGTTGCGCAATCGTAGCCTCATGCTATACGTGGGCTAAACATAAATTTTTGATTGAGATAAATATACACGAAATCATATTGCCAGATTGAATATCAAGCTGGCTTGACAGTGTGTGCAGGCTTCGTCGTTACCAGCACTCGAGTGATCACAGCCGCCACCTGCCTAACGTAAGTATAGTATGAAAGTATCTATCTTTTGAAAGACTGAGTTCACGACTTTGTACCGACCGTAAATCGTCTCCTATAAATAACGCTGGTAAAGAATCAATAGCTTATAAAATAGGCAGTGTTTGTAGCAGTGATTTCCAAGAGAATATCATAAAATGTCTCTGTGCTGAAAATATGATGATAGGAAGATAAATAAGGAAAATAAATTGGCAGTGGCGATATTTCAGAAAGAAAATCCGGTACATTTTGCTAATCCTGCAATACAAAGAATGGAATTGAAATCGAGAAATGTAATGTGATGATCGCAGACCTGAAATTGTGCACACTATAGTAGAAGGTCGACCTATTCGGGACAACCGGCTGTCGAGTCCGACAAGTTTTGCCATGATGTGTTATCAGCCTTCAGCCAATAAGGAAGATCGACATTAGATAAGATATCGGCCTCCGTAATCGAAAAATCGGTATTAGTCGATCTGTGCAAATTGGGTCTCTAAGGATGAGGGACCAAAAAAGTTGCAGAAATCGTTAAACCGGGTATGAATTTTATTCCGGGTTTAAAAACGTCTAACCACGTGACAAAAACGAAGATTAGACGACAAATCTGCTTTGTGAGAAGGAATTCTATCCTCGGGCTTATTCCCATCCCTGTCTATGGAAATAGTTTAACTACAGTTGCCTCGGGTTCTGGATAGGAGAAACACCCTCCCATGTCTTTTGTCGCTGATGAGAACCAAGTTTAAGGTTTAAGCCAGGCATATCTGACGATGTCTTTTCGAACTCCACCCTGAGACGGGCTTAGCTACAATAGAAACCTGTAAAATTTCATCAATGAGTTTACACTATACTTTTTACAGCAAGTTTGACAACGGCACTGTCATTCCTGGAACTGTTTATTACGGTGGTCCTGCCGACTCTATTATAGCTGTTGCTATTGAAGTGACAGAAGCCGTTCCCTTCCCTTACCACATCAATTACATTCCTTACCATAATCTCATGGTTTTGAAGGTAGGACGTTTCCATTAAATTTTCACCCACATTGCTCTGTTGCTCTGCTTTGAAATGGCGTTTTAAAGTACTAAGATCATATATGTCAGGTCAATGCTTACGGTACACGCATCTATACTTCCTCTGTATATCCTGGATCACTATCACAACCACAACCCTCCGCACTACTCCGATACTGACTGCTGATCAGAGAAAGAACGAATACCAATTTTAAAGTCGTTGGTTTGACTCGGTTGGAAATCGAACCCGCAGTATCCCGATCAGAAGGCAGACGTAATGATCTGTGCTTGGATAGACTATAATTGATCATCGGTAAATAGACATTGCGTTACCGTAATTTAACATTGCTTCTCCCGGTTTTAACTGACAACGTCCCGTCCTCTGAAATCCTTACATTATATTCGCGTAATTGCAAGATAGCCTCCTGATATAATATGATCTTTGTATATGATTTATAGGCCTATGTATAAGGTCGTTAGGAATATGTATCTTGCGATTAAAGGGCACTGAATGTTTCATCAAGCACAGTTTTTGTGTGAAAAAAGAGTGGATTTTATGTTCTTTCTGTCATACGTCACTAAACTTTAGAAACCCATCTTCCGAGTTTGCTGCAAAGTCGGCCTTTGGTTCAGGTTTATATCCAGTTATAGCCTTAGAGATATATATTCAGTATCAGCATTAATGACCTTTGTTCTATTCTGCAGCTGGCAGAAGCCATGCCGAATACAGCGTACCCATTAAGCTTACCGTTCGGGGAGGCCCCACCTCCTGGCGTCAAATGCTATATGGGAACCTTCGAAAGTGAGAAATGATAAATTAATCTTTGCTCACTCCAGAATTGTGTATAGTAACACTCTGACGCTGTCACCGCGTCACCTATCACACGCCAAAATCATATGAGGAAGTCGTCTTGTATAGCCTTGAAACTCATCACTATGGTGTCACTAGTTTCATCGTAGCTTGAAAGCCGAGGATAGGACGTAAGACTTTACGTTCAGCCATATCCTACTACTAGTAGGCCTACTACTACTAGTAGGCCATGGTTCAGCCGAGTCTGCTAGAAAAAACTCACAACTTTTCCTACCTCCGCACCGTCATCTGGTGAGGATGGAACGACAGATCAATAGCCTTCTACTGACTGGCCTCTCCGCGCGACAACCACTCTTGAAAACGAAACAAAATATCATTCATCCACGCACAACGCTTTAAATCAAGAATGATCATTGTTTTTGTTATTGTTGTTGTTGTTGTTTTGAGTTTAGGGTGTTTTCAAAAGGTCATATACGCCAGGTCAATGCTTACGATACACGCGTCGATATTTTCAGTTTATAGTCCGGGTCACAATCACAACCACAACCCTTCTCACTCCATGGATGCCAAGCGGAGAGAGCACATATACCAATTTAAGTCTTTAGTTTGAATAGGTCGAGAATCGGACCCGGACCCTCCCGATCAGAAAGCGTACAGTCTAACCACTAAGCCAAATAAAGGAGGAATGATCATTGGCGAAACAGTTAACGCACGTATGTCTGATTGCAGATTCCGAATTAGTCGAGTACAAGGTGAACATAAAGTCCAACGAACAGTGTATTTTGCATGACGAAGCTTTTGAGTTTCCGTTCCAATTTTGTGCTGAAACGCCTCTCGTTTCAGAAGGTTCTACAAACTTTTGTCCGGTGAGTTCATTTCGCCGAAACCTATTTTAGAATCAAGTCGCCAGACCGACGGCTGTTTCCAAGATTACAGGCAGGGAGTCTGGCGGCAGGAACAGTCCCATGCTATATGGTCGTATCCACTGTGCTCACCCACAAATTGAAAGTTCCAACGCGAAGGGAGTAGCAGACCGAGGTGATTGAATACTCTCACACGCACACTCTATAGATTAACACACAGCTCGTGGCTGACCCCGTCATATCGCTTCGAAGCCCGTTTTTTGTCTTTTCTCGCCATTATGGTACTATTCCCCCACTTATGTCCCAAATGGAGTGATCGATATGCTTGGAGCTCGATATACAGACGCTACAAGTAATTTCAAAAGTTTATTACAGTGATTTCACAGTTTCTTCTTTCATCTGGCTTTTTCTTTTCGTCGGACTAGACATCAGAGCAGCCACATGTTAGCCACTGCTTGGCGGCGTCGTCCATGTTCTTCAGACCCATCGATGCATTGGGTGGCTTATACTACACCGCACAGGAATGGATCACATATGGTCTGCGGTTTGCCCCTCTTCACTATACTCGCATGACGCACTGGGCGCGAAACCCAACTTATTGTTAGCTCACGCGTATTGATCTATCCATAATCCATATTGTGGCGATACTGACCCGATTTTAGTGGTCATGATTTCTAGTGTTAGATATTTCACCTCGAGACGCATGAGGTGTCCTTCGAATGCTGGGTGTTTGGTCTATCGCATCTTATTCGTAATTGTTGTATGTCTGTTAATTCCAGGGGAGAATTGGAACGCCCATAGTCTGCCAACGATGTGAGTCATGTGGCATGTATGCGTACGGGATTAAAAGCTATGAAGCGATTTGTGACATTCCATTTCCAGCGTATTTCAATAAGCTTTCGCCTTATGAATCTTTTCTCCATGACCAGCAAATTCCATCGTCTTCTGCTACGTTTTCTTGTCCCATGCCTGCTGCTCCACCTATGCCGTGATTACGATGTGGAAAGAGCTAAAGTTTTAACTGTATTTGCTAAACATACTACTAGTAGAATGTATATCATAGTTCCCTTCAGGGGCTTATATTACAATATTTAATTGGGCATTATTACTGTCAATAAAACGCATCGTCTATAAGTGTATTGCTGAAATGATTTCCTCTTTGTATGATGTGCTGGACGCATTCAGTGGGGCTCATAGGGTGGACCTTCCTAAATTGGAAATAGCCTGTTAAAGATTCAGTATTTGAAATGTAATCGATGGATAAAAGTCGCAAACTTTCCCGCGCGTTCCAGTCGCATCATCTTACGCACGCCTACGAGCAGTCATGGATGAAAGACAGACACCGCCACGCCCACTACTCGTAAGATTCTTGACAACAGAACGACCTTACTCGATTTTCGAATATTCAGTCATGCATTTACTGTAATTTTAAGTGACTGCAATATGCCCTTTTTCGCTATATGATCATAAATTCTGCAGAGGGTTTTTCTTTCAGAGCCATTCCGCCTCTATGGTTTTGCTCCCCCGGCGTCTTTCAGGGTGAGGGTCTTGCATGTTCCTGGGATAAACAAATCGTTCCCGGTGAAAGTTTCCGTGATGCTCGTGACCAAAGAAACAGAGGCGCTGTTTCGGTTCGTCCGCTCCGCAACCATTCGTATGCCCTCGCTCTCTTGGTTCGGGCGTAGGCTCGCGTGTTGCAGAGACCGTAGTACGTACGGATCTGGGATGATCGTTGCAGGTTTCGCCGTTTCGTTCGTTGGCACTGTGTTGTAACGTTTAGGTATATGATTGACCTCTATTTCACACCGTAAGGTACAGTCAGTATGCAGATATATTTCACACAGTACGTAAACAAGCCTTCGCAAAAGTACGTTTCGGTCGCTCGCAGGTATCACGGTGATGGCCCTATAGTCTGATTTATAGTGTTGTTGTTTCATTCGCTCAGCTAATAGTCTGCAGAGTGTGTTTGGCGAGGGTTTCTTGCTGCGCCGTTTTGTACGCTGAAGGCTAAATGCTGTATTTTAGTGTAGCTCTATCGTATAGGTACCGGTACCGGTATTTCATACCGTACAGTCAGTCTTTGCAATGTACGTCTAGGTGGCTTGCAGCAATCGCAGGTACAGATGATGTAATCCAAGGTAGTCCAAGCGCAGAAATTGCTATAGAAATCACTTCGTGTTACAAAGCAATCAGATTAGCACTATTATTATTAGAAGTCACCGCATCGGACCTTGCCTGGATATCCAGTATCTGCACCGGGAATACACCCTGCTTTGATGGAAGACGTTGAAAGTCATTCGCCGTTTTTGTAGGAGCCAACTAAAAACGGTCACTGAAATACCGATAAAGCTGAAGCTAGGTCCTAATTCAATCAAATAGCAGTAGGCTAATGGACGAAAGTGCCCAAAATGAAATATTTACGGCCTACAATCAAATCCAGCTTCAAAACAAACTAAGGTTGAGGCCAAATGTCCTAATATGTAGTGAGCTCATGCCTAAGCAGTGTATGGAACACCGAGACACGACTGTCGGCTAGGCAATGGCGAATCCCGTGGCTATATAGAAGTTCCGCAAGTCCGTGGGAGCATCAGTTGCATATAGAGTCGTCTCAGAACGGTAAATGGGCAGTTACAATAGCGATGAATGACGTTACAACGACGCTAGCAAATTTTGGAACTGCTTCTGCGTACTGTGGTATGAAGCCCAAAAAATTTGCGATTATTGTAAAGAAGATTCACCTCAGATTTAACGCCCGGCCTTGATTTATTAAGAACAAAAACATTCACAAGCTTTTGGAGCTTCACTCATTCATCAGGTGTAGATGGATTAGAAATATACAGTATGCGATTAGAAATAAACGGCTCAGCCAACGATATGTATGTAAACTTCTAGTGTTTACACCCTGAAATATTAGAGTGTGGTGGATGTGAGAATGGATAGTGATTTACCACTGGAGGTCCTTTCATCTTGCGTGCAGGCATGTTGTGGAACATTCGGCCCAGTCCTAAACACGTGACTGACTGGATGCAAATGCACGAAACGGTATGATGAAAATATATAAAAGCGTCAACGGTAAAAATTATAAAATGTCCCCCTTGTCTGTACTTTGAAAATTAGAGAAGCTGTCGACTACAAAGTCTTTAGAGGTGAATCGAGTGTTAGACGTCGGTTGATTTGCGAATCGTCGAAAATCATCAATTCCTTTCTACAGCGCAGGATGCATATAAACGTTCAATTTTGAATTGTGGCTATATACGGTAGTTTTACTGCTGACAACATAAGAATATATACTGTATTATGCAGAAGTTAATTTGAGACTCGCATTGGAATTACTACAGGTAATCTCATGTGTGGCGCCCGCAATGCAAGTATGGAAATGTTTTATATCTACAGTATATAGATATAATCATAGATGTATAAATGGATGTGCTTTAAGGCACCAATTGATGAATATGAGTGTTTCCGCTAAGTGACTCAATACATTTCCTATGGTTTCCTTGTGATATTGTTTCCAGCATTCAGAATTTGATTCAGATTATAGCATATCCAGATCTCCTGCTAATACTCCGAGGCGGATTATATTTCTGTCGACATATCGTCTGCAAGAACGAAATCATGCTACGTAAAGCCGTGGATTACGACGGAATCTGCGCAAGAGGAATTGTCGTGGTTATTGTTATAGCAATCTCGTTCAATGAATGCTGTAAGTGGAAATTGAATAATTAAACGGATTGCAGTGAAAATATAAATATTATTTGACTATGAAAGATAAAGCGTATAGAAAATAATATTAATCCGGGTGTGGTCTTCCTTCTTTCGTATGGCTATTCTCTTCCACCATTGGGTTACTTGTACATTGCACAGGAATGGATGACATAGTTTATGGTTTGCTCCTCTGCGCCACAGCATCCCACCCCAGTTCTGACTCGATTGAGACACGTCCACGCCAAACGCGGCAGGTCAAAGCTGGTCGGGGATTTGTCAGGAATGAGGACGTAGAGGGGGAGTCGCGTGGTCTGGTGACCAGACTGTGGAGAAGATGAAATTCATCACACCGGGCCCTAAGACTATGTAGGTGATAGCACCAGTGCGGCGCAGGTTAGGAGGCTTGATGGCAGACATGACCGGTAGGTCTGTCGGTTTCGCACTGTTAGCCCATATTTTGCGATACCGTGTATGATACCCTAGTTTTAGATGTCAGTGGAGATTTCCAGAGTTGCGAAATTCAGAGCTATATTGTCAATAATTGTACACTGTATAAAGCTTAACTATTTTTCTCAAAGCTGGACAAGACGATTTGAATTGCGGAAGACCTGTTTCAGAACTAGTTGAGTGTCCTTCATACTCACCAGCTGAGACTACCAGAACGGAACAGCAGTGCATAAACGACGGGTGCTACTACTGCAGTGGAACGACTCCATCATGCGTTGAAGGTTAGTGATATTGCTATATATACTGTATACATAAAATATGAGCGTACGAGCGTGCGTCTTTCTACGTACATTACTAACGATTACGATAACTAATATACCCATCACCGCAGGGTGATCTCCTTTACGGAGGAAATGTTTCGCGTGGATTTACTAACGCTTTTGGTGACTTCTAAATACCCTATATATCTGTCACAGACCACTACAACAAATACATACTCTAAATATTATAGAAGGCCTATCTTTCGCTGATGGACATCACCATAAACATGCCAGTAAGCGTCATATCATCATAAATGGCCTGCGAGACTCATTCTTTTCGCACTTCGGTAGGTTTAAAATCTCAGGCCAATCAAGGAGCTTAATGGTGGTAGAGGTAGACCTATAAAAACCATTCTATACCTTTAGGTAAGCAAGCTTCTTGGAGCATTCTTATCATTCCATATAAACTTATACTTTCAATGTGATCGTGTAATAATATCTCAAGGTGCTGGTTGTGCAACTATCAATCTGACACCAGAAAATGAATGCAAAGAGGGGCTCTACAGAGTTCCCTACAGGGATCGGTGCAGGGAATTAGGTTGCTCGTGGTGTAGAGGCAATCCAGGTTACCAATGCTTCAAAAGTAAGTCAAATTGCTGAACATTGCTGCACCATGTATCAAAATTCAAAATGTTTTAATTTGTTTGTTTAGATCTAACCTCAATAGATGACTTAATAGTCCGTGAGTATAATTGGACTTCCTGTAAGGTTTACTGGCGTTCCTTATTATTTATATTTATTTATTATTATTTATTTATATTATACTAAATTGTATTTTTCGTTCCCCTTCGTCGCGTCCCATAGACGTTACAACACAGAAGAATAAAACTTGGCACAGTTGCTCATTGTTTAGATACACAGCGTCGGTGTAAAAATCGCATAGCCTACCAACCTAAAAGATTAAGGGAAATAGAGTATAGCCGTTTTGTGAGGTAAATCAGTATATCTTTGAACCGTTAATACTTCCAGTTATCTCGCCTGGATGCCGTACGAGTAATCTTGTTTTGACATCTGCGGTAAGCACAAGGCCTTGGGTAAGGCTACAGGGAGGAATTCTTGGCCGATATGACTCATGTAAAAGTTAGCTAGCAGAGAGCGATTAGGATCTCACGATATATTGAACAGATATGTTCAAAGGATTGCTGATATCTCGTTTATTTTAAGTAGCAAGACTTGTTCATTACGATATTCCATCACCGGCCAATCTTTCGAGGGATGACATGAAATTTTGCAGCACCACTCTCTTCCTCTGATAACTGCGTCGTTGATCCATCACTTAGAGAAGAATGCGACTACTTCATTTTCGCAAGACCAGGGGTGAGAACAGGCTGTTGGCAGAGTGGATGTCACTGGTGTCCCCTACTCCCTGATACTGGTAGCGGTCCGTCATGTATCAAAGGTAGAATGTTGTACGTTTATACGCAGCACAACGACAACTATATCTAGAAACCTTTCCGAAATTTAGGACAAGTCTGCTTGACAGCAAAGACTACACCGGAATATGATTGTAGGGAATATCCAACTGAACAGCTGAATCCGATGGAGTGCTTTAAGCGAGAGTGCTCCTGGTGCTCCAACAACGCAGAATATAATTGCGTCAGAGGTAGGCCTATAATGCTAAGCAAATTTATCGCCTAGGCCCACAGCTATGTAGTCAAAATTATTCGCGAGATGGTTTGCCACTTCGTCCTGGTGCTGGAATTACCGAAGTCAAACAAACAAAACCTTGTGGATATTAGTTAACACGTGTCTGCATGTATACCGGTATAAGTTGATTGAATACTGACGTAACAGCAAAAATGATGTAGCTGATATCGATATCGGCCTGATTGAAAGACAGTGAACTCGAGACGTTCTTAATTAAGATCTTTATTAAGATCGCATTCTGTAAACAGCACGAGCAAGAACTCGAGCGAAGACGTGTTTTTAACACAACACACTCATTCTTTGACTGACGTGTTCAATAACGTCATCAAACTGCGGTCGCTGTGGAATTTGTGGGGGGAGATTGGCTTATCCGCGTAATGTCGTAGAACCACCATATGGTGTCGATTTTTAGTGCCTCACCGCTTTGTCCATGAAATTGGTGATGGTCATGGAAAGACCACGTCCACGTCCACGTCCAGTCAGACATATTAGGTAACTGTCCGCATCGGCTAGCTTCTCAGCGGTATAACAATAGATAGCGCGAGAATAGCACAACACGGCTCAAGACCAAGTGGCCACTAGCTATGGTCCGATGCGGAGAGCTATATCTCCAATACAGAGGGTTGGGAGAGGAAGCTCATACACGGTAACAATCAAAGAAATTCCGATTCGGCAACCTTACAACACGTTTTAAGGACGGTTCCCAGTTTAAATACTATTTACCAGTATAATCATATAGGAAACAATCTAACCCTGATCATTTAACTTTATATTTTCAGATCGACCAGGTACGTGGACTTCTGTGAGTGTTTCGTGGTTTAATATCCCCAATTTCTTGTCTTATAGATATATATACATACATACCGGCATAGGCTTTTGTATAAGGTATGGTTTTTCCTGCGACAGCAATTCAAAATTATTTGGTGTAGCCGGACATGTTGAAGCTGGAAGCGGAAGCGGTGGCATCGGCGTTTTTTCCGCGGAAGCAAGCGGAGACGCAAAAATTCCACCGTTTCCGCACGTGTGTGAATTCACATGGAATCCTTTGAAAGGAAACAAGGCCGACGAGCATACGAGTCTCCCTTTTATCGTTTAACCGAATGCGTCAGCGTCAGTGCAATCAGTCAAATTGCGAGATTGAAAATTGTCGCCTATGCTAATTAGGTATCCTCGTTGCGAGGTATAGCGATCATGTTAACTTCGTGGCAGCGGGAGCAGTGCAATAGAAACCGATGGATTACTGATGCTTTTTCGCTACCGTCAACGGGATCTGCTTTCATCTTGTAACTTCTCAGCTGGACTGTCGGGTCCGACTTGCCAGAGAGATTCTACTGAGTACACAGAATGTCCAAGCTATCCGAATGGTGCTTCTAATAGGAATGAACAGCAATGTAGAGATGACGGATGCTACTACTGTGCTAGCGCACCGACAACCTGTGTGTTGGGTATGTAAATGATCAGATGAATATGCATAATAATTCTGCTGATGGGATTCATATCACTTTACATTAGGAACCGGGTGCTCCTGGATAGATATGACCGTCGTGAATCAGTGTACAACAAATACCGGAGAAGCAATATTGGATAAAAAGGTTTGCCGAGATCACGGCTGCTCGTGGTGCGAACACCATTCCGTAATAAAGTGCTTCAAAAGTAAGAATGATAACTTATACTTAGGCCTATTTAGGAAAAGACGTTTCAACTTAAAAGTCGGCTTGCAGTGAAAAATGATGGCTCAGCCTTAGATAAATGATAGAAAAAACGTGGCAAACAACTTGAATAACGACCAAGGCGATCGCCTTGCTGAGAAGAACAGACAGACAGACAGGCAGACAGATTTATTTATTCAGTCATTCAATAGTAAATTGGCAAAACATGAGAGGAAAACGACAGTCAGCTGCAGCCCATAGAGCAACGGAATAAGAATAATTAACTTGAACTGATATATGAATGGCAAGATAGGATAGCTGTCATAATAGGTATTTTAATAGTGAAATCAAGCGAAAATATGGTAGATGTACTGAACTAAACTGTATAAATAAAGAAGCATGAAGGAAACAAGCTAAGAATAATAAGATAAATAATGTTGCAACAATTTCTTTGCAACGCAACTTTAAGTGCCTTTGTCACCGAGCTCACCTCACTGTTGGTGTCCGACTCATAGTCACTCGAAATTGAATAAAACAGTACAAGACTTGGTAAGATAGGTCTTTTACTGCAATCAAGAGAGTGTGAACTTGTTTCAGATGCTGCGAGTAAAGATCAAATCGTGTCCGGTGAGCCATCTTTTTTACTTTCTATGTAGGCTACGAATCTTGTCGCTGAACAATACTGTACCATCGCTTCGGTTGGTGAATTTTAGGCGTATGTGCCATCGTTGACCAATGCCAGATTCAAGTCTTGGTAACGGCGAAGACCCGAAATGCTAGAACTTCAGATTTACCTTTCGGCTTGCATTTTAATCAGTATCGCTACAGTAGTGGTGGTCCGCAGGGAGATTTTGGTGGAGCTTTTGGAGATTTTGACGGCCTATATCTGAAACTGTTATTTTCCAGTTCCGCCGCCGTATCCTGCAGCATGTGCCATCACTTCCGCGCAGAGAGTAGAATGCTCGTATGTACAACCAATATACGCTGGGACTGTATCTCAATGCTGGTTGAGTGGTTGCCACTGGTGCCCAGCAACAGGTGAATCAATATCATGCATTCAAGGTCAGTTGACACAGTCAAGTAAATATATGCCCCATATCTTAGCGGCCAAGTGAAATTCTGTTTTGAAGGCGAAGTTTGTGCATCTCAAAGGACAGGGCCGGAATATGATTGCCGAGAGACCCCAAATGAGGTTTTGACTCCATATCAGTGTATACATCGTGGATGTTCCTGGTGTGCGAATAACAATGATTATAAATGCGTGAGAAGTATGATGTTGATTTTGAAAAAGCATTGTTTTATATTAGGTTATATCATGTTTATAGCGTCCATAGGCTATGCCACTGCCATACCTGGTGCAATAGGCTTTCCGAATGGCCTGTACAGCGACCATGGTCTCTAATATTTTCATACCTAGCGATGAGTAACATGACATCATTTAGGTACAATATTCGCAAATTCTCACAAAATGAAATCTCACCATCACCGTCACCATTAACGCCATCTCTAATCTACCGCTGCACCAATGCCTCACGGATTCAGGTGTTTCCAAATATGGCAATTTTATACAGGTCAGCCACACCTTCTGGTGTGGACAAGTAGGCTACTTGCGTGCACAGTATTTCAGCGCATCGGCATACGAATTGATAATTTCCGACTGCTAACTAACCTATGATTCACGTCTTGCGATGAAACGCCAATGTGTGCCACGACATCGCAGTGAAAACATTTCTGTAGCTATTGTAGCACAACAATTCGAGCAACAGATCAAGGGGACTGTGGACCGAGCGGCTTTGCGATACTATATACAGCCAAGGCGATCTTAAGATCGCATTCTATACCGACTAGACAAATTGTCGCAGAGTCGTCCGAAATTAGTCACGGCTCCGTTCACTCTCTCCGTGGCTCACTCCGTGTTGTTGTACTATTATCTTATCGCAAACTGTATTATAACCTTATCAGAAACTGCTTTGAAATATTTTCTTGGTCCGCAAGTCTGGGTCTGCCCTTCAGTATGGGTAATTCCGAGCTTCCCGTGGTCCGTTTGGTCCGCCGTTTAGTATGAAGCTATATTAGATATCTGTGTAGCCTAGTAAATTCAATATGGCCATGAGCGCTCTATTTACTTATCACCTCACTAAGAGTTTCTAATAATTATTTCCACACCAGATCTGACAACTTGTGATTTATCTATTGCAGACATTCCGGACATTCGTAAGTACAATATTACTGTTTCGGCAACGTGCACGATTCCTCAGTCAAGTGAACCTATTATAATCCCACGAATCAATCGCATTACTAAATCGATTAAAATTGGAAATCACCTAGCATTTTATCGGCCGTCACTTTTCCTGCTACATGGTAGCAGCTTGACAATCATTGTTGTGATCGATAGCCTATCGTCCGTTGTCCTCCTCACATGTCTTATAACACCCACCACGTCCGTCGCAACAATATCCGAGCCGATTCGAGTCCGGGGGTAAATTCTCTTGAATACAGATTTCAGTTCTCGTTGTTGTTTAGCGCTACCACCATGTAACGGATCATTAAACTGCTTTCCATTTTCCACCGATTCGACGGGGGTCACGGAAGCGCAATGTAATAACGAATATCGGTGTTCATACTGCAGTAGTGCAACACCGGACAAGCAATGCATGAGAGGTAAGCGCTAATGTTATACAGTAGGCCTACATGTGCATCTTGCATCATAAGTGCGAATGCAGCAGGGATGTGGAAGCGGAAGCGCGAAAATTTTACCGCTTCCAAAAACAGTATAGAGCTTCAAATACTTATCTACACATTTTTGATATTAATTCCGGTGTTATTAACACATGAAATCAAGACCGTCGTCAGTCGCCGCGCTTCGCAACTACTTTTCAGATGATTTTGACGTCGAAATATCGAATTATGATCTTTACGTCTGCAAATTTGTTACGTTATTTATTGTCGCCCATAATAAGATGTGCCTGACCCGGTTGGGTCTCGAAATTATTTGGCGGAAGCGAATCACGAATAACCGCTTACACATCCCTGGAATGCAAAGCGATGCGATGTGGGTTATCTGGACGAACGCTTGGTTCTTAGTGCTTGCTCTTGGCTGAGAGACGAGAGATAGGAGTTGGTGCGAAGAAACAGGACAATCCATTACTTTTGATCTTGACGATCATTATCAAGAGAGTGCAGACGTTGTGAAATCGACCAGAGCTTTAAACTGGAAGGGAAAAGATGTAGATAATAAAGGACTGACCTGACGGTATAGATTAGCCTACAAGATTTAACCTCAGCTAATAAATCGCTATAGATTCAAGGAAAAAACTGCATTTCTATACTTATTGACAGATGAATGTCCCCCTGGATACGAACTACGATATGACAGGCAAAGTTGTTGCCAAAGTACAAGTTCTATCAACGTTCAGCCTCCGATTGCTCCAAACAACGCCGGTAGAATCATCAATGGCGCCGCTGCGTCAGCAGGACAGTGGCCGTGGGCGGTAAGATTGTCGCCTCATTATTCTTCACTTAAGCCTTACAACTGATGCATAGATGGCATAACATTATTCTCGCATGAGATGACGTGCTGACTGGGAATCGCGACTAGATTAGCGAATCCTCTTTCTTCCAATATTTTAGAGAATTATAACCTGATGAAGGAACGTAGCTACGAAAGCTTATGAATTATATTCGAATAAACTGGATTCTGGACGATAAATCTGTGGTGACTTATTATATCGATTACCACTTTGTTACGACACTAGCGGCTCGGCGTATTCACCGTTCAGTTGGCCGAGTGGTTTCGACTGTGCGCCTTCTGATTCGGAGGTTACGGGTTCAGTTCCCGACCAGCGGAGCCTTGTCGACGTCTACATATTCACTCTGCTCGCCGAACGGTCTAGGAATGTACCGTACATTGCGGCCCCGGCAAGACCGGTCCCGAGCCCAGGTAAATGCGTGAGGTTGAGACAGGAAAGGCATCTGACATAAAATCTCTGCCAAATGATCAGCGGTACGAAGGGGCCACCCACAAATGAAACGTTGCTGAATAAACAAATAATAGAAAATGATATGTCCAATACTCGATACGTTACTGAATCTCTCTATTTGTAGGCATTTTACGCATTCACCGATGGCGTAATAGCGGCTAGCTGCGGTGCATTCATTGTTGCTCCAAAGCGCGCGATAACAGCGGCTCATTGCCAACTCAGGTAGGATCAAACACATTCTATAGTTACGTTAGTCATTTCGGTCTAAATGTGTTTCTAACGACTTAATCCAATAAACGTAAATAGCACAAAGTAAAAAGTGGACATGTTGTATATTCTACAAATATATCTTTGGTGTTTGGTGACTATATATACAAGAGAGCTTGTGTCTTCTTGAAATTATCTTTAGTGATGGATAGGTGTGTTGACAGACGGACTGACTCAGTCTGCTCATGTGTTGGGAGCCGGGCTCTGTCGCGCAGTAATAGGAGTATAGGATAACACGAGTGGAATTATTTTTTCTGCTCAGATGCGGTAGAGGAGTCCATACGAGTCAAGACATCCCTGACGGTACTGCAGCATGATCAAAGTGTGTTAAATTTCGTATGTGTTGCTATATTTCAGAGATAACGACACGTCCGAAATCACTGGTCCTGGTAGAGGGTTTGTTGTAGTTGGAGCAACCGATTTGTCTTCTCCGCTTCGCACACAGATAGATGTTGCCAAAGCCAATCCACATCCGTGGTACAGTGAACGACTAAATGTACATGATGTTATGGTCTTGGAGGTAGAATATTGCTATATATTGCTGACAATATACAGCCTATACCTTGAACAGTTCTCATGTTTAGCTTTGGCATGCAGTGCCGTCAGAAATAACTCCTCTGTCCCTTCCGATGGGAGAGTCTCCAGTCGATGGGATGACTTGTTATGTGGCAGGATGGGGAGGTAATGACGTCATAGCAGTTTTTTGTGATTTTATGTTATTTTAACCTTACCCATTGTCGTGTGCCTCGTCTTCCACTGCTTCTTCTTTCGTTTGACTTTTACCTTGGACTAGACGTCAGGGCAGTCGTACAACAGCCACTGCTTGGTGGCCCCGTCCGCGTTCTTCAAACTTATTTATACAGGTTTATACATTGCACATGAATGGATGACGTGGTCTGTGGTTTTCTCCTCTGCACCACGCTTGCATGCCGTACTGGGAGCAAGACCCCGCATGTGAAGGGACGACCTGCAGCATCCCACCCCTGTTCTAAGACGCGTCCACGCCAGGCGCGGAAGATCAAAGCCGGTAGGGAACTCGTCAGCCGTCAGGGTGGAGAAGTAGAAGTGGAGTGGCGTGTTCTTCTGTTCCCACTCTGAAATCCACTCGCCGTCGATCCAGTCTGCTGCACCGCTGTAAGTGTCCATGGGCGAGAATGAAGCAGGCACAAATGGGCGTCTTGATTTGCCCGCGTGGTCTGGTAACTAGGCTGCGAAGAAGGTGTGATTAATCGCACAGGGCCTTAAGACTGATATTGGTGGTAGCACCCGTGCCCCATAGGCGTTTCACACGACTGTTCTCTCCCTCCCAAAATTGAAAGGGTCGACGGGCAAGGAATCCACTTATTACTTATCGTGCTCTTCAAGTGTTGCAGGTACAAAGGATTCACTCACCCATTTTCATTCTTGTTGCAGTTGTTGATGACAGCGCGTTGAACATTTCTCAATATCTTCTCGAGGCACCTGTAAAAATCTTTTCAAATGCGCAATGCAGATCATTTCGTGTAATACATGATGAAAACTTTCTGATTTGTGCGGGAGGTACCCTGTCGACAACCTGCTTCGTAATTATCGTTTTCACCGGTAGACTGTTACTGAAATGAATTATTCCAAAATGATTTAATTTTAAGGGTGATAGTGGCGGCGCTTTGATGTGTCAAAGATGCAGTAACTGCGAATGGTATGCTTACGGAATTACGAGCTTCGGACTACCTGCAACACCACCGTGTCCTCCAAATATTCCTGGGTTTTATGCGAGAGTTGATGCATATCAAAGTTTCTTTCAAGAACACGGTGTACCAATCAGCAGTCAAGCATACACATGTGACTCGCTTTGAAACATGAAGATATATGTATAAAATATGCTATCAGCGGTGGTAACTGCTTAAATTTATAGTTCCATTTTTAAGGTTAATCCAACGTAAGTGTTCAAGATTGTACTCGGGTAATGAAAGTACAACATCACTTTCCTCTGTGCTTATCAGCATATCAGAATTGTCGTTAGGCCTATGCTTCAGCGTTCAAGATTGCACTTGCGCATAGACAGTACAGCACTACTTCCCCGTGTACTAACCGTATATCGGAATCGTCGTATCTTCTACTAATCATCCTACAACAGTTGAACCTACTATATAAATATACAATAAAGTTTATACCAAAGCGCGTTTGGTTATATTGAGAATTTAATCAAGTAGTATATAGGCCTATAGTATTTCACTCCTCCACGATATTTTATTGGACTATATAAATGGATTAAAGGATAGTCTATGCATTGAAATATATAACGTTGAAATTGATTGTGATAATAAGTATGTCTTTTCCTTGTACGCTTGGCAGTCAGTATTGGGGGAGTGCAGGGTTGTGGTTGTGATTCTGATCCAGACTATAAGCCAGAGGTATAAACACGCGTGCTAAGCGTTGAGCTGATGTGTGCCATTATATCCATAATCAACAACAATAAATATACGGTGTAATTGTAGCAAGTACACGGGATTACGAGTCGGTGTTTTACCGATGCAAAGAACGTAATATGTTCAAAAACCGTGTAGTTGTTTAGACTGTCCGACTTCTGATCGGGAGGTTCCTGGTTCGATTCCCGACCGAGTCAAATCGCAGACTTTAAAATTGGTATCTGTTCCCTCCCTGCCTGGCAGTCGGTATCAGCCATTGGGGAAGTGCGGAGAGCCGTGACTGTAATAGTGATCCGGGCTCCTACTCCATATTCATGTATCATGTAGCACGATTACTATTATTCATGTATCATGCATCACGAATACTATATTCTTGTATCATGCATCACGATTACTATATTCATCTATCTGCTACAGACTGTCTTGTTCGAGGTGCAAAACGCCGCCCGGTGATAATCGCCACTGAAAATCTTCCCTATAATACTAATAAAAATAATTTGTTCAAAAACAACAGCTAAATATTTTGACAAGTCAAAACTATGAATTTCATCCGAAGCGTTCCCCTATGATTTCTAATGACTCAAAGTGCCCATTTAGCGTAGGCTACCCACTAGCAATGTTTGCTCCTATATCGATGCGGTGCCTGGTACCAGGACGAAGTTTTTTCTGACCGCCTCACAGAACAGTGCCATCATCTTGACTTGTCTCAATTTTGATCCCAGTGTATCAACATCGGTAGTACCCTGGACCATATTCATTTCCCATCTATATACAGCGACTCTTTGGAATACCAGTATCCTTAAAACCCCCAAAACCAAATCATCTCGCTCCTGGTTAAGTGATGTCGGTAACTGCAAGCACCAATCTCATTGTTCCTTATTGCCCAACACCATAGAAGAACACAACGGAATCCATATGAATTAATTGCTCTTTGCCCCGGCATAAAATAGCGGCAGAGGCGGTTCTAAGACTTGCAGAGATACACAGTGTAGCCAATTACCTAATTACGCTGCGGTGAAAGTCAAATGTTTCGTGTACAGCAAGTAGCCTGATACGATATACAGAAAATGCACAACTTGAATCAATGAGTTATTGGCTGATGGCAATGTATATACGTCTCTTTTGCGACTAACACGACTCCAGTGCTTTCATCACAAGTCTAAGCGTATCATCAACACCGCTATCCAGTCGCTCATGTATGTTTAGTCCGTAAAATCCGAATGCACTGTGGATGCAAAACTCCCAATTTACGTAAGATGTCTGCAATCCAAGATGTTTCATTCGTTCGTGTAATATCACCTGAAATACAATAGAGGCCTCTTTTGTTTTGCATATACAGCAGTAGGCTGGAGCATTTTACAGACTTTATAGCATTTAACTTTTGGCCTTGTTGACAGCTCTCGCCTACAGAAATTTGTCGTATCTGTCTAGTGCCTAAAGAATGTGGCCTGACATCTGTAAGCCGATAGCGTTCGGTCTTTCGACCTCAGCAGTAGGAAAATTAGCTCAGTGATCAAATCTATGATTTCAACTCGACGGAACGGGTTCCACTGCTCAGTTATTACGCCAGAGCATATCTTTGATGACTGATGAGTATTATCTCTCTAGTGCCTAATATGGGCTGTGGCTTGAGGCTCGGGCCTCTAGTACCTATGGGCTGTGCTTGGGATTCCTCTAGCAAGGCAATAGCGTTTGGTATTTCGACTTCGGCTGTAAGAATATTAGTTCAATGATCAAATCAAGTCGAGCGTAACGGATTTCACTGCTCGGTTACACGTCAGGGCATATCTTCATGACTGATCAACTGAACCATTATGCATGAGTTGGAACGCCTTTCGTGCAGTTCTGCAAGCACTACACACTCACTCCGTCATCGCGAAGAGGATCGAATTCACACGTAGCTATGTGTGTTCTTGGAAGCTTTTTTAAAACGGAGTCTTCGGCTAATAGACTGGATAATCGGATATCTGTCACTATATCTTGTATCTTTTTTAGATTGGCTTGGAGCGTTTCGTAACCCTCTTCTGGCACGATTTCGATATATTCTCTGTCCGGCTTCATTTTGAACCTACCAAATTGTAGAAAACTATTTTGCGGGCGCTTGCGTAACAACAAATATCATATTCCTTATTGTTGTCGGAACTGGAGCATCGTGTATGTAGGCATGGTACTCTACAGGAAATTTCTAATTTTCACAAAATATATCACTAGGCCTAAGCTATATCTAAAACTCCAAATGTTCCGCAAACCCGTCGGGAAGAAGAGTGCTCTACGTACAAAACTAGCGTTTACGGTGACTGCAATTTTCCGCCATTGCCGGGTGATCGCTGTTCTTGACCACATGGCTTACGTGGACATCACGATAAACATGCCAATTTATATATACGTATAGTCGTATACGTATAAAATTGTCATTCTTTTGCAGCTTCCGCCAATCTCTCAATCAGGCACTTTGTAAGGCTAACAGACCCACAGTAGCCTACCTATCCAGAAGGCAGACCTGCGCACGCTCAAGCGTGACGCCTAATAATATCCGCAAATGCTTGCTTTTTGATAGATTACTGTAAGCACACTTTAGCAGGAGACAGATAGGTCAGCCTATATAGTATTTCTGCTTGAATAGCCTTGGGCTTAGTCCGAGGATGATTCGAGGTTGCATTTGATTGCAGTGCCTATCGGATACCACAGTCCATACAGAACATGTATTCATACTTCCATATACATTATTTGGCATACCTTTTAGGCACCCATTTCTCATCAACTCTTTCCAATATTTCTGGACGATTAAAATTTTGCATGTGAGCGTTCTTCCATAACAATGGCGCCAGCTCGGTGTTGTTGCCAAATCTAAAGAGAGAGTTAGGACGATTATATATTAATTCACCATGCAATTAGTTCACTTCGCGAAATGTCGTTGAGTTTGTATAGTCCTACTAAGTATATAAGGCCCTCTAATGTTCGTCATCCATTTTCTGGTGGCTACATTGGATTGAACCGCATATGAGTTGACTGTGCTGGGTGAGACGACCTTTTTGTGCAATGTTGCCAAGGCTTTTATTAACTGAAAGGCGACTATAGCGATAGAACGGCAAACAGGAACAGACAATAAAGCAAGACTAGCGTTTAGTGGAGACGACCAAGCTCTTATAGCGAGGAAGGCAGTAATAATTAGTATCATGGGATTGGGAGCGCGAAACACAATTAGATATTAGGTCCATACGATTAACCATGGCCTACTCTAAGTAAGTAGACGATGGGTTAACGAAATGCAGACTTGGTTAGTCTCTAGTTATTCCAATACGAGCATAATAAGAATTTCTCTGCAGACCAAGAGTACGTGTTCATCGGTGTACGCCGCATAACCTTGTTGAAGCAGCGCTAACCGTTTAGCCGTGCTTGGAATAAGAATTCCGCACACCGAGAGGCATAGATTGGTACATTCATGTTGGAATCGTATTTAACATTCCGTTATCTACCTCAACGTTGTGATTGTCAATATAGGCCTCAGGACAGAGGAGAGGTATTATTTAATCAACATACCCGATGTAGCTAAGAACAAAACGCATTATGAACCAAGCATCAAGCACAGGTCTGTCGGGATTTTGTCGATAGCTTGGTAACCTAAAATTGACGATCTGCAATGAAGGATAAATTAAGTTGATCATGCATATCGGATTCGGTGATTTCTCTTGTCCGATCGCCAAAGCCACTGCAGCTGCAAGATTGCCACCTAGAGACAATACAATTACAGTCAATTACGATAAATCAGAAACATTTGTATTATATAAAACGCTATATGGACTAGAAGTCCTCTTACGGACAAAATTCCTCTTGCCGTTGGCGCTGCGGTATAGCATTTTTCTAATTCCGGAATCCAATATAGCTTCACGCCAGGTGTCATACAGGTCAGCATTTCGGCTGGAGCTACAGTAGCTTGCCATTTACGTCATCAAACGGAGGTATTGCATACCCGAAATGATAACAACGTAATATACCAAAATTAACGTAATCTTAAGAGTCCCACAGGCGCAACTGGCGCAGAGTAAATGATAAGTATATTCCGTTGACTCCTCTCATCGATAAATTAGACGAGCTTACAAATTGCATTACGTTAATTACCCGCGCTATCTCCCATCAACGCCACTTTCCTTGGGTTTACTCCATATGACTTGGCCTTTTTCAGCAATTCCTTCGTTACAGTTAAGCAATCATCAAAGGCAGCTGGAAACGGATGCTCCGGAGCTAAGCGATACCTGGAGTACATGGCGGGGGGCATGTTGGGAATGCCCAGTGCACATATTCGACTCTACTCACTTCGGCGCGATGACAAGAATCCCAGTTTTCTTTGCTATTTCTATAATCTGAGGAGCGTAGGCATCTGTGAAGGAATAGCAGGCCTGTTAGGTGAATCCGTATCTTCTGGGGAATCAGCTATATGACACAGCCAGACAGATATATATGTCATCCTCACAAGTGTACTTGCCAATGCCTGATCGACACGGGATATAGCCCACGCATGGCCTATAGTTGGGGATTATCAGGTCAATGCTGGGATTGCCACAGTGCCACACATGGTCCATGCCCCTTCGCGTATATCTGGGACATGAGGTATATCTATGACCTGAATACGGGTGTAAATGGCTCAGGCATGGACACATTTGCACGGGGCAGTGCTGCGTTTGCATTCTCAAGGCCACGTACGTAATACTGTGCCGTACGTGGGCCGAGCGTAAATGTCTTAGTGGGACATTTCGTTTCCATACCCATCCATCTACAGTCAGTACTTAGCACCCAGTATCGATATATAGCTGCAGGTTTGGGATAATCAGTAGGATACCCGCCACTCGTTCGCAAGGTTGGTAAAAGTATAGGTAAAACTCGCTATAACAGGCTGGCGTCGTTACGGGGGATGGTGCGGCGCGGTTCAGATAAGTACCAGCTTCCCCAGTATGCATGCCCACATCGTATACACAATACCATTATAACGGAAAAACGGGTGGGTTACTTGGGGAATGCCATCAACGCCACAGTCAGTCGCTGCTGCCACCAACGACTCACTAAGATAAAAATAAACAAAGACTTCGCGTATTACTTATCGATCCAATTGTAAATCCTCCACCGTGAATAAACACTATTGCAGAACCATCCAACTTTCCTTCAGTTTCTGAAATTGGGCAAAGAGATAATGATAAAACGCTAAACAAGAAAAAGTGTACCCACAGTTACTGAAAATACTCAATGCTCAATACACGATTTTCCTGTTTTTATGCGCCGGGGTGTATATGTGATACAGGAATTACCGAATCGCAATCAAAACGACGAGAGGAAGGTCCAAGAAAACAACAACCATAATCACACCAGGCTTTGAATTCGTACCTATACACAGGGTTCACCTGCAGGCGACGTCTAGGGAAGGCTCATCGTTGGCTCACTTTATCATAGAATTGTCAAATATGTCAATGAGCCTCACCTGAAGCATGGTTAGGCCTAACTAAAGCTACTTCCACTCCAGCGAATTTGCGATACGTGACAGTCAGCTGGCTATCTTCGAGTGGATGCAACAAGTCTGCTACGGTGAATGGGGCTGCGAACTTTCCTCCAAATACGAAATTGATTGAAGCCTAAAACGTAAGGTGTAAGACTATGTTAATTGTTAAGTTTAATCACGCTGTGAAATTTACCACAACAGGATTCCTATATTTACCAGAGTTTTTAGTCCTTCGACGATCGTACACAAAACCCGTGCTGCTATCCCATAGCCACATTCTTCGGGTACGGGCACATAAAACAACCAATAAAATGTGATGCTAAGCGCAATGACAGTGAAGGTAGAATTCGAAATGAACATATCGGTACTTCAGCAAATATCTGGAATAAGATTCCAACATAAATCACGGAAATACTCCTTCAAGTCCAAGTACAAGAAGCACCTACACTCAAGAAATGTTAACACCACGGCAACTGATGTTCCCACAGACTCACACGCATGTATTAGCATATATATAGCTACGATTAACTGCTTCCTATATGTAGGCCTCCCTCCCGTAGGCAATGGGCATACAATAGTCTCCTGGTACTCGATAAGCCTTTTGGGTACTTTTAGGCCATTTGTATCTGCTTTCACTAAGCCCTACTTCATTTCCATTTTCCAGGGAAGAGGTATGTGTCCACGTGGCAGCACACCGAGCATGTCACATTTTCAAATTGTGAACTATATTTAGCTGATTGATCAACAGTTTGACGTCTGCAATATCGTATTGGCCTACTGCATACTTTAGTATACTTTATTCGGACTAAGCTGTAGAATAATAGCCGCTGCGTGATATTTCTATTCTCAACTCAAACCTTTAGTGTATAGCTATAGCAAATACCTGACGCAGACATTGTGGTGAGGCTTTGGACTTTAGAGAGACGTATATTCGTTGACAGTGCCAGTCTCTAAACACTTGTGTTTGTTTGCTGTCGGTGGATTTGCTGCGGGCGTGACAAGCAAAACTAATGCAGATGAACGATGAGGTTCTACAATTACGCCGTGAATGAAAGATTTCGTTATTGTTTCGCAAAATTGATACACTCCACGCACAGAATCAATAAGCAAGGAAAATACCCTCGACAGGAGCCGCAAAATGTTACGATATAATACAAATGGCGTAGCGTACGGCGTAGCATACCTCTCAAATTTACAGGCCTACTTCAAGAATTAAGAAATGTTTGAACGATCTTACTTCAAATATAGAGCTTATACTCGCTCATCGCCCGAAACCACGCCCTATCCAATAAATTATTATAACGGTAACATACTATATATACTGTATCTACAATCTACCCAGGAAGCGAATGAAGGCGACGGACCGACGGTGTCTAAGCACACAAATGGTCATATGGCCTAGAAGTAGACGGACTATATTCTTACGCTAGGCCTACCGGTGGACTGAAAAGTCGTGCACCGTGTCACAGTGCGACTATGGTTGGCTTCCAGCCACAGAGATCAGGATTGTCAGTGATAGACCTACTCTTTATTTAAATTCAATCACAAGGGACAACTATTTCCGATTTACATTGATTGGCCTGGCAACGAGCCGCTTCATTGTGAACAACCAGCACAACAGATAATATGGCACTTGATACAGGCAACTTTAAATCTTTGAATGTGGCTACAATTGTTTATGCGTCTGTTATCGTTTATGCTGGGGCATACTATAAGCATGGGACCTGACCATATCAAGCTCACGGGCTCGAGATTCGCGTCCCATCGAGGAAAAGATAGATGAATGAAGAAATGTAAAGTGCAATCGTCCGTGTCCAACGTCACACCACGGTTGAGTACGCGGCGGAAATGTCGGTGAATTTTGCTGCAGCCATGCGGATCACGTAGCCTGTGGGTGGTGATTTCAGGTCACGATTTAATCACAACACAGAAGTATGGCCTCGCCACCTGCCACGCAAATGTTGACCAGCTGTAGGCTACAGCCCTGCATCACAGCTCCCATATTGTAAAGCGCCAGCATTCGTAAAAATATCAGCCGAAGCAAAACTCTTTCGATTGAAGTAAGAAACATATTAAATATTTACCTTGATCGTTAGTAATTGATAGATACGGCCTCACAATAAAAATGTGATCGGCCCGATGCAAACGGCCACTTCGATGAGTTGCAGAAGTTTATCACGCTTCACGCGTATGGTCGTGACTGCATTGCATATTGCAAGGTGTAGGAACGACAGTCTATGTAGCTTGTTGTACAATAAAGCTCTGAGTTGACAACATATAGCTTGTGTTAGCTTTAGATATACCATCTACAACAATAGAAGATGTTGTCGAAAGTCATGATTCGATCATAGCTGTTGACACTTCAACCTTCATTATCCGTGCGGCCACCAATTCGAATCGACCGTCGACGCCCGCTCAACCTTGCAATGTTATTGTTTCGCTGTATTCATGGCGTTCTTGAGATTAGAACGCCATGGCTGTATTTAGTGTGCACGCGACCATAACAAAATAACCTGACGTCACACCCAATATTACAATGCGTTAGCTTATAGATTGCGAGTTGTGACAGAATGTTTCTACAGAAACTAAGTCAACAATGACATTGCGAGTCGATATCCACGAACAAGTAACACCTCAAGTGACATCACGTGTTTCAGACATTCTTGACTTAAAAGGCTGGTTACTAATGGTATAGTTTATCTTCAATCGCAAATATTTGCTGCGGCTCATTGTCGTCCGCACGGTACCGCTTCTCAGGTCGTCTGCCACAGTCTGGTTGGTGCAATAATAATAACTCAATCAACGCACAGTCGCACACACATAATGTGACCGTCACTACAGTTATTGCAATGATGGCCTTTTAAATTGCAAGATTAGGCTCACTACTTTTTTGCATTGTAACCGACCTGTAAGACCGTGAGTTAGTAGGCCATGCGGCAGTGAGGTGTTAGGGTTGAAGGGTTATTATTCCAGATCCTAACCAAATCGATATTCTTGGGCTTTTTTACAAGTTATACCTGTAACGTGTGTAGGGAGTCAGAGACCTCTCAATTAGTTGTCAACGAGAGTGTGCACGATACACAGATAACCATTATTCAATCCGGTAATGACAGAAAGGATAGGCCTATAGGTTGCTGTCATCGGCATAGTCATCCATGGCCTACTCTAAAGTAGGCAATGAGTCAACCGCAGTCTTGACTCTTGACGCATAGCTACCAACTCCCTCCCTGCATTGCAAATACTTCAGTCGATTTGCGGGTTACGGCCGATCAGTGCTTTAGTGCTGCATTGTGTGCCGCCTTTTAAAGAACTATTCACGACACAACTTCAAACATTCTTTCGGAAACAGATTTTATGCACAAAGAGACTTAATGAAGTTTTCTCATTCTTTCTTTAAAGAGTTGCAGTTATGGCAAAAGCCTTGGTCGTCTTTGGCATATTTGTATTGTTTATCGGATACATTGGATATGTGGAATATCCAGAGGAATGTGATTTTCCCGTTACGATGAAGATACATTACAGTTTGACGAGGATCATCATGACCATGGTAACGGAACATCGATTTATAAGCCTGTTGCCGGTCGCCGGTCGAACCAGTAAGCACACGGTCAAGTTCGGCGTACCGTCCATTATCCACCTTAAACCGACGATAGATGTCCACAGCGCAACTGTTCCTATTTCGCCTGGACTTTGGATCGGGAGAATTTCTCATTAGTTTCATTTGACTATGTTTCACTACTATTTCACTTTTTTCAGAGTGACGTCTGGTATCGTCTTGGAGGAAGATATGAATCTATATTGAGATTCGTGGAGCGCGCTGGTGGCCTCGGAGGGGGTGAAAACGTGAAGATAACGAAGCATTCGTTCGGAGGTGTTCCCACGACGATCTACAGCCCGTTGGAAGGTGGAATATTACCGTGCGTATAAAACGTAAATTAAAACTTTCGAAAATGAAGCGTCGGCGTTTGTTTTAAGAACCGAATAAAAATGAAAATTCCGATGAGCCTGGGATAATATTTTATCATGGCGGAGGCTGGGTGATTGGGGGCGTGGGTAAGTGTGCAATGTACCTATTCTCGCTTGTTAACCTGCGACTTGTGATCAAAAACTTTACAGAGTTGTATGGATCGTTTGCAAGATCTTTGGCAAAGCATTCTGGCATGAAAGTCGTCTTCCCAGAGTATAAAACATTTTCTGCAATTATTTAGGCCTATAGCCGTAATTTCCTTATGCATATACTATGTCCTATAGGAAATAGTCAACAGACTATTGTATGTATGCCTAATCATTAGAAGGTCCAGAGTTGTTTACAGTATACGAGTCAGACTGTTGGAGCATCAAGATTCGGGAGACTTGTTTTAAGATTTCTTATAGGTGCTTTGGTAGTTGAATTTATTGGAGCCGAAAGACAGTTCAGAATTCCCTGATTGTTCTTGAAATCTTAGTCTTATAGTTTCAAAGACTCCTAGGGCTTAATCTGTATGTGCGTGAAAATCTGATAAATCGCCTAGAAATGTACAGTTATATTGAGTTGTGTATGAATCTCTTTGTTTGCATTGTATAGATACCGTCTAGCTCCAGAATATCCATATCCGGCTGGGTTCGACGACTGTTTAAGCGCGACATTGGATTTTGCAAGACAATCGAGCAAGTTTGGTATTGATAAGGACAAGTTAATGTTCGTAGGCGATAGTGCCGGTGAGTAAGCTTATAGGCTTAGGCTACTGCACGTTTAGCTGACTTCATAGGCTCACAGGAATACCAAGGCCTCGGTGTCGGGAGATAATTACAGATAAGGAAGTCGCTACCCTCTCTCATTCATATAATTGTACTTACGCCTCGTTTGTGCATGACTAATTTAAATCATGCGTAGTTCCTTAGACGCCAGTTGAATGCTAAAGTAAGGGCTGTCACGTTTCTTAGCCCCACGCATATGGTAATATCTGTCCATTAGAATGGTTATCTGGACGACCTGCGATGATGATGCGATGCGATGACTTTTGTGAACTTGTGATTATTCGTACACGTCGCTGAAAATTATTCCGAGTGTTTTGATTTTACGGGGAATAATGCGATGTTGTAGGGACTTAGGGTCCGTCTCGTTTAGAACCACCGTGACGATGGCTGCATAGATAAGCCGCCGATGTTTGCTATTTCGGCAGCTTACTAACTGTTTTGTTACACGACTAAAGATCCTGAGCGCAGTTCTGACTCCTCGCTTATGCTATGAACTTATGATCAATCGAAATCGTAGCAGAGGAGCCGCTTGGACACATGGACACTCGTGTTCTGTGTCGTGGATTAGTTCTTTACCTTTGCGAGTTGCTAATTAATATTATTTAACACCATGTTATTCGTAATAGGTGGAAACTTGGCCATGGCAGTCAGCCTTAAGCTCGCAACTAGTAACGAAGCCGACCTTGAACCCTGTCACATGAGTCTCATCTACCCTTTGCTTCAAATAAGCAATTTCATGCTGCCAAGTTATAGGCAAAATGCTGAAGCCCCACTGCTGTCTCCTGAAATTGTGGCACGATATGTCACTTTATACATGGGGTAAATAGGTTTATATTGCTTGGAGTGTAGGCCCTACTGTATCTGACGATTCCCAAAAATCGTTTAACATTTAGAATACAGAATTTCACTCATCTGATTCCATCGATGATCCACAATCTTCACATGGAAGGTATTGAAACTGATGGATTTGCGAACAAAATTGATGCTGCGCTTGTCCCCGAAAGGTATTGAAAATATGCTATAATATGTTTGTATCTAAAGTGGAACCGGAATTAAAACCAATTCATTCCAGGTACAAGCGTCAGTTGCCACCGGTTCGACCTTACAAACCGAATCCGATTGAGGCTGAAATTCTTAGGAAATATAAAAGTATTCTACATAGGAACGCTGCTGACCCTTTGTTTTCACCCTTGTCTGCTAAAGATGATGACTTGAAACTACTTCCAGATACTAGCATTTTGACCAGCGAATTCGACGTTCTTCGTGATGATGGGGTAGAATATAATTAATAATTTGTAACTAAATTTCTAGGCCAAAACCAGTGTTCTGGTATATGCCGTAGGCCTACGTAATAGCAGGTCTAGTCGAGTCTAATACTGTTTTCTTGTTTTCCAGCTAATTCTTTATGAACGGATGAAGGCTCTTGACTTAGACGTGACGTATACTAACATGGAATTTGGGGTACACGGAATTGCTAATATGTTTGGACTAACCAAATACGAGAAATTGACAAAAGCGATGATGGCGTTCGTTAATCAGATTAAAGACAAAAGTGCAAAATGCTGAGATCGATGCCTCTTTGACATACTGATTCTTATGTCAAACGAGAAGTTTTGTGCAAGATTTTTTTACATTTATAAGTCTAATGAATACCTGCCAATATTTGTTCACGTGATCAAACCATGAGTCAAACGGTACCTCCCCTTGGCAAAATTTGGTAAATAATTCATTCCATGTTCCTGGATCGGGTAAGCTTTTTGTCATTCGATAAAACGAGACGCAGGTATCCTTTGGATTTCACACCAGACAGATCATTTTGCATTGAGGTTCTCGCTGCTGGTCATTTGGTTGTAATTCAAATGGCAGATGAGTCTTCATTAATCTATTGAATACTAGCTGGTTATCCCTACGCGTGAAATGAGACCTCCATTTAATCGTGGGTGAGACGCTTCCCTCTCTTCTCTTGACGACTGAAAATGGCTTCTCGATTTACTTCTCATATGCATTATCTAAACCCGTACGAAATATATCTAAGACGACGAACCGAACAACAGTAAGCCTACATAAGCAAAACGTTATAGCCAGGCTACCTTTACGCGACCAGAAATGACAAAATTGTTCCGCTAGGAGGCAGAAGCGATCTAAAAGTGCATCTCTCATTTCTGCGTAGCGACACGTGGAAAAAGCAGCATTGGGCGATGTATAACTCAGGAAATACAGCGTGGAAGCGCTGAAAATTCACCTGGTCGCACGCATAACGTATGTCCCTACATCTCTGTAAAATCTTATGGCGATAGCTTCAGTAATAAGGAAGTTATTGATTCGTGCAGAGACCGACATACAGTACATACATACAAACAGGCTCTTTTATATAGATAGATAGACATCACGCCTGGGCACAATTCATCATATGTTTATAGGCAAGCATTGTATGCCTGGGTGGAAGGAGGATCATCTCCGCGCGTATGAAAAACAGATGTCGACTTCGACAGGCAGATTGGAATAGCAACACTCCGAGGATCGTCTCCCGAACTACTCTAGAAATTCCTATGACTCTGCGCAATTGTTTTGTCCAATCAGCTCTCCTGCCGAAATGTGGACGACTGATGGGTATGTCTCAATCATCTTTAGACCGATACCTCGTTTCTCCTTTGGGCCATTTCTTCAAAGTCTGCATCCCCTTTCCGTATTCCGGCAGGTCGGGGGTTTCTAAAAACCCATAGGTTACCGGTTGAGCAAGTTTGTAGCCTTCACACCTTGTTACATATTAGCGATACGATCTCCTGCATCCATGTAGTACCTCCGATGAAGGAGATCAACGCATTAGTCTTTATCACAGTTTCATCCACTATCAGAATGCCTCACCAGTGTAAGTGGCGACGATGACGTCATCAGATCTCATCTTAAACTTCAAAACTTCTTCGAGGGTACACGACATCAACTCATCAGCTAAAGGGACTTTGACGCCATTCCAAACAGTGACATGACAGATTTCCTGCCGCTGTAACACGAAGCGTTTCAGTGAGGTCTTAGCAATGATTGACAAACTGAAATAGTCGAAGAATTTTGAAAATGTAAGCAAAGAATCGTGATATGCTGTACAGGTTGCAGCCAGGCCTACTCAGCTAGCCCCTGCTTTTGAGGAATACTATGGAATTCTCAAAGAAATAAATCAACTAAGCAGCAAAATCAAATAAGGGCAAAGATAAACAGTGTCTTTTCCTTTCCCAGCTATGACTAGGGTTGTGGTTTTTATCAAATTACAACAAATCGCAACCGCTTTAAACCGAGGCCTTGATTAAAACCATGTTTTTTTTCGGTTTTTACTGGTTTTTATTAAAAGTAGGGACTCCATAGTGGAGACCAAGTTGTACGCGTAGAGAACGTTCACTTTCTCCCAGATTCGCCGCTTGGAGAATTTACGGCAACCTCCAAGGTTGCATTGTGGAATAAAGCTTATTGTACAGTAGGCAATCTTGTAAACCGAAGCCACGTTTTGGTCCAAACCAGTCACAAGTCAGCCTACAGGGTGGCCATCATCACACGACGGGTCAAAAAGGAATTTGCTCCTCCGACATTCCTGTGTCACGTGATCAAGAGCTTTTACGACTTTATTATTATTATTATTATTATAAAGATTTTCAGTGGCGCTTATCACCGGACGGCGTTTTGCACCACGAACAGGACAGGCTGGGGCAGATGTAGGGGATTCCCCCTCTACCTAATCCTAGATCATATCTGAATTCCCTACTAATCTACCAATACGAGAGTCCTCTACCAACACGCCTTCATGCGTGACGTAGCTATAAGCCTCTCTCGTGCTCCCTTGAGATCGGGGTATATATAACGGAGCACTTGACTGCTATCGCTCTCTTACTAGCTCTCTTACTAGCGCTCTTACTACACGGACTCGCCCATCTTCGCTCCTCCTGGAGACTCGGCGCATAGGCCTAGATAGTATCGTCATCATACTCAACTGCCGTATCGCCTCATCTGCAATTCGTGTACTCGTCGTGTATACTGGTGTCGTGTCTCGCTAGATATACTAATAAAGCTTCTCAATCCACTCTCGTGTTCATACTGCAAGACTTATACCAGAGAACCCGCCTACGTCGAGAAGATCCGAAGTCAAGTTACGTATCTTCCGACTACTTCGCGATATAACTGGTGTGGACTGTTCCGTCTCTACAACACGTCCATTAACACCACACAGATACATGGGTATTATAGTAAAAGAAATAGTACGAGTAAATAAGGACGATAGCACACAGGAATGGGGGTTCTATAATAGTCCCGGATTCTGCAACATAATCGCAAACAAAAGAGGCTAGTTCGGGAACGGTGAGTAAATTGTACAGTGAGAAAGTTTTACGACTTGCATGCAGTACAGTTACTGAGTTAACTTAGCGGCCATTATTTCACCATGTTTGTAAATGATGAAGATAAATATGTGACGTCATAAACCGTCAATGACATGTGACGTCACATCATGTGAGAATATTGGGCCCCCTCCGAAATCAAAAGTAGTTTGCGGCCTTGTTTTCCTTTGAGGATACTCTATCTATATCCATCGGAAAGAAATTATTGAAGCATACCAATGGTCATCGACAGGAACAGCTTGTGTCGCATATACATTTCTGAATGTATATACGCGACATCAACTGTCGTATCTAGGACACTCGGACATGACCTGAATTCTCTTAGAGTATTATCCATTAGTGGGTTATACCAAACAAGACATATAATTAACTAGCTCATATAGCACATGGAATCGATAATTGGCTTACTGTAGTAGTAACAAAATACACTCCTGCTGTTCCGATCATAACAGTATCGATAAACTCCCGCTGTTATTATTACAAGGAGGATTTCAAGCCATGCGAAGATGATTCGCTGACGTAATTTGGGATTGTTTTTCCCGTGGTCGAACCACGTGATGACATTTGGCGCCACGTTTTTGAATTCGAAATCGGGATTCTTTTATTCCGACATTCGGTATCTGGTTGTCTGCCGCAACGGAGCACACATGCGCTGTAGACATGTAGTCATAGAAAATACACCATTCGACTTGTCTATTCGGCATTACTAATATTGTTTCATCGTACGAACGTGTAATCGAAGTGACTTGGAATATTGGTTCAATATAATCATCAATTCGGCATCAATTCTGTCTCAGCTAAGACTCGTGCAAGAACAGCATTTATATAGACAGGCCGCTGTACGAAGAGCTCTATAGAAGCGTACGTCACTGACGTGGCGTTTATCGTGGGGTGTTCGAACACGCAGTTTGGAGTCAGATCAGCGCGGAGTTCAACAACATTACGATATTTGCAAACTATCTTCTGACACCACCAACACCCCGCGATAAAAGCTCTGTGGGTTATCAAGATTGCATCTGCTGGGCCCCCCCATGCATTTTCTACACAAATTTCTGCCTCTCGATACTTTTAACATCACTTATGGTATCTTCAGGAAGCTGGCGATATAGTATGGTAGGCAAAAATGAGAAAAAACCATTAAAAACCGAAAAAAACAGGTGTTTGATAAATATCAAGAGCAAAAAACCGGTTTAAACCATCTGGTTTTAATCAGGGTTGATTAAAACCACAACCCTAGCTATGACTGATTGTTTTAGCACATCCATCTATCCAGTGGACAAGGTGATGATGACCGATACTACAGTATGATGAATATAAGAGATGAATTAACTAGTAACAAAATACATGTTATGTATTTTCACATTCCACATTTTCAATTATCGCATCGTTGTATCCAATCCTGATTTATCTCTAAATCATGTAATCATTTGTACTGGCATGCCGTGCTTTCGGGGTAATCAAGTGCTCGTACTAATATTACCTTACTGTACGTATTGACTGGTATATACTCCGTGGTTCCTACATGGCTGCCCATTACGGTTTCGTTCGCACTACTTGCGGTACTGTTATGCGACTGTATCTGCCCGGCTCTACTGTTGTTTTTTCTGTTTGTCATTCTGCTGTATTGCTGTCGTTTGTCTTGGCATTGCTTAGAATCTTCAATAAAATAACGTTCTTGCCTGCAACGCGGGCAATTGATATTATACATTGGTGTCAGAAATAAACCTTAACAATACACACCCATACACCTTACAACCCCGCCCCAATAGACCATTATGTTGAGGTCAGATACCTTGGTTGTCAGAAGTTATCTATTATTTGCTAGTTTGCTACCACCACAAATTTGAGAGCAATTTATCATATTGTTATTATTATTATTATTATTATTTCGTTTGTGCACTTATATTATATGCGAAATTAGAAGTTTCTACGTTCAGCCGTTTTTGAGCAGTATGCAAAGAAAGTTTTCTAGGGTGAGTTTTCCGCCGTACGATTGTATAGTATTCACGCCACTACGTGGCTGAATCCAATAACAATGGAGAAAACTGTACAAAGAAAAACATAAGTTTAAGAATCTGATTGCACAGCTATTCAAAATTCCTGTTCAACCGGCAACGATAATACCTGCGGTCATCCACTTTTTCGCATGTTCAGAGCTGGTGTTCTCACGACAACCCTAAAGGTTGCATTTGCGGGAAAGTCGTAAGAATGAAGACGGCAAGTGTACGTTCCACTGTCGCTTACTTTGACGTTTCTAAAAGTTACGTAAATGAATCCTGTAGCCTAACCATAGTTAAAAGTGGCCCACGTTCAGCATACAGTATAGTAGAAGACGAAAGTGCAAAATATTATTGGAATATACTGAAAAAGGTTTTGGTATGAATGGTTAGAACACCAGACATCCAGTCTCCAATTTTGTTCAGTAGTAGAAACTGAGTGTTCTATGGTACGAGAGCAAGATTTCCGTGGGAGTTTCCGGTCTCGACCGTTCTCGCTTAGTACGTCACTTCAGTGAGGAGGCATCATTGCGTATTTCAAGCAAGAGTTAAGTTGGATTCGCGAACAGGGTTCTAGTTTTTCTTTCAGTGGTGGAGATCGGAAGTTGGCGATGAGATTACGATCGGACATTTGGAGTTGTTGTTTCAAGGTCGGTGTCTTTACGACAGCGGATAATTACGAAATTACGGCGGGTATCTCATGCACTTGATTAGCAAAGAAACGAAAATGTACGCCATCCGACAAATACCGCTATAGCTAGCGACCAGAACAGCTGATGTCCCACTGAAACATCACCCGGCTAGACTAACCACCGTCACAGTTATTATCTTCCCCCTTAGATAGGCAAGGGTGTTTAACAGGTGTTTAAGTATAGAGGGTCGGAAAAGCTTTGCATGCTTTTTTAGATAACCTCTCTTGACAGGTCCTCCCTTAAACACCCTTACCGGAGGTACAGACTGATAGGCGGGTATAGGAAAAGGCCATTAGAGGGTCCATAAAGCCATGAGACCCCCCTTACCTATCTTTAGGGGGAAGATAATAACATTGTGAGAGCTATAATTATTACCTTACGTAAGTCTGAGCAGTTAGGTAAATAATCCTTGTTATTTTCTAACCAGGGGGTGCAGAATAATTAAAATTGATTTAGAAGTACAGGAAGGTACCTGTCTCTTCTCGGCAACATGGCCACGGGGCAAAAGAGCAATTGGCCAGTCATTAAAGGACGCCTTTTGTCGTGGTAACAAGGCCTGAAGGCTGAGAGCCAGAGGTCTCGGCAAATAATAAAAGGCTAAAGTCGTTATAAAGAAAACCAAAGCGGCTATGTTAGGGGTGTCCAAACTATTGGCCCGCAGCAAATTTTGAAAATATAGTTGAATACGGCCCGAACATGGCGCTTGAGCTCAACTCTGTTGCACTTCTCAGTTTTAACAGTACATGGAGCCAGTAACGGAAAAGGTGCTTCTCCACTAAACAAAATTAAGCAAAGAAAAACATTTACCACGAGTAGGGATGCACAATACAGAATTTCGAATCTGTAGGATTCGAATCCTAAAATATTCAAATCCAAAATGCCGTCTTTGATCGGGTAATAGGATTCGAAATTATCAGCGAAATATGTCACCTCTAGTGTGTGGCCAGAGCCTTTGCTTATTTTTCTGTATTTGGCCCTCACCAAAAAAACTTTGGACATCCCTGGGCTATGTCTTTGAACATGACATATTCGCGTTACTGTGCGTATACGGAGCGAAGCGGATCCGGGTTAAGTTCTGCCGTCCACTATCCCAAAAATTTCATGATATCCGGTTGTCACAGAGACCGCGCTCAGTGTGTACTTTCGATATTTTGATGCGCCTTCGTAATTTCCGGGAATAATTGCGCGTGCTTAGTTTGTGCGTCTAGGTGATGAACTTCGCCCATTCTCGCTTTGTGTTGCAGCAGTACGGTCATGTTGTTGAAACTAACTGACTAACTAACTGACTTCTCCTTTCAAATCTTTCTTCAACGCCTCAAATGAAACCAACTAGATACTGTTTTCCTTTCTTAATACACCTATATGAACGATCAAATCGTAGACGCTGAGAATAGCCTACCTAGGCCTACACTAAATTGAATTTCATTAAATTTCATTCGAATTTCATTCGCAGTACAGTTTTAGGGGGTTGCAGTCAAAATTATCACGACAGCTATTGGGTTGGATATGATACATTGAATCTTCTTGTGTAAAACAAGGCCACGATTTCCGATCGAGTCAAACGCACGAGTGGTATTCCATGGCATACGCTAGGTAAATTAGGCCATGGGTATTTGCTCCTGCACTGCTTGCCAGCAGCCAGTTTTTTGGCAGTGCAATGTGTTGTAGGGTAAAATGAGGGCTCTTCTTTCTCGGTTAAAGGCATTGCGTAGGCCTATTTAAGTATAGATAACTAATCCTAGTTATCTATAATTCAAGATGGCACGCTTGACATAAGGTTACTGCTATAAAAGTTAGCCCGAGCCATGTTATGCAAGCAACGCCTAAGGCGCGGAAGGTAAAGCCTTGTCGAGTTGTCGGTACAACAAAACACGAACTTCGCGTGGGGAATGACGTTGAAGCAAGCCATAAAATCCATATTTATCGTTAGGAGGTTGTGGTGTGATTGCATCCCTGTGTGATACGATCGGATCCCAACCAATGATTGTGTTGCCTTACAGATTGTCGATATAATAATTGATTGTTTTACTAGTGTAGCCAATATAACTGTCCGTTTATCCTGTGCGTTGTCTAGTTTATGTACTGTGGTGTTAATGGACGTGTTGTAGAGTCGGAACAGTCCACACCAGTTATATCGCGAAGTAGTCGGAAGATAAGTAACTGGTATAACTCTGGTTTAATCTTGCAGTACGAACACGAGAGTGGATTGAGAAGCTTTATTTGTATCTCTAGCGAGACATGGCACCACAACGACGAGTACACGAATTGCAGATGCGGCGATACGGCACCTGAGTATGATGACGATACTATCTAGGCCTATGGGCCGAGTCTCCAAGGAGTAGGGAAGATGGCGAGTCCGTGTAGTAAGAGCACGATAGTAAGGGCGATAGTAAGAGAGCGATAGCAGTCAAGTGCTCCGTTATATACTGTATACCCTGATCTCAAAGGAGCACGAGAGAGGTTTACAGCTACGTCACGCATGAACGCGTGTTGGTAGAGAACTCTCGTATTGGTAGATTAGTAGGGAATTCAGATATGATCTAGGATTAGGTAGAGGGGGAATCCCCTACACGGTCCTCCCTTTCGGAAGAATTTTAGCTGCAGAAGCTAAACATTCTTGTAGGTGGAAATCCCTACGCGTAGCTAGTGTCGTGAGACTACACTAAGGCTAAGGCAAAAAATGGGGCGCAAGCACGTGCTGCATACGCATATAGCGCACAAAATATAGGCTTTACGAAAAAACCAAGCACATACATCATGACTAAAACGTGATCATGGTAATGAGCTATAAGAGCGCCAAATGTCAAGTGTCTGTCGATAGCATGAGATATCCGAGTGGACAATGTGATTCATCGTTCGTTCCGTGTTTTTGTAGACAACGGAATGTGATTGAGAGGTCATTACGTTTCCTCTGTGCAAATTGCCTCTGTTCGTCATCAGTTGGTGATCAGTGGTGACGTAATACATGACTGGAAGTTGTCATTTCGTTGATGTGAGTCTCAGCGTCATAAGTTCGTAGGCAACTTCTTGAGGGACCGATTTTGCACCCATAATGTTCGAGATGCGTTGTCATGTCCATCGTCGGTCCCCAGTGCCATCGTTGAGGAATACACACAATGAGGTTGATCTGGAAACAACAGTGTGCGTCAACTGGCCAACACAAGTACATTACACAAAATGACAAGAAAAAAATAAAACAAATATACAACCGCAACACGTGAAAGGTGTGAGTTGGCATGCTAGATTGAACAGGTCGGTTGGGGGAGCAGTTTCTGAGCTGGCGTTTCCCACGTTCTATCAACCTCCCGGAATTACGTTTGGCTATACGGGTAGCGCATCTGGTTGGGTTATATGGGTATGTCTGATATGGACTATTAGTGTACGCGTGACATGACGTGTAGTGCGCATCTACGTATGGTCATGCGAAGTACTGAGCAGGTGCGCAATGCTTGCAAAGGCCCTCAAACTCAATATTTCTTTCACCATGGCCTACTTTAGTTCCTAGAGTAGGCCATGCTTTCACCATCAAAGAAATCCCAACTAACCACGTAATAGATTATGTTCCTTCGACAGGCAGATATGTTTAGACCGGTGATGGGAAATAGTAATATTTTTTATTTTTTAAATAAGTATAGAATGGTGTAAAAGACCTGAGTAGTCGGTGCACTAACGAAAACGCCTTTTATTCATCATCATCATCATAGTTGCTGTAGGAGCTGCAGTGGATAGGATCTGTGTTGTCTTATTTAGAGCTTACGTTTTAGTTTGTTTAAACCGAATAAATAGTCGTTCATTACGTTCGTATTCACTACAGAGGTTATGTGTAGGCCTATACCGTTCGTCAGTTTCAGCATGGAAAGACTGTTGCTAAAGATGAGCCGAAAACTGGCGGTGTTACAAAAAAGTTTCTACTGGCAGATACTAATTAGCCTACATTGGGCCAACCCGTTAGGCCGTACTACGACTTGGAATTTCAGATATGACCAAGAATGTCCCGCATATGACGCCGTCGTCCTTCCAGTCCAGCCTAGCGAGCCTATACGTACATGTCTAGGCCTACCGTGCAGTCTGGATAAAGCGCATAATTATGCATTGCACGCATGAGATACCGAAACCGACGTAGACGCTCTACACTGCCTATAGTAAATATTGAAAAGTACAAATGTCGTATGTAGGCCTATGCCAGCGGACACTTTGTGGTTGGAGAGACTCTACTAGAGAGACGAACCAACAAATGGACCAACTCTATGGAGATTTTGCTTACCTTGTCACGGTCACGTGACTAGTGTTTTGCTTCGGAGCTAAAAATGGACTTTCCCTGAAATCTACCCGAGTCCCTGATTTCTGATTCTGTTTCTGTGATAAGTCTAGTGGGGCTGTAATTCTGGGCTGAAAGTACAGGTATAGTACGCTACGCGGTAGCCAGCATATGGCTTTCTAAACTGTAACTGCTTTCAAATATTTTGTTCAATGGCTTCTAATGCTACTGGAGCATCACGTACTGCCAGCAACATCTTTGAGGGTGTCGGATCCCGTGTTGTAAGAGGACCGGACTGGAAATGGGGACGTCAGGTGAGTGCCTGTAGTGTTTTAAACAGACTTAATATGGCGCGATTCGAAGGATATGTCAAATACAGGAATGTGGCGAGGTATTGTGTGGCTATATAATCTGTAATTTTCATTTCAGGATGGTGGCGAGGGTCATGCTGGTACTGTAAGATGCTTTGAAAGTACGGAAGAGGTTGTTGTCGTGTGGGATAATGGTACTGCAGCCAATTACCGCTGTAGCGGCCAATACGACTTACGAATATTGGATAGTGCACCTACAGGTTAGTTACCATGTGGTTAGCAGACCGGTTAGGGGTTTTAATATCTCAAATCTCCACATTTCTGTGATCGTAGTTGTTACTGGTTCCTCAACGACAGGACTACATTTGATAGCTATCATTTGCTTCAGGTGTTAAACACAGTGGAACAATGTGTGACACTTGCCGCCTCCAGCCGATTTTTGGAATAAGATGGAAATGTGCAGAATGTCAAAATTATGATTTGTGTTCGGCTTGTTACCATGGTGATAAACACCACTTAAGGCATCGTTTCTATCGGATTGTTTTCCCGGAAGATGAACGGTGAATACTTTTACTTTTTTTTGATTAATATTATTGAATTCTGATTCAAATTGATTTCACGTGTGAAGATATAAAAAAGACTAAGCTGTTACCTCGGTTTCACATAAGATATTGTTTTAAAAACTATTTTATTGTAGGGAAAATCCCATCCTCCCTTTTATGCATATTCTGCAGCTTCCTGTTGGAATGGTACAAATTTTTGCTGACTACGGTATTTCAATTTGCAGAATGCTGCTTGACTCTCGCAAAAAAAGCAAGAAGATCACTGCGCGAGGAGTATATCTGGGAGCTCGTGTTGTCCGTGGAGTTGACTGGCAGTGGGAGGATCAAGATGGGGGTAATGGACGGAAAGGAAAGGTTTGCTATTTACACAACCTCTAACGTACTGTACAAACATAGCTGGACATAGCTCTGCTCATTCATCGGGCCAATCAGTACAATGTACCACATCACCCAACGCTAACAAAGGAGCAGAATACTTGAGCTAAATATATCATTCCAATGAATTGTAGTTGGTATCCACTGGTGCCCGTTTTTGATAATAGCAGTTTGTCTAAAGGTAACAAAAATACAAAATTGGACATCGCAACATATTAGAAGTGCGGCCTATGTGATGTGGGATGTCGGTGCCAAAAATCTATACCGATTAGGTTATGAAGGAATGATGGATTTGAAGGTGGTTACAGATGCTAAAGGACCAATGTTCTATCGTGACCACTTACCCTGCCTAGGTGAGACAATTTGTATATGCTGATGAAGTGAAAATCTAGTGTTAATTGTCAGTTTCCACTTGACTTTAGCTCTGACAGATCTCAGATCTCAAACTTGAATATTAGACTGGGACCAGGTAGCCATACAAACCATGCTAATTGCTAATCACTCAGTACAGGTACAGTACTGTGATGGCTAGCATGATATCATCCTTGGAAAGAGATTTTGAGACGCCTACCAACTACCCTGAATTTTGGTGGGACATGGGAATTGACTAACTCGCATCAAGGCATCATCATAGGTCGTAATGTCAACCGCAACATGCTTTTATCGACTCCTTGTTGGTTGTACCACCGTGCCTCAGCACGCTCGTTAGATTAAACCATCATGTTTACTGGTACTCAGGTCAACAAAATGGAGCCCCTGCTCAACCTGTTGCAGTCTATCACATTGGAGATCAAGTTAATATCATTCTTGACTTGGAAATAGTTAAATCCTTACAACATGGCCATGGAGGGTGGACAGAAGGAATGTTTGAGGTACATAATATGGATTATCTGTTTCACGGCCTATTCAATGGCGGGCGATTTCTGGAATGTAGTGCGAGTTTGGCACCATGGATTTAAAGCCAAGTCCCTCCTCAATTAGTCAACTGCACTTAGAAGTGTGCATGACGTCAGCCATTTGGCCATGCTTGTTGAAATTTTTAACACTTGGTCTGTTGTCATTTCCAGGCGCTCGGCTCAACTGGTAATGTATGTGGGATTGATGAAGATCATGATATTGTTGTTTCTTATGCAAGTGGAAATAGGTACGGTAGGCTTAAGGTATTTTCAGTCAAGTTTAAAGGAGTCAAAGTGCTACTTGATTGTATTTGCTGTCATGGCTGCCTTTATAGCGTAACATAAACTGTTTTTATGTCTGGCGTAGTGATTCCATACTTGTAACTATTATGAATTCTATTGTACAGTAAGAACAGATTGTGGAAATTGGCTGTGATAGTTGACCTCTATGTCACAATTTGCCTATTTATTAAGGCATAGTAGATCGAAGTGGGTGTATTATCATTTCCTTGGTCATAAGCCTACCTCCGATTACATTTTGCATGATATTGGTGTAAGCAGGAAGGCTGGTTGATGTCATGATCAACTGAACTGCTACATTGCAGTTTGCAGTTGCATTACGCTCTGTGGAATTGCTGCTGTCCCTATGGCAAATACTGCCCGGCAAGAATTATAGGCTTGTTGTTTTATAGGTGGACTTTTAATCCTGCAGTTTTAGCAAAGATCGCACCTAGTTCGTCTGGGACCAGGCCAACTTCCGTGAGATCAGAGACGAATAACTCTACTAGTACTCGGAATTTTCAAGTGAGTCCATTTTGAGTGGCATGCACTCATAGTGCAATCAATGTAATGATTTATTTGAATGTGTATTTACTGTTTTCAGGTTGGTGACATGGTTGAGATATGTAGTAATCAAAACCAAGTGAAAAAACTTCAACGTGGTCATGGCGAATGGGCCGATGCTATGATTCCTGTGAGTAGGCCTATACTAATACATAAATTATGAAATCTCATTCCACAGCTGATTCTTTACAGCAATATCTGGCACTGGCAGCAGTAGGAAGGATGACGTTATGACCGGACCGGTTTTTGATAGCTGAGTTTGGTGTGTCGTTTATCTCCCATTCACAGGAGGTCATCTAATTAGATTTTTTGAGATCTGATCCGACGTATCACAAAATGTTAGGTATTCTCGAAGACGTTTCGTTGCCACTCATCGGGAGAAATCGGCAACTTAAATGGCAAAACAGAGTGAATTTTGTTTTTCAACTAACGAAAAGTCTTTGAGAAGAAATTGAATGCATAAACGATGAATGTATTGCCGAAAGCTATCCTTAAGTTCTACACCGCAAAACAGATATTTGTGTTCTTTCTAGACGTTGGGAAAGATAGGAAGAGTGCAACAAGTATACCTTGATGGTGATGTCAAGGTCCAAGTTACAGGTGTGTTATATGTTTCAAGTTGATTGACTCTGTAACATAACTGATGATTTATAATCTACCAGGATCTTCATGGACATACAATCCATTGCTGCTATCCAAAGTCGATCATAGTCAAGCAACATCTGGTGGTAAGAGGCAGCTTTTGAATAATTCATCACTCACAATACTTACAGCTTTGCAACGGGAGAGTGAATATTAAATATGAATACATGGATTTGGCGAGTTTTCATAAGGCTGGTAAACTGTTTGTCATTCCGTTAAGCAGTCTGGGGTGGGTCTCTTGGGTCCCTTCCATGACGTGAGGCCTAAACTTCGAAAATCAGTATCCATACTGTATTCTTCCTTGCCCGTACACTCCGTCTACGCTGAACTTATGCTTGTGGTGATATAACTTTCTCTCTCTTAGCTCTCTCTCTCTCTCAACATTATATGGATGCTTTGAATTGCTGGTGTCACACAGAACTTGGATCAGCAGCTCCTTTTCTTATCTGCATCTGCATCTGTCTATTCTCATTGAGAGCTGTTACTTTTCAGAACACTTGTCACACATGCTGAAGAAACTCTTCGAAACACACATATCTGGTGACGTAAATGAGGAACTTGTCCGAGCAGCAGCTTCTGGAGATGTTGCGAAATGTGAAGAGATTCTACAACGACCTGATGCAAATGTAAGAAGCTGTGGTCATAATATGTACTGTTACATGATGCTCATAATATTCTCCAAGACATTTACCATAGTTACTTCACTTGCATCATTGCCATAGGCTACCTGACAATGGTAAAATTTTGAAATCGTTGTTGTTTTGAATTTATGGCATTTTCAACCATTAAGGTCATGTAATGTTAATGCTCACGGTACATGTCAGTACTTTTGGTTCATTGCCTGACCATTATTACCACCACACTCCTCCGCATTCCATTTATACTGACTGCCAAGCAGGCAAGGAATGAAAGTGTTTGGTTTGACTCGGTCGGGAATCAAACCCGGAACCTACCGATCAGAAGCGGACAGTCAAGCGCTCAGTCAAGTTGAGTCAACTGACTGGTTCGAAATCGTTGTAATGAAATGTGTGGTGTTGTGACCACAGAGTCATTGCCCTGATGCCCCTTTGCTGATTTGACTTGAATTCAGTCATTTGAGATAATGAATCTGCATGAATCATAAAATCATATCAAAGATTCGACTCAAAACTCGCCAGTTTTTTGAATTGTACAGTATATTCAATGTCAGTTCAAGTCAGTGAGCTTAACTGTATTTTATGAAAGTACTTTACCTGATGCCGATGTGATTATACCTGATCTGAAATAAGTTGAGTACTATGAATGTGTGTATACTGTATAGTGACACTCGTGACTTCTTACAGTTGGTGTCAATTTCTATTGCTGGTGTTTCGTCATTGTTTTGGGGCCCCGCATTGGCATGTTTACCAATTTACATCTCCAGGTGACAAGACTGATTGTTTTACTTAATTTTTCAAGGTCAATGGCATATTTGCTGGTCACACTCCACTACAGGTTGCTTGTCTGAACGGTCAAACGGACGTGGCAGAATGCTTAATAAAGCATGACGCAGATCTCGAAATCGAAGTAAGCTGACTTCAGTATTTGCATCTCAATGTCGAGGTCTTGAGGAACTAAACATCACATACGGTATTTACATTCTGACCATTTTAGGATAAAGAAGGCGATCGAGCTGTCCATCACGTGTCTCTTGCTGACGAAGCAGGGATTTTAAGTTTACTGAGCAATGCAGGTTTATTCACATTGGGTTTAGGGAAATTGGATTTCTCTATTTCGTCAGTTTAACCATTTTTGCAGGATGTGATCTCAACGCACGTAACAAGCGTAGACAAACTGCTCTGCATATAGCTGTCAGCAAGGGACATGTCTGTGTTGTAAAGAAACTACTTGAGCTTGGGTGCCATTCGAGCTTACAGGTTTGTTTCAGTGGAAAATCTTTTTACTTTTGCTAGCATAATTCGGTCTTTAGGCAACATTTATCTTTCTACCTATCTTTCAATGCAATCCAATGTCAAACTGTTGTTTCCGAGATCAGTTTCAAGCTAAAATTCCCGAGTTTTTCCGAAATCTTTCACGTCATGGATGTGAACGTCATATCCGTGACCGTGTATCTATTGTTTGGGGCGTGTCTGAAACGTTTGGGGACGTGCGTGTTGTCTGAATTGCTGGTTCAAGTTTGGACTACGGTTTGCTTGTATCTTATTGTTAAGGTCGCATGTGCCACTATTTGTATGCATCTCTGGCGTTCTTGAGTTGAAATTGTAATCATTGTCACTTTCACTACCATTCATATTAGCATAGGCTACACTCAGTGGTCTTTGAAGTTTCAGTATTACTATGGGCATGGCATATACTTATGATGCAGAAGGGTTGGTCCATGGCCTACTTTAGTTCTAGTATTAGTACCTAGAGTAGGCCATGGTTGGTCCTCCAGGAGATTTCGCTTTATCGTAGCCGACTGCTGCTATCACCCTATACAACTGTCTCCCCATTAGCAATTAATTAACTTGTGGTCGTCTCATCTAAAAAGGTACTTGTACAATTACTACTTGTAATCATTGGTTACTTAAGGCTAAGGATCAGGTCTACTTTTTGTTTGGTTCGCGATGATATGATATGATAAGTCACAAGTACAGACTTCACCAATACGATGCCACCCTTTCCCACCATGGCAATCTCAATGACTACAGTATGATACTGCATGTGTAAAACTTGGCCAATAGATTTAGATCACGCTTAGTGCTATTTACGGTGGGAAATGCTAGAGACTTACAGGGAATGTTATGCATTGAGCTTGCACACTTGTGAGTTGTTGATTAGTTAAGACCTTGAATTATTAGTGGCAAATTTGCCAGCAGGGAATACCAGCATCTCAATTAGAATGTCAACGAAAGTTATTCTCCTCTTTCTTAACGCGCTGTTGCCTTTGTTGGTGGTCGCGGCGGATGAACCTCCCATGATTCGGCTGCTGTGAATTTCACGCCGCATAGCTTTCCCTGTCGCAACCGTCCCCATTTAATGAATGTCGAATACGCGAATTTACCGCTCTAGGATACGGAAGGAGACACACCGCTCCATGACACAGTGACAAAGAAGCGAGATGATCTATTGGGTATGTTATTGGATGCCCACGCTGACGTAACTGCTACTAACAACAATGGATTCAACGTACTGCATCACGCTGCACTCCGCGGCAACCCGAGGTAGGATTTTGCTATAAGTGACCGCGTATGGTACGAATCAGCTATGTGACAAGTTTGCCGCTAATCGGGCGACGTGACTTCGGCATTTGTCGTCTATAAATACTTCTGTATCTATCAGGTTGAGGCTCGCTTCGATGCCAGCTGTGCTCTCGGAATGGTTAGCATTCTGATGCATGCTTACGTAGTGTTATTACCCCTTGCGCGCTTCGTATCGCGGTAGATCATACTGTATATAGTCTAGCTAAACTGTGCCAAACTCAGCCACTTGACAGAACACAAAACCTTAATTTTGAGTAATAAGATCCTTTATTAGTGCTTGGGAAAAATGATATTAAAGATATCGAATATGGATAAGCGTGTTCTGTTAGATATTAATTAACAAATAGGTGTAAAAGTATCGCAGCGGAATCGCTGTTATCCGTCGTGAAGTTATTGGAACGGCAATGCAGATTGCTGCCTCGTAAAGTTAAATGTTTCAGCGCTCAAAGAACGAGGGCCACTGCTTAGTACTTAACTGCAATACACAAAAATATAGCATTGCACACAGCGTTATTGAAGAAAACTTAGTCGTTAATTAGTTAGTGTAGCGTGCAGTGTTAGTCGATAGTGGTGCAAGGCAACAGCTGGTTGAAGGGGACCAAAACATCAGAATTATGTCATGCTTTGGTACCTGTTGACCAGCTTTCGTCAAGCATCATGCATTGTTTTATCAGATTAGACTACACCACCGAGAACTACTCATGCAGTTAGTGCGCATACTTAAGCAAGAGTACGCCGGTGTCCAAGTTTATACTCACGTAAATAAATACTGGAATACGTTACGTCAGTGTGACCTATTCATGCAGTTAGTTACTTAAGCAAGAATCTATTAATTTCCAAGTTTATACTCACGTAACTAAATACTGGAATGCGTTACATCACCGAGGGCTTTACATGCAGTTAGTGCTCTTACTTAAACAAGAGTCTGTTAGTTTCTAAGTTATACTCACGTAAGCAAATATTGGACTGTCGTTGTGTCGTATGATACGTTTCATGATATACATGGTCTACTCGGGTGTGTTGTCTACCTTAGCTTGGCCAAGAGGATGGCTGTGACCTTTGAATAACACCTTTTCATGATGACGCCTAGATAATTTGGTAGCGACACGATAAATTGGTTTGGTTCTGGAGTTTGAAACTAATGGTATGGCGCGTAAAAAAATTAGCAGTTGTCTGTCTGTCTGTCATCAATTGAGCACTATGTTCTAAAAAAAACTTAGAATCTTTAAGTACGACTTAGAATTGAGCACTATGTTCTAAAAAGAATCTCTAAGTACGGTAATTCAGCAATATCGCCTTACGCTCTAACACTGCGTCCACAAAGACTGATGTTTGTGCAATAATCGGAGACATACTTCTTTACATTCCATAATTCGTTGCACTTCTCTGAAGTAAACTTATGAAGGATGTAAAGAAATACGTAACCTACTAAGGCAGCTTTTCTTCTTCCCAAGCCTTTGCAATGGACTCCTACCGAGAAAAGTACTTAGTGAATTTACGTAAAGTCACCGCTACCGTTGGTTGGAGATAGGTAGGCGTATGGTGGCGCAACTTTGCGGGTACCACCGGCGAGTCTTGAATATTTCCCCGAGATTAGTTATGTCTCTGCTCCGAAAGCTGCTGTACTTTCCCTTATCCAACCATCCGGTTTGCTTCTCTGATCGTCGTGCGAGTGGCATTCTATTTAAAGGGTTCGGTTTTATAGAGCTTGAGGATCGTGGTGACAACTGCGTATCGCTAATTGCGCCAGCATCTCGCATATGAGTCATCCCGTCATCTGTTCGTACTCGTCCAAGTGCCTATCATCAACGCAGGCGTCGCAACGTGCGAAATACCGTCTAATGGAATTCGCAGGCACGCAGTGCGATTAGCACCATGCGAAAAGGACGATGGAATCTTGTAAACGCGTTCAATACGACTTTTACCCTTATCAAAGGTACTAATGGCCATCACGACCGTTGGCGTTGTGACCTCGATTAGACGTGATTGAAGCAGCCGCGTTAACGCTCTGGCTTGTGTCAAAAATTAGTTTGTGGCGTCGCTGATTGAAAGTCTGGAAAACTGTACTTGTTCTCCGCTGCTGATTAGATATCCAGTCCATTGGTTGCGTTTTAATTTTGAAAAATATGTTCGCATTCTTTGCCTGATATGACGTAGCGTTCCCAAGACGATCAAGTATCATCAGCTGCTTCAATGCGGGATCTATGATATTGAATTCCACGTGGAAATGCATATAGAATGACGCAATGGAAAATAGTCGCAGCAAAATATAATCCGCGCCTTATTGCTTTTGATAGGCGCCCTGATGGATTTGACTCCTTCCCACGTAATACAAAAGGCCTGAAAATTGCAACCCTTGATCCCCTGCCGGATGACCAATGTCGAGGTGTGCAAAAACAGTATCCGTAAGACAGCATTACACCTTTTTCGGCGCCTCTTTGCACGTATCATATGCATATGCTCACGTGTTAAATATGGATATTGTCATGTTGTGACTGTGAGTCTGTATGACCAGCAAAAAAAACCTTATCACCTTCTACTGTACGTTAAGCCGTTGAGGTATGGCATGTAGAACCTCCCTTACCTTCGCAGACATGCATTCGTGTAGAAATGAATATGCCAAGTACTCAAGTTGGTGTATGACATGCATAGGGTGAAGTGGTTATCTTATCTGTCGCGAATCGCGATGCTTAACTCGATATATTTACAGCGACATCTTCCGGCGACTACTTTGCCCTGAATTAAGATTACTTTCTCTGTTGACGAAATGGCTCGCCGTTTCTGCCAAGTTGAGACTTACGAATGAGAGGTATTTCCACAAACATTATCCGCTAGTATTTCAGCTGAAACCACTCCTCTCGCATGTGTATTTCCCTCCCGTCGTGATGGGTTGCGGTCACGTAATTATATGTATTGGTCTCGATCGCGATTCGACTTCGTTAGACTTGCACAGACTTTGTCGATTCTGGAACTGCAATACGGTGGCACTGTTAGTTATGCATGGTGTAGAAAAATAGTGGAGCCGACGGCGGACGATCGAAATAGTAATAGATATTGTAAATCACCACAGATTTAACGTCCAGTCCAGTTTATTGGAATTAATTATAATTCACAAGCTTTCGGAGCTCCGCTCCTTCGTTAGGAGAAGTTGTAGAGGCATTGGTATAACACTGGACTAAACGCCCTATAGGCTCTTTATGTCTCTTGGCTTTCTCGACTCGGGCCATCCAGACTATACCGTGGACAATATTGTAAATGCACGATCTATCTCGCGATATCTCGTATCTAAAGCCCAATCTCTATGCTTTGTGGGCTATGCAGTAACCTATCATACGAGACCATAACTATTCGAGTATTCGTAATGAAGAAATACATTCTGTTACGGTGCATTTTTCGGTCTTGTGTGCAAGCAAAGGGAGGGTTTTAAGACTGTTATTATAGAGAAGGGAGATCCGGTGTATAGCGAAGCGACCGTGACAAGAAAAGGTGGCTCCCACGTCCAACCCCGTAACCCCGGAAATTTCGAACAGTCAGTCAAGTACAAAACAAAGACATTCTGTGAGACATGACCACTACAAAACTGTTTTTATCATTCAATGAAGCATGGCCTACTTTAATTCCTCTATAGAAGCCATTCCTAGAGTAGGCCATGATTGAAGCTATCACCTTATATTCATTTCATCCTCCGCTAAGTTGCGGGTGGCATGGCCGTTGCATAGGTGTTCACTCAACTGTCCTATATACACCTATACATAAATGTAGCGTTTGGCCACATCCCACACGATGCGGAGATATGTTATCGCCTGAGTCTGGCGCGGTTTGTCATATTTTGCCCCAGGCTATCCAGATGTAATTCAAAACTGCAATCGTGAGTTGGCTGTGGCGTTTTTTACTTAACCGCATAACTCGTCAAATATTCAATGTTATTACTTGGATTATATACTTCATGTTGGAAGTTATGTGATCGCACGCTGTTAATGGGACTAAAAGCTCCGTGAAATCAAGCAATCTGTAGCGTTCTAAAATCCCTATCGGCAGGTGACTGCTCACATGATATTATGAACTGGATAATGTGGATAGAGCGGAACATTCCGGTTAAAGTAAAGAACTTGGTCATTCTCGATGCGAAACTCTTTGCTATCAGTAACAACGAGCTGTCTAAAATCCGCACCGACGCTGATGAAGCGTATTTCAAGTTGGGCGAACTGGGAATCCATGCGTTTTGTTTTACCGTAATGAATATGGGTCGGAATCAAGGCGATCGTAATGAATTAAGATCACCTTGCTAGAATGCTATGCTTATATCAGTAGATTTGTGTTTGGAAAAGCCTCGAAATATTACAATCACTTATTGAGAAACCGGTTGTTTGTTTATCTCGACTTAGCAATGTCTGAGTTAACAATTATATATTTATTGACAGCGGTCACTGGTCTATTATTATCACAATTGAATAGACAGAGAGTGTTGTCTCAGTGTACACGCCCAGCCGAATTTATTGTACACGGACTTCGAAAGCGTCCGGAGACCCGCTCCTGGTGAAAATGAATAAAAAAAAAAATTTTAATTGCTAATTGTGGTGGTACGATGGTGGCTGTGTGCTTTATGTAATTAAGTATTCACACGCGACCCGACGTGAAGGCAGCGCTTTGAAGTTTAATTGGTATGGAAAACGGGAATCGAAATCGCCTATTTGAGTCTATACCAACAGCTAAAAATGATCTGTAAGAATGTTCAAATTTATGCAACGAGTGTAGCGGTAACAATAATTAGATTTCCCATGCCTGAAACGTGAAGCTTTCACTGAATTTGTATACTGTAATCTTGCGGTATAGTTCTGTCTTGAGTACTTTCGATACACGCCTAATGAAATTACATATCAAATATGCATGGTTGAATCATGGAGAAGATGGCTCTAGAAATCACACCTTACGTTTCTGAGAAGGAATAGCTTTTGCGTTGAAGCATAAATAACCCTACATACAAGTAAAGATATCCTATCATACGTCACAGCATATATTTTTCCCACAAATTTTCACTTCATTGTCAATTTGATGGAAATGTCTCAACGCACGCATGAAAATAAAAGGTCTTGTCTAAACTCGTTATATCTACTCTTCCTCTTGCCCGTGTGTGATAACATAGCACAAAGCTTTGTAATCCATATTCCCTGCTACATCGACCGGTGCAATTTCCATGACTTGGTCAACTTCTTCTTTGTTGAATCGGTTTCCTTGCGTCGTGAGCATTTCCGTGACAAAGTCTTTGTGCAACACGCCAGTGTTTTCAGGATCTAAAATCTTGAACGCTTGTACAAGAGTGTCTTCTGGATCAGTGCCTTGGAGTTTGTCAGCAAGCATGTTTAAGAATACTGTAAAGTTGATAGCACTTGGTGCTTCTAGTATCATAGCTTCTAGCTTCTCACTTTTGATATCACGCACTCCCAGAGCAGAGTAAGTGTCTTTGAGATCGATTTTGTCAATGAAACCATCCCTGTTTGCGTCAATCATGGAAAATGCTTCTTTGAATTCTTGTATCTGGTTCTGATCAAACATGGAGAAGACGTTTGAGTTTGCTTTCTGCTCCTTTTTAGCCCCTTTCTTTCCACCCTTCTTTGGCGCCATTTTGATTTTCCACTTTTTGCACGGTGAAGCGATGAATGCAACTTACTTTGGAAAAATCTCGTTATGGAATGATAGTGCTCATGCAGTCCACACGTTTTTATGTAATTTAGGGTAATTGACACTTAGCAAGTGATTATTGTTACGTTCCGAGGCTCATTCTCACATCTTAAAGACAAATGTGGACGGCTGTTCAACGCAGCCTCATCATCTTGCTAATAGCTTGGTTCAGCGTATGTTGAAATCTTTGTAAATATCTTCGAAGACATTGCATACGAACTTTTGTGCCTTCGTTTCGTGTACGTGATACAGCGCGTGCCAGACGCGTGGTGCTCTGACTGCTGATTCTCGTTATAAGCAGAGAAAATTAATGTGTGATACGGGACACGCCCAATGATGTTCGTATGCGATTACGGACCCGTTACCAAATGACTGCTCGGTGATAAACTTCTGGTTTCTCGGATATTGGAACTTAGCTCATCAAATCAATGTTGAATCCCCTAAGAATCATATATAGGCATACATTTGATTGAGAACTGTATACTTTGACTGTTGATTCTTTTCATGTCTTATAGCTAGACTTACTGAGTACGGCTAACGTCACCGTTGGGCTGATTTCTATCATATCCTTCTAACCTGGCACCTCATGGAAATGCTTATGTATTGCCGTTTTCAACTTACCTTAAAGAAAAAAACGTGCAAATATTCGATTGTCCTGTGTATTCCAAAGATGTCAATACGTGCAGAAGCTTCGTGAATATTGCTTGTTCAGTAAAAAAAAAACTTCACACTGCCTTTATTAGTCACGTATGGCTTACGTTTTTCTACAAATTTGAAAATAATATCGTGTTACAGTAATTCATATCTCATCTGATTTTAGTGGCATTGATCTAGTTATCTGGAGAATGCGTTGCCATAAGAGCTTCGTTTTTAGAAATGGCGGTCGCCACTAGGCTTACTTGCTTCAACCTTTCAGAGATGCTATTTTGAGGACTAAAATAGCTAATCAGTCACTATTTCTTCCGTAGGCTACAAACACAGTCAACTCTCATTATTATAGCGCACTTGATCCTAGAACTCGAAATACCCTGCTCTATCTACACGACATCTGATTGGTTTGTTGGTTTTTTGTTGGCTCAAGCGCACTCAATTAATTAGGTTTCCTTGAGTCCCGTGATCGTCGGATTTGGATAATAATATCTTACACTTACGGAATTATTGTCAATCACTGGGATTGGATGGTATTCTCTAATGTAATCGCGAATCAAATCTAGTCGGTTAAAACGTTATGAAGCTGTCTTAACCTTTGTATCGTAACTATGCCAGTTTGTGCGCAGTTTTTTTTCCGTCTTTAATCGGAAAATCTGTTCGCTCGGACGATCGAATACAATGATGCCTCGCGGCCGTTCAGACAGCGCCATTTTGTTGTGGCATCCCGCTACCCGCCACTGGCATATAGTAAGAGTCGGTGAAAATTCGAATGCTTTGCTTTTACGTCATCGCAAATAAACAAAGTTCGACATGCCACAGTAAAAATACGTCGGCAATGTTAACTCCAGTGGTAGTTTAGCGGAACTCGTCATTAAATTGCATATTGCTGTATGTTGGATTCCGAGTACTTATGGTCACCGGCGTATTTGTCATATAGCAAACCGTCACATATACTGTATATAAAAAAACATTCAATGGATCAAATATTTGGAAGGGGCAGTGGCCACTGTACCTGTTGCCTATTTGCAGTTCGCCGTGGTTGAATTGAAGTTGCTATTCTGCTGCACTTTCCTACTGTCTAGTGTCTACCCAAAGCATCACCCTATTTCGCACTGAGATTTACGGACCAAAGACTGAAATTCTTAAATGGAATCGTTGGAACAGTTGAAAAACAATTCATGTGACAGAGGTGTAAAATATACTCTCATAACTATTGCTAAAAGAAACTAGATGAAAAGACAGTAGACGTCAACAAAAATCGGTGACAAGCGATCAGAGATACAATAAATCGATGTATCATATATTTTTGAGTTTTGATATAAAAGTTGCCGCTTGCCGTATCAACAACATTGGATTCAATGACGATGTAAAAGCTACACACCCCCACTCATCCAGCGAACTAGTGATGGTGTCACATCGAGATCTAGATCGAGTGTTTTCTCACCCCGCTTCTTCAGTCTAAACTTTCAAGATCATGCTGTATAGGAAAAGAAATGTGCCTCAGGCCTGCAAAATCTGAACAAACGCCCGATCAAAAATGTCATAATCTCTGCGGATACTGCAGTTAATTATATAAAATCCAACGGCTGTGTAAATAGGAACGTTGGCGAGGGATATCCCGCGCTGAAAATCTACGTTTATTTGAAGCGTGATGCGGTCATCGCCAAAACAAATTGCAACCGCCTGGCGCCTGTGCAAATACCCAACTTGATAATTAACGGAGCAGAGAGATCTCATGGAGTACGCTTAATATAAATTGCGCTGGGGAAACAAGGGAGTTCTGAATGCGAACAATCATCAAATAGATTTGTTATTAATATATTGAGTGAAAGAGGGTCTTCTATCTTTTAGGGAAAACACCGCTTCCCTACTTCGTCAAATAAGCTTCCAAGCAAATAGCCTAATTAAGAAAGTCACAGCTCATTCTCAAATTTGAATAAAAATACATTCATAAACGTATGAATCACGTTTGGCGTTACTGTCCATCCCTGATACGCGGTCGTGCAAGACGCTACATTTCAACCCTGGCTCGACTTCACTGCTTGCAGACGGCCCGGGTCACATTGTATAATCATTCTTTTATTGATGCTATGATTCCACTAATAATACATTTATGACGGTTTTTCAAAAAGTGGTAATGCAAGACGGATGCAAATTGAGTAGCTTTCGTAATGCTCAATGTCATGGCATGCGCGCGAGACATTTCAAAATGGCGTCGGCCCTTATTCTTTATTGAGGCGTGCATGGCCTACTCTAGGTAGGTACTCTAGGAACTAAAGTAGGCCATGAGGCGTGTAAAAATAACTTATTCTATGTATCGAGCTCTGGTGACGAATTTAATAACGCAGCAGCGAGGCTATCATCTTTCACACAGTGGTTACGAACTTACAATAACGACGCGGCACCTTGTATATTTTCAACTGGCTTGTAACAGATCAGCTCTGCAAAATTGGTACTGAAATTATCATTTCAGATCAGCCCTTCTGTGTTTGAGCGGCCAAAGCGCATACCGGCCCATGGTCCATATATATATCTTACTGTCACGAAAGTGACGTTTATCGACTAGGGAAGTCCTCCCTCCACTGTATCGTCGCAGTGGCGGAGTATCATCGCAATTTCGTCGTTTCATGGATCAGGCATAGGCACTCTGAGATACTTTTCCAAAACATTGGTCAAGATTTTATTGTTGAAATTAATAAGGCAACAAATATGATAAACCTTTGTCTTAATTTCGGGGAAAACGGTAGAGTTTTCGTTCAAATAGTCAGTCTTATATAGCCTAAGTCAGAGACCACCGAGAAATTCGCTCGCTTAAATTGACCATCTGGTAAAGAGTACGACTCGTGGTTACTTCATCACATGTGATACAGAAACAAATATCAAGATATGACATGGTTGTTAGATAGTGCGCGTGTTGCTGACCCGAAGGGGGCAAAAACGCGAAATGGATAGCAACGTAGCGTACAGTATATATATTAGTAACGGGCGTCACGTCATGCCCGGCAATACTGTGGAATCCGCGATTATTCGTAACCGATTTTCAGAGAGCTTGTATACGCCATGAGCAACAAAATGCCAGCAAATCGTACATGTAACTTTCGGCGTCCCATTTCGGATGTCCGCAGCGTATTGAATCGCACATGATGTGACTATGGATATTTACATCGGCTGCCCTTTCTCCCGAAATTTCTCTGTCAGGACTTGGGGCCGACCATGTTTGCAGGTGTTGCAGAATTCATTTTCGCCCGTAATCACACATCCGCAAGATCGTATTGCAGACCGTGTGAGGATGCTGAATGAGCCGTGTTTCACCACCCTTCCTCACTATCTCTACAACGGTAGGAGACTGGCAGGGTTATCTCGTCACGACCTAATTCTTAGCTTAAAATCCCTTGTAAGAGTGTTGGTATGAATACCGAAGATTCTGCGACGGTTGCGTCACATAAGATTTTGTAACGCATATACCTCAACCTCTGTGTTACAGTTCCTTTTTCTCTCTCGCCGGATCTATTCTGGTTGTTTTCATCTGGCAGTCTCATTGAATCAGCGTCGATGATGACTATATGATATAACTTAAGCTGACGTGACTCTTTTATATGGACATTGAGCCCTCGGGCGTTGCCTCATTTTTACCGAAATCTCTTCTGCAATCATCGTTTAGCTAAATTTATCACAATGTTCGAGATCTTGCGCACATGTGCAGTATAGTGCAAAATAGTAGTAACTTATTGCCGAGGTAAGTTAAATATAAATTTTATTGGGCGAGTCTGCTAATGTGCAGTAACCGTGGTCGATGTTGCGTATGGGTGGTGATAGAGAATTTCTTTGACCATCGTGTATCATGTTTTAATAACTGAATCAGCTGCGCGTTATTCTTTGTCCACCGAGAGGAAACCCATCTCTTCCACTTCAGTAGGTTAAAAAAAGCTGCTCGCTCTTGTTTCACCTCTTCGGTCGGATCGTTTACACCGTGCATACGCGATTAAGCTCTTCGTGCGGGCCGCTCGTGGTTCTTCAAGACCAGTGTTTCTCAACCGCAGGTCCGCGAAAACATTCTACCAGTCCACGGAAAGAAACCGGAATATTTCACTTAACTAATTGAGCGAGCTATGAAACGTGAAATTCACGATTGTTCCATTTCCTGAACCTGTAAATATGCTCAAGGTTTCCCCTTGCGTGAATATAGCGACATGTCATCGAAACAGCATTGCTTGTGCCGTATTCATAGGGGCGTGAAAACGCGACGATACGTTATACACTAAAATGGTGGCATTTTAGGAATGACATGTTTCATCGTTGGTCCGCGGGGACTTGCGCATGAATTTACCGGTCCGCTGTAGTGAAAAGGTTGATAACCACTGTTCTAGACGCTACGCCACGTTCGTGCGAAATCTCCAGCGAACTTGAGCTCTGCGCCGGGACCAGCCAAGCGAGAACAGAACCTGTGCCCTGCATGGTGTGTGAAGCGTCGGCTCCCGCCCCGTTCGTCAAATGTTAGAACCTGATACGGCTCAAGAGTTGAAAAGTCTTCCCACCCTGCCTATAGACGCACCATGATGTCCCCGGCGAACTGTATTTTCACGAACGGGCGACCCCCGTTTTCTTTTTTGTAAGTAAGTTTTGCACTATTTGCCGAAATGTCATGAAAATTACTACCGAAAATAACCTCTTGTCCTTCCTTTCATTTTTTATTATCTTGTTTTCCTCATACACAGACCCAAACATGATGGCCAGTTTGGCTGGTATGATTCAGACTTGTACTATTTCGATTGAGAAAAATTGGTGCAACAATAAATAGTTCTGCAATCCAAGTATATTCCACTCGACAGGCAGCCAAGTTTACGGTTTCAGACAAACATTTTCAATGGAGAATCAGACTTATTTGAATGTCACGCAAACACACCAAAAATCGAAACGGATCGTGATTCATAAAAAGTGATGCATTTGACATTACACTACCGAAACTTAATGGATTTTTGACAGCGTTTGAGCAGACTTTGAAACTGGAACCGCAACAACTGATGATATCATCATGTTGACTTCTTTATTGCAGACCGGATTATGTGTACGATCGGTGATGAAACGTTCACCAATCTCCTACGTTAAATCGCTCACTTTTTTGGCCTGTCTTCTTTGCGTCAGGCTGAAATAGAACGCTGTAAAAAGGTAGATAGGTGTCAGATAACATTAAGACTGAAATTTTACCGTCTAAATCGATAAATAAAGTGAGCGTGTTTTCTTCTACAACGTGCGACCGCTACGTTCCTCGCAATGCGTCGTCTCCCACACGTATTTTTAGATGTGGACGGTGACGGACGCGCGTAGGAACGTCAAAATTCTATTCTCCCCAGATAGTAATTAAGCTGCCGGTAGAAAGTGGTAGATTGTGGTACATTGTTTCTTCCTTGAGTAGATGCATCTAATTGGTTTCTGTGTTTCACAATTTCTCACGTTTCGGAGCATCGGAAGCGATAGTAGCACTTATAGTATGGATTGTAATCGTGACATTTCAATCGGTCACGCCGGTAATGAGACGGCAGCTTTAATTAGAAAAATTTGAGACTGTTGCAGTGAAAATCGCAATTAGTAATAACTGCGTGGGCAAGATATTAAGAGACCTACAGAGATAGGACGACACACCAGTTTAGTATCGTCTAATACACATTTGCTACAATAAATCGAGTCCCAGTCGTGTCATATGTGATGGCGAATGTGCAATGAACGATAACCTATAGGCCCTATACGCGACTTTCTCGTGCGCCATCCGTGTGGTATATAGTTGTATATAATTTAAGAACGAAACCCTTTGCAAACTTAGTGGACTGTTGCAGGGAAGGGCATCGAGCGTAAATCCACACCGCCAGATCATGTGCGTATACCGTACATCTTACGTGGCTATACACAAATGAATTGGCGGAATAATGGGGCCAACATTTAGAGTTATACGGCTATGTAGTAGAGCGTTGCATGGAGAGGGCATCCCCAAACCCGCCCGGTATGAGTAATATGTGGTTGCGCGTCGAATTCAAAATCTGTGGGTCATGGGTGCCGACTGCCAGTCATGTTACCAGCAAATAAAGCTCAAGTTAAAGTTGAGTAAGCTTTCTTGCTTTGACTATCGCGATAACGAAATTAAGGATCGCGCATGTTTGTCAATGTGTGGGGGACATACTGTATAATGCAGGTTCAAGGTGTGAATGCTAATTGAACCATTGCATTTAGTCAATCATTACAATTAGTTATTAAGGTGAGGGGCGTGGGTGCTAACAATCATTTAATTCCTTCATTATCACTGGTTGTTTGGAACAAGTTGTAATCGTATCGACTGTCTCATTTTCTTAATTCTTGGTGTGTACAGACAGACAGACAGATAATTTATTTTCGTCTCACCAGGAACATAAAATTGAGTTCCGGTATGGACCCGGTGACGACGGGGCTGCAGGGCCTTACTACAATCAGTCGTAACCTGCCGGAGGGGTTCTTGTGAACCTGTGGCTGAATATGTATTAGTCTCCTTTCTGTTTGTGTGACATTAGAAACTGTCCAAAGACAGCTCAAAAAATACTCGTTTATTCTCAGGATGGGGTAAAACATGGATATTTGCTAGCCGGGCTGGGTTGACGCGAAGCAGCTAATTTGCCATAGAATGCTGCCGCTCTGGAAGCTACGGCGACTGTTAGTTCCACTACTTTTGAGCCGTCTCATATTCAATGGTTATCAATCTGAATCTTTCTCCTCCAACTAATATGATCCTTTTCCTCCAAAACCTCTCCCCGTCTTCCATAGCTTGACAAAAATGAAGAGGTTAAAAACAGTCATGTCTGCTCACAATACAATACCTACGTCAAATATTGCCGGAATTCACTCGCTGCACGCTGCGACGTACACTGATTAAATATAGCCAAAAACAAATCCACTCCGAATAACGTGTTTACGTCATAGTGGAACGACGTGCTGTCGCGTTTATTTAACGCAGGTGATAACAATCAGGTATTGTTTACGCAGATCAACGTCAAGTGTACTCCACGCTTACGTGGCTGGAGACGTTTGGTATCCTGTACGTCGGAGATAAATGGATATGGTCGTTATCGTAGAAGCATAGGATACCAAAAGCGCCCTAAAAATGCCTGCTGCCACACAGTCGATGATAAAACTTGATACGAATGCGCAATATTTAGGATGCGTAAAAAGGAAATTTTCGCGATTCACTCGTAGCAAGTCTTACACGGGGAAATACTGGATAAAAGCCGAAATATGTCCTAATGCTTCAAATAGCGGGATTGCTTTCGTTGATGGGGGAGCAAATACGTATTATGCGGACTCGATACTGTATAGTCGATGTTATCGACCCAATAGATGGTTACTCTCCCTCCCCCTCTCTCTGTCACAATCGTTTGCTATGTCTTTTTGTTAGAATTTGGAAAAAATTGCATCAACTATGATATTTTAAATACTGAATATGAATTGGCTCGAAGATTGCTTTTTGAAACATATAACGACAGCCTGCGATATCTCGATTTCTGGTTTGAAGTTGGGGGTGCGGTAAAATTGAATGGTGCTGGATTGAAATGCTATTGGGTATTCAATTCAATTGTATAAAGCACGTACGTCTGTTACTGTTTTAATGAATATATTCTGCATCTCCATCAGTGTGCCATAGCAGATTTGTGTGTGGTCCACATCGTGATTTGGCTGCATTTTATTGGGAAACATTTCCAGCAACAACTGTTCCAATGGCGTTTATTACCCAGTGTATGGTGGGATTACGTGTCCATTTCTATTTCGGCGCATAATCATTGATTGATAGCTACATACATATATTCAGCTTGTTTACTGTTGACTGGCGTAATGCCACTTTCAACACAGAACTCTGCGTCGCCGATAATAATCAAAAAGATCATTTTCGAACAGAACAATACGGCCGTAATTATATTTTTTAACGCAAAATTTGTCCTGTTTTCACCACCTACATCCTGGACTACTTTACGTGGAACGGATAATATCAATATTTGTGCTTCAACTGTGTTGCGAGCAGATTAGATCAAATACGTCTTGCGTCGGCGTGACATTATGTGCGTGAGAGACGTGATGAATAATGGAATATTATCTTAATGCGTTTGCCCGTCGGGCGTGTTTCTCCCGTCGCGGCTTCATTTCTGACATTCGTCGGTCTACTATAAGCTTCGTAATCTGCCTTGTGAGATTATAGGCCTACCTTAAACATCAATAATGCTCAGTTTCGTCTACTTATAAACTTATAAACAAATTAGTCTGGTTTGCCGCACAAAAAACATTTGCAGCATGTTTACTTGGATGATAAAACCTCCTCTCTACAGATTGTGTCATCCGATTTCACTGGGTGTCACCTCACGTGACCTCACGCGACCTCACGCGTCTTTACAGTAATGATGCAATATTAATGCATGCTTTCCTCAGTTCTCAGTTTTCGAACCTGCCTCATCGAGTTAACAGGCTTATGCAGCATTTCTGCTTCCAATTTGGGTCCCGTCCTGTAATCTCTAAGATATTTAGGGAATTGATGACTTTGCGCACGCGATTTGGCTGTATTTTTGCGCTGGACGGTCGTTCTGCCTCAACCCACCTCATTTTTCCAAGCTTAGGACATGGCCTAATTAAGTACCTAGAGTAGGCCATGCTTAGGACCTACCATAGCTGAAAATTCCGCATTTTTCATTGTGACCCGACATCTGCAGACACTCAAGTGTGATTACTCAGAGTGTGTGTGGAGGTGTAGAACTATGCGCCGCTCCATCATAAAGGACAACACTGTATCCGTATAATAATGTCACGTTACACTGTCTTCTAGTGCAATGAGAACGATCTTAACAAAACTGACACGATCCTGGGTTGTTGATGAGAAAAAGGACGACGGATATACTGCACTACATTTAGCCGCTCTAAATAACCACCTTGAAGTAGCAGAGCTGCTTGTTCAGCTTGTAAGTTACTCATGTATTTTGTGCGCAGTCTTCCATTTTCTACTAATTTGACATGAGATCTCCACATAGGGTCACGCCAATTTGGATGTTCAGAATGTCAATCTGCAGACGCCGCTTCATCTTGCCGTTGAAAGGCAGCATTCACAAATCGTTCGGGTAAGTACCCTAATTAATCTCGCCATGTTGCGCTGTCAAGCAACAAGATCCGCGGAACTAGGTAGGCAGGCCTATTAGGATCGGTGGGAAATACATTAAGAATGGGACGTGTACGGTTCAAATTTTGGTAAGCCATGCCCAGGGACTAACCCAGCCTCGAAAAATAGGGGTTTTCCAACTCGTAACGTCACAATTAGAAAATAAGCAATTTTCGTGAACATCGTTTTTTAAACGGGTGATTTTACGGGCTAATGAAAAACATTGCCCCCCCTCCGGAACCACGTGCTTACGAGCTCTCATGCGGAACCACGTGTTCACGGGATGGCGGGGAACCACGTGCTCACAGGGGAATCACGTATTTACATGGAATTACGCGTTCACGGGGAACACTGTACTCATGTAGGGACCATGTGCTTACGGGGAACACTGTGCCCACGGGGAATACCGTGCTCAAGGAACCGCGTGCTCGGGAGGGAACCGCGTGCTTACGTACAGCCACGTGCTCACGGAGAACACTGTGCTCATGAGAAACACTGCGCCGTTCCACTGGAACCACGTTCTCGCGGGTAACACCATCATCACGGGGAACCAGGCGCTCACGGGGAACAACATGCTCATGGGAAACATTGTACCCAATGACGCAGCCGGGCTCAAAAAAAGCGGGCGTATCTAGATAAAACGCCCGTGCGCGGCACCTCGCGACTGTGAGAATTCCTTCAGCAGTCCACACCCACTCAACACCCGAATCACGATTTCAGCTTTTGGTGCGTGAAGGAGCTTGTGTTAACATCCCCGACAAGGACGGCGATACCGCAATACATGAGGCGATTCGACACCACACCTTGTGGCAAATAAGAACCTTACAGGACAAGCAAGATGCATCCGTTGGAAAGGTAACAGCTACTCATTCATATTTCAATTTCTGCAACCTTTCCCCCTCTAGCAGGGTGGCCACAAAGGATTTAACTGCGTATAATTTAGCTGTGGTCTTTACACCAGACACCTTACTTCACGTGTTGTAGACCGTATGTAAGAATTGACGTGGCGTACATGGCATGACGTGAGTAGTTGAAAACGCCATAAATTCAAGACAACAACAACACATCCAACCTAATGCTTTGTGAGTTGGGACTTCAACTTCTACTTTCCAATGCATTTACGGTAACTCCATTCCAATGCCGAAAATTCCTTTTCCGCTGTTGTTAGTTAAATGTGTACGCGTCACTTCGAAGGATGCGAAATAGCAGCGTCCCATCATGCAAAATGAATGAGGGATTTTCAATAGTCTTAGAAAGGCATAGTATTACTTAGGCGAGTAAGATTATCGATTTGCCATAGTGCATGGTACATTTCATCGACCTCCTCTGAATTACTGCTACAGTATGCGAATACGTGCGGCCATAAAAAAACTAGGTAAACGGTTACGAGAAGTATAGGCGATGCTATATGAAGGATGAGAATTAACTTACGGTAGAATGAGTACAATCTGGTATCAGATAAAGTTCTTTGTTGTTATCTGGAAGCATGCTGTGTATAGCTTGGATAAGGTTCGTCTTCATGTCTAATTGATTGCCACTTTAGACTATTGCATTGCAAGGTAAGATGTTATCCTTTCAGGTGTTGATGGGTATTGGACTGCAGGGAAATGACAGGCATTGCAGTGCTTCCATAGCTCAATTTTTGGCTGCTAATAACGCTGATTTGAACGCTTACAATAAAGATGGACACACGCCGTTGGATATCTGCCCAGATCCGAATCTTTGCAAAGCGTTGATTAAAGCCAACAAAAATGTGTAAGTTTATACCTATAGTTTGTTGTTATTTGTTACCGGTAGAAAAATAGGAATGATGGGTCACATAAAATATAAATATCGTAAAGAAGATCACCACAGACTTAACGTCCAGCCTTGGTATATTGAGAAATAAAACACTCACATGGATAACGTTTTGGCTGAGGTTACTTACGTTTCGCTAATGGTTTGGGATTACTTCCTAACCGAGAAAGAGGATTCACTCATTCTGGCCTACAAACCTTCCAGTGAAATTCCACAGTTGTACTGCATTTTAGGTCCTCAACAAGCGACGCTATAAAGACCATAGCTAGCTATAGAGGTTATAGTAAAGTCTATGAAGCGAAAACGAAGTGGGGTTGAATCACGTGATATGGTCGCGAGTACGGCGGTTAATACTACTCAAGCCAAGGGAGGGTAGCACTGCAGAAAGCCATCATGAACAAAAATCATTAGCGAAGGTTGACCCAAGCGGCAACTCTCTGTAAATTTCTAACAGGCAAAGAATACCAGAAGTCATAAGGTTTTGTGAAATGCATCCATAGTTTTTACCATGCTTTCAACATTTTTCAACCCATCATGGCATGTTCAATTTCAAGTTTTCAACACACACTCTTTTTATCTTCCATCTTATTACCAAATGATATTACCATAGCCGACCGAAGACACCAGAAATCGAGATGGATAACGGGAACGTCTCTGGCGCTGTCGGTGGTGTCTCCCCCGAAGGCTTAAATACGAGTGGACAGAATAACGGCACATTGCTTAACGGGGATTCGAGTTTGCTGGAAAATGCTACTCAGCTGAGATCTGGCGGGATATCAGCGCAGAAGGAAGACGAAGAGGGGAATTCTAATCTAGTAGAACTATTAGAAAGGTGGGTAAAAACTAGTGTTATGTAAACTCTACAATGTAGAATGTAGATCACTGAGAATAATCGGGTGATGGTAAGGTACGGTAAATTGCGCTGTAAAACAGCAAATACGGGGTAATCCAAACTACGGGAAAACATACGAGAAGCGGGAGACATCACTAAAACACGGAAATCAACGGGAAAGCTGAAAACTGCGATTCTAAAATTCGAAAACACTGAGAAGAACGGGAATAACGGTAGACAATCTAATCAGGCTGGGTGAGCGACGGTAGCTTGGGCAAAGCTGAAATCAATCAGATGATCGTGGATCATTCCCCGCAACTCATGTTCTTCCTCTGCCCTTACGTATCTTAGGATTGCGTGGTTTCCGCTAGTCTCGCCGACTTTCGTATTTCAGTCATGTCGCGCGCTTCTCGCGTTCCCCCGTCTTCCCGTATTATAGGGTTACCCGCAATGCCGCAAATATTTGGAGATAGGAATCTGCTTTTTACTTCCCATGCCCTGCTGCAATCGCGTTACTGGGTTACCACAGGCGTACGAATAGTTCGAGAGAAATATGCTGTAGCGCCATCCATCCGGTACGTGTATTACGGATCGACAAATGTTGAATGCATTTGTCTCCTTGGTTACACGAGGAAAAATTTCACTTCCTAAAGGGAGGGGGATTTTAAAAATATGAACATCACACTATTCTTGGATTGTCTGTTTTGTCGACAGGACAAATAATTATCCCTTGATGAACAATACGATGTCTCTCGATCATGAAGCGACGTCCAATTCAACAATGTCAAGGTCGAACCATCCATTACGTAGTGAACGAAACAACGATGAAGTCGCCTCTGATATGGATGAATGCATGGTGAGGATACGAAATACTGTCCTCGTTCGCCTATGGAACTGGAACTTGTCGAAATCATAGCTTAAATATCGCCCCTGGGTTCTTTGAGTAGGAGTATTTGGGGTGGGTATGATCCTCGTCAACAGACTGCTGAAGTCTCTCAACAATGATTGTGTTGGTCCCATTCTACCGTTTCACTTTAATATGTAGGCCTACATGAATGATTTGTACAGTAGCAGGCCTACAGGTGCATTCATCTGCATTTCAGATATGCTCCGACGCTGTAAGTGACACAGCTTTGCAACCGTGTGGTCATTTGGTAGTGTGCTGGAATTGTAGCAAGAGGTTAAAGAAATGTTTAATTTGCAAAGAAACCGTAGACAACAGAATAAAGGTAATGAAATTACATCTCAAGACTTTGTAGGCAGTGTTTCTCACGGTCTCATCTATATGCCTATCTATATGATAATTCTGAAGAGGGTTTTCTGTTCGGTGCCGTTCGGCTTCGGTGGTTTTGCTCATCCTGCCTTTTTCAGGGTTGTCTTCCTGCGTTTTTCTGTGCCAGATTGTCGTTTTAGCACTCTTTTCTACCTTTTCCACTTCTTCAATCGCGTGGGACGGGTCTTTGGGGGCTTCCTCGAGGCCCCCGGTTTTACTGTTCCCCATGAAATTTCCGTGATGCGCGTGAGCATCGAAATTCAGGTCATGCAGGCGATGTGCTGGCAGCATTCGCGCACTCTCGCTCTCTTCGTTCGGCCGCGGAGCTTGCGTGTTGCAGAGACAGTAGTACGGATGTGGGATTGTCGCTGTTTCATACCGTGATGTGCAGTCAGTCTGCAAGAATAATTCAAGGGTACACCATGGCCTACTAGAGTAGGCCATAGGTACACGTTTGTTTTGCTCGCATGTATCACTGTGATGTGTAGTGTTTTGCTTGAAGTCACATGACCATTTTTTAGTGTTTTGTTTGAAGTCGCTGATTATGCGCCATCTAGTGTTTATTTAACGCGCGCAGCGCCGGTGGCACTAAATAAATAGCGAATGAGATTGCGGTTACTCAATGAATAAGTCGGGGTGTCAAATTGAAAATTGCCAAACGCCCATTTCCGGAATCACACTGCCGTGCTACAGATTTTTACATTATACTGTAGGCATACGAGCCGGACCGGATTTAGGCATTGTTTTATGCAAGGCGGTATAGCATTTGTGGTGACCAGGACGAGGCCGTGTTCCCCCCGACCACGTGGCTCTCCGTGAGCATGTGCTTCCCCGTCCTCGGGGTGACCAAAACAAGATCTTATAATTTAAGCATTTATAGTAACTAGGATTTATACTTTTTATGGCATTTATGGTGACCAGAACGAGGCCTTGTTCCCCGTGAGCACGTACTTACCCGCGACCACGTGGTTCCCCGTAAGTAGTGTTCCTCGTGAGCACGTGGGTCACCATAATAAAGCCTTATAATTATAACATTTATGGTGACCAGGATTTACACAACTATAGCATTTATGGTCACCAGGACGAAGCCTTGTTGCCCGCGACCACGTGGCTCTCCGTGAGCAGGTTTATTCTCGGATAGTGGCGACGCAAAAGCTCTCGCCTGACTGGCAAAATCACCCTCCGCGTTAAATTTTTGGTATCGTTAATATCGGGAAACTGTTACCGCCGACACCGATATTCGTAAAAGCCCAAATATCGGTCGATCCTTACTTCAGGCTCTGTTTTGTTCTCTGAGAATAGTGACAAATCATTCTTGCGTGTATTAGCCTACAGTGTTGTTAGGCTATTGCGTTATTTCAGTCAGTCAGGAATCGCGATAACACAGGTAGACCTAACATGATAATGACATGGGTGGATATTTTTAATGTTGTTATATTTCATCCTACTACTGCAGTACAGTTGATTGAATTGAATCTAAGGTAACGCAGGTGGTTTCGTATTACAAGGGAATCAGAGTAATAGAACCGCGGAGCCGCTCCATCGCACCAACTGATCTGCTGTCGACCTCTGCTCCAAATATTTTTGGTCTTCCAATTGCAATTCCACTTTCCACCCCGAGCGCAGTCGAGGACTCTCTGCTAGTCTTATATAATTTACTGAAAACGGCCATACCGGCTTCGTTGTGTAGTGGTAACTGGTAAGGTCGTCACCCACGAAAGTGGTATATAAGTCATACACGAGTGTCGACCTGTATACGGGCATCGTTGACGGGGCACTTGACTTAGATAGCGTGGGCTTCTCTTCGCAAGCTGGTATTTCACACCGGCAACAAGTAATTTCAAATTTTCTACGAGGTATCCGGAGAAATTGAACCTTACGGTTACCAATCGTGAAAGCTAATTTTATAGATGCCTGTATAGCCCTGTTTCCCTCTTACGTTGCGCAACGGTACCTATTAGCTGGGATTCGATAGTGGTCTGCACATCGAACCGTCACAGTCGTATTCGGTATTGTTACTACGTACTGAGCTACCTACTGTACACAGCCGACCGAATTGAACAAATGTTCAACCACTTTAGGTAGAAGAATGTATGGTGTGTTCCGATCGACCATCCTCCGTTATGTTTCGACCTTGCGGACACGCATGCGCTTGTTCAGGTATGTATACCGAAACAATTTTCAAAACCTCGTCTCACGACAACGTTTTTGCCCTGCAGAATGTCAGAAACTAATGAAGAAATGTGTCCAGTGTCGAGGAGTGATTACGAATAGAGTGGCAATACAACGGAATGCAAAAATAAAACCCAGGCCAAATAGACTGCAGGTTTGATCTTCAGCATTTCATTGATAGAGCAGCCTATTGCGGACGATCACTTATGATAGATTTAGGGAGTGTCACCCAGAGGTGGATCCGGGGTCGAATGGGACTATCGCTCCCTCAATCCGATAAGTACCGGTAGCTGCTGCTCCTCCAAACTCTCCAAAACATTATAGATTTATAGGAGAAAAACTATTGCGCTACCGTTACCAGCAGTAGGGATATGTGTCCGTCTTGGCCATGTTTATATATGATAGGATCATTTTACAACGCTCAGCATAACGTGGCGTGCTATTTCCTGTCACATCGCGTGGAAATACTGTGTGACTACTGGTGACGTCATCCGACCATCCTGTTGTGACGTCATTCGCCACTAAATTTTACGACTGGGTCCGTTCTTGCTCTCACCAAAATTTTACCATGAGTCAAATGTATTGAAAACTTAGTTACGAGTTGTCGCAACTCAACTTCTTCCTCCGACGAGGATGGGTAAAGATAGGCTCTTTCGTGAGGCCTAATGCTTAACCTCGTGCGAGTGACTAAATATTAATTTATTCACATAGACGCCTCAGGCCATGACACAAAACACTTTCTCATCTTCAAATAATCAAAGCGGGATGAATCATTCACCGTCTTTATCAAACTTTCCGTCGCCTGCATGCTACACGTCGCAACCTACCCCATCGCAATCGTCCTTTCCAATGCAGCAGCGGCAGAACATGGCTAACGATCTGTCCAAAGACAGTAGGAATAGCGACGCCGAAATTCGAAAGCTACAACAGCAACTACAAGATATCAAAGAACAGGCAAGTACAACTTTGAACATGCCATCTACAGTATAGCCTATGTACCTCACTACATGTGTTGCATATTTGTTCGAAACCTGCCCGTAACCGATACGGTATATCGGCCAATGCGACCAGCGCCGTAAAATATGTTCACTCCTTGAGAAGGTCATTGTCGTTTTCCGTGAGCTAGACTGCCAGCGCATTGAGGATACTGCGGAAGAGTGGTGCTTGACTACGATAGCCTAAGGGCTCCATCTGTTACCCTTTGTCAAATCTGCATACACATCATACTAACGTGATATGCACATGCATCAGTAGTGTGTGTGTTGAGACTGTGTAAATGCATCAAAAATCAAGTAAGGACGAAAATGAACAGCGTCCTTTCCGTACTGTAGGCCTACCCACATGGTCGCTGTTAAGAAAGAATTGATATTAATTTGTTTTTTATTTCTAACTTTGTTGCAGGTTAACTGCCCTGTTTGCCTGGACCGCATCAAAAATATCGTTTTTCTTTGCGGACACGGAGCTTGTCAGCTTTGCGGTGATCGGGTCAACGAATGTCCGATATGTCGCAAGCCTGTGGAGCGAAGAATTTTGCTTTACTGAGATTTTCATCAGACAAGATCTTTTTAAACTCCCACTACTTTACGCCTAAAGAAACCAAGGATTATTATCATGAATGTCTACTGCATTAGGCCTATTCTGTCCTACCGTGAATGAGCTACATTGATTCGATGTCTCAATGAGTTTTATCCAACAAGCGATGTGGTATGAATGGCCCGAGAATGAGTGGAACATACCAAGCTCGGCCATCGTGACTGCCTTTAATCAATGCTTCTTGATATTATTGCACCGTGCCAGTATTTACCACCGTTTCTGTTTATGTAGGCCTAGTTAGCACATTATCTTGTATTTGTGAAGCTGATGTGAATTCCGATGTAATTTTATACCTCTGCTGGTACCATGATGAGAGCCGGTACCCCTACGTAGCTTATCGTGTTTACGCATCGATTATTATCATAATAATTATAGGCTACTCAATGCTGATGATAATACTTGATGTTTTAATCTAATGTGGAGGACGATCCAGTCTGGTTCTTATTACGGTCTTCTTTGCTAGCGACTCGTCGGGATGAGGTCTGGATTGAATGCGCAAAAGTTGTGGTGGCAGATTACTGACAACTCGCTACTGCCTCTGAGCAACTGCCTCTGAGCAACTGCCTCTGAGCTACTGCCTCTGAGCCACTCAGAGGTTATCGTGTTCACAGTGACTTTGATCGTGTTTTAATATAAGGCGTAAATCAGCAGTTGACGACCGAGACGCTATCATATGTTATGCCTCCGTGTCTGGGTTGGTCGAGTGGCTACAGGTAATTTCCAATCGATTGACTTTATGTAAAGTAGCGGCAGCAGAGACCAGAGGGCGACACGAGCCATAACGTCATTATCATTTGCGCCCTCCTATGGCGATACAGTGGGTGTGTGCTAGAAAAAACATTGTACTTCCCGGTTTGGATTACCGCAGTCGCAGTTTAGAAGCTCATCAATTTCATTTTCAGTGCCTTAGATTCTCTAAGTACGGCATGGCGGAGAGTAAGCATGAAGATGATGATTTAGCTTTAACTGCGGGTTATAAAGCGCCTGCTCAAAAGAGCCTCGCAGAAATAGCCAGTCAAGATGCAGAGGATGAAAGTCTGCGCCGCTATAAAGAAGCACTCTTGGGAAACGTGTCGGGGGTCGCCGGCAGTGGAAAGAAGGTCATTGTGGAGAAGCTCTGTGTCGTCATTGAAGGCCGAGACGATATGGTGATGGATTTAACTGGAGATTTGTCTAAACTAAAAAAATCACCTGTCACAATACCAGAAGGCATACAGTACCGTCTGAAGTTGGAATTTAAATGTCCTGGTGAGATAGTTCCAGGTCTTCGCTTCATCACTAAAATTTACAGGAAAGGTGTGAAAGTAGATACTTTACAGTATATGGTAGGAAGCTATGGCCCGAACACAGCAGAGAAGCCGGTTCACAACTACCTGGGTGATGCCGAGGAAGCCCCCGCTGGATTGTTGTCACGCGGAAGTTACACAGGAAAAAGTGTGTTCATCGATGATGATAACACGATCCATTTACAATGGGAATGGGCATTTGACATTAAGAAAAAAGACAAATAAAAACAGCAAAATTTCACAAATTGTTCCACATTGTGTATTGTTTTGGCGATGATGCATATTGTATAGTATTGAACGCAAGGTAGCCTAATTATGTGGAGGAACTTCTGTGGTGAACTTGCATCTTATAGTCTATTGATTAAACTGTCGATAGAGCATTGTTTATGTTGGCCCAGAAATTTTGAGGTAAATTTTTTACGGCATTTTGAACGATGCGGTATAACGCTTAATGATGCAAGCCACTTCATTTATTTCATTGGCAGTCAGTTCCGACATTGATACTGTATCAGGAATTCCATTTCTTCAGCTTTATACGACTGTGTAAACCATGCTGTGGAGTTTTAACCGATTTACAATTAGCATGATGCCTTTGTTGTCATGAAATTTCATAATAGAACATATGAAACATTAACTACATTTGGTATGCTGATCTATGCTTGCTGCTTGACATCATGTAAGCCTACTGCACTGTATAAACTAGAAATATTTCCAAACATGTGCTTGCATAACTTGAGAACTCCCATTATCACTCTCATCCTTCCTAACATGTCTTGTGCCGAAATGACTCACCACTGCATGTGATGCAAGAGAGCAAAAGACTGCCATTTCTCACCGCATCTAACAGGAAATGATTGCTTTTATTACATCAGCTCATTTTAGAACAGAGGCCTTCAAGGCTTTGTTATAGTTAAAATGATGCAGTATCATCAAATCAATGCATATCATTTGTGAAGTATGTTCCAAAGTGTTGTTGTGTTTGTGTGTGTGTGTGTGTCCATAGCAACCATGTTTACTCAGAATACTATAGTATTAGCTGCTCAGTCATTCCTAAAACTGAAGACTCCTATTTTATAGTTGTAAATCTAATCCGGCCATTTGTACAATTTTTCATATGGTGTTCTCGATTCTCAATACACTAGATCAATTGAATTTTATGGCTATTTTATTTCAATGACCGTACCTCTGCATATCACATGCAGGTCTAGTTGTGTAGAACATCAAGATGGCATGAATGTTTCAAAAGTCGAGCTAACTTTCTGTTGGAACTGCATCTGAACAGAACAAAGTGTTTTGATGTGAGCAGGATGTACAGTAGAGATCGGTCCAATACAGAGTTGCTATGTCGAGGCTGATATATTCAATCGGTCAAGTAGCGATGTTGATGTACAATGTTCGGTATATCCAGGGCCGTTCAGAGGGGGTGCCTTAGGGCCTGTGCTTCTTGAAGATCCCCGAAGCTCTCAAGTAAGTTATCAACAAGGCTCTAACCTTATTTTTAGCGGGCCGGAGCCGGGAGGGGCTAAATTTCGAGCTGATTTTATCGAGGCTACTCTTTCTTTTTCGATAAATCGCTGATCATTCATGCGGAGAGGTCGATTATTGCGTTGGCAGAAAATCAAATTTATAAGTAGACCGAACTACAGATGCCATCGTCAGTCCGGAGCAGTAGTCCGTCTCTCCAATCTGCGCCCGGATGATAAAGATTGAGTCGAAGGAGCAGAAATAGTTGCCTTGCTACACAATTGCTACTCACCCTACTGTACAAGATAGACGATACGCCTATATTCCGTACAAATGCTGTTCTACTCACCCAATAGACTCTTGTGAAATTTGACGAAGCATGGGTAATGGAGGGCAGCCGTATCCGGTACCCAACCACTGAGCCTTGTACGTGAGAACGTCTGCTCCGAGACTAGTTCTCGCATGTTATAGCCGTCATATATGGTGATCGTACTTTCACGTTTCGCAGCCACGCGGGATGCCGCTTATCTCGGGACGCGCCTCGTTTATTTATCCTTTACACGCCTTTTACTTTGTAATCCTTCTCATCTTTTAGTATGTTATTAGTCTGGTAATTTCACAAGTTTTTGACCATACTTTCGTGATCATACTATCATGATCATACTTTCGTGATCATACTATCGTGATCATACTTTCGTGATCATACTTTGGTGGATACGTTGTATACGTTGGTGACTTTGCTGAGGAATACAGTACTTTCCGGGAATCTATATTTGTGGTCGGGATTACTATAGAGAACTTCAGCAAGATAGATCGCGACTGCGTGCGTTGACAGAGACTGTGAATACGCCAGGGCTCCAATCATAGCGACTCATACAAGCCCCCTTGTATCGACCGCTACAGTCAAAAAACTTTGTTTACCGAAGTGTAAAGACTCATAGTGAAAAATGTGTGATAAACAGAGACCCGTGCATGCCGTAAAAGACGGAGACCACGTGGTAAAGGTAAAAGAGGAAGACAGCATTGAAGGTGATGGTGACAGTAAGAGTAATCAATCAGTTAAGGAAGAATGTCACTCTGATCCTGATGTCATAAGAGAATTTACCGAAACAAGAGAATCAACCCGTTGGCACATCGGTGAAGTCATCGAGTGCATGATAGATTGTGCAGATAAAGAAACTGTACGAAAAGGTTTCGCCGAAGTCAGGAGAAATATGGCACTCCTGAATGAACAAAGACGTCGCATTGAGGCTATCCGAGAGCTGCCTGCGCGGATAGTGAAAAAGTACACAGATATGTTCGACGAAATGGAACAAAAGCGAGAACAGCTAAGAAATGAAGTATTTGCATATGTCAAAGCGGATACAATGTCGAGGGCTGGTGTAGGGAACAACGATGCAAAATCAGAAAGGTCCGTTGCTATGAACCAAACACGCGAGAGCCGTCACGAAGAAAGAGAAAGGCAGACACTGGTTGCCTCGTTGGATGACCAACTAGCATCCAATCGAAGAAAATGGGATGAGATACAACGTGAAAGTTTGAGATTGCAAGAGCAACGAGAACAACTTGTGAGACATGAGAATTCAAATCCCACCTTCGTTACGATTGATAGACTCTCGAGTGGTACTGGAGGTTACACAGACATTCAGAGATCCTTACCAGCAACTGACTTAAACGAGAGGGTAGAACATTACCTTCGGAATACTAACCGCACGTCAGAGATGTTTCAAGGTGGTGGATATAATAGAGTTGATCCATCTCCGATTGAGGGGACTAGATATCAAAATACAGTGCATGCATCACCCTTCACTCAAGGAATGCATAGTACAAATAACTACCCACCTCCCTTTAACACATTTACCGGGAGTCACCCCGAGCCAAAGCCTGTGACTCGAATCCCCAATATAAAGATTTGGGTATTTAAGGGTGAAGAAACAGAATACTTGGAGTGGGAATCCAGCTTCAAAGCATTGGTTGAAGATAGAGTCACATGCGTCTATGAAAAAATGAATTTGTTGAAACAACACCTTGGTGAAGAACAGCGGAAAATGGTAAAAGCTTATTTTTTGAATAATACTGAAGCATCGTACCAAAAGGCAATAGCTACCCTGAAAGAGAGATATGGCAACCCCATGGTGATTGGTCAGAGCCTGTTGGGGAAATTGAAAAGTTGGCGTCCTGTCAGAGAAGGCGATAAAACTGGCTTGCGGGAATTCTCTGATTACCTCAGGCAAGTAGAAGAGTCCAAAAAATGGGTCTCAGAACTGAAAGTCCTGGATTATGCATCGAATCATGTTTATATTGCGAAGAAACTCCCTCAACACTTGTTTGATAAATGGCAAGCTCGAGTAACAAGCTATAAAAAAGAGATGGAGGACTCCTTTGTGTATCCCCCTTTTGAGATATTTGTGCAATTCGTGAGATCTGCAGCACAGACAATCAATAATCCAGAATTCAATATATTGGATAGCTATAAAGGGAACTCTCAGAGACAGAATGGCTCGCAAGACAAAAAGTCGAATGTGTCCTTTGGGACAAATGCAGAACCAAAGACGGAAGAATGTGATTACTGCGAGAAGAAAGATCATCATATTTCGGAATGTAAACAATTTGAAGCTTTATCTCGAGAAGATCGCGAACAGATAATCATGGATAAACGTCTATGCTTCGGATGCGGAAATAAGGGCTCTTATCATCACAGAGGTAAGACCTGTAAGAATCGTGCTAAGTGTAAGAAATGTAAAAAGAATCACATGACCAGTATGCATAGAGAAGAAGTCGAAGCTGCGGCTTCAATGTGCACAAAAGTTTGCGGTCCGGGTAATTCTAACACAGACCACAGCATGTTGGTACCAGTTTGGATTAAGTCAAAGGACAATCCGTCAAAGAAAGTCATCTGTTATGCCGCTATTGATATGATGAGCAACTGTTCATTCATCTCCAAAGATGTAAAGAGACAACTTGGACTGAAAGGTGACAGTACTGTAGTTAACTTATCTACAATGCATGGTAGTAACAGCATGAAAACTGAGAAAATATGCGATTTGGAAGTTTCAGCCTTTGATCATTCCAGTACTGTTGACGTCGCAAAAGTGTATGTGAGAGACGAGATCCCAGCTCTTCGATCACAGATACCAAGGCCTGAAACCTGTTTGCAGTGGGATCATTTGCGTGGGATGGCTGATAAGCTGTCTCCATACATGGTAGATGTAAAAATTGGCATTTTGTTGGGCACTGATGTACCAAAAGCTGTAACGCCTCGTGAAATCATCACAGGCGAAGAGGGTAGTCCCTTTGGCATTCGTACTGATATCGGTTACAGCATTGTGGGAAGAGTATGCAAAGACGAAGTTGTAGAAGGAGCTGTCGTCTGCCACAAAGTTGTTCTTCAAGAAGCAAAGAAACCAGCCCACATTGCACTTGTTACGAAAGTTAAAGAAGTCATCAACCCAGTCGATGTAAAGAACATGTTCGAGTTGGAATTCGCGGAACATCAGAGAAAGCAGAGTCCATTATCAGTAGAAGACAGAAAGTTTTTGAAGATGGTTTCTGAAGGTATTGTTCAGAAACCAGACAAGCATTACGAGATACCTCTGCCGCTCCGCGACGAAGCCATGGAAATCCCGAACAACAAGAACTTTGTAATGAAAAGGACAATGCAACTCGGTAAGCGCTTGAAGAAAAATAGTGTATTTTGCAATGATTACGTTTCCTTTATGAGTGATATTTTGAATTGTTATGCTGAGGAGGTGCCTGAAAGTGAGATTGATGTGCAAAATGGTAAAGTAAATTATTTGATCCATATGGGTGTGTACCATCCTCGTAAGCCCGATAAAATAAGAATTGTCTTCGATGCTAGCGCCTCTTATGCGGGTGTTTGTCTGAATGATTATCTTCTTGGTGGCCCAAATTTCTTGACCAAAATGTTGGCGATTCTCTGCAGAATGCGGAAATTTGATTATGCTTTGAGTGCTGACATAAAAAGTATGTTTTTTCAGTTCCTTGTTTGTCCCAAGCACCGTGACCTTCTTAGATTTCTTTGGTGGGAAAATAATGATATAGAGCATGGGAAGTTGAAAGTCTTCCGCTTGAAAATCCATCTGTTCGGAGCAAAGTCTTCCCCTTCTGTGTGTAATTTTGGTCTTAAGAGAGCAGCTGATGATGGGGAGAGTGAATTTGGCACTGCTGCAGCTAATTGGATTAGGGACGAATTTTATATGGATGATGGAATTGTGTCAATGGATAATGAGGATGAGTTGCTTGCTCTTGCAAAAGATGGTCAAGCTCTGTGTGCAAATTTTGGTATGAAACTGTGTAAATTTGTTTCCAATAGTCGTAAAGTCATTGAGAATATAGAACCCTCTGATAGAGCCACGGACTTGACTGAACTCGATTTGAAACTTGACCCTTTGCCTAGCGTTCGGACCCTTGGCATTGTTTGGTGTGTGCAAAATGATAGTTTACAATTTAAGATTCAGCTCAAAGACACCCCATGTACTAGACGTGGCATCTTGTCCACTGTGTCGTCAATCTATGACCCCCTTGGCCATGCATC